>CM033106.1:12475870-12567520 GCA_019321725.1 Paulownia fortunei
CCAACTACACAAATATCCACATCCAAATATCAATCTCAAAAGCCAATAACAAGTATCAAAAGAACATATTCTCAAAAAGTAGAGACCGACCAATAAATCAACCAACAACCAAAACACATAAAAATCACCTTGGGGAGAATAATGTTGCAGTTTCAAAATTTGAATCAAATATGCAAGCTCCTTAGTTGCAAAATGCAATGGTGAAAGTGGTGCATTCGAAATTTATGGCACATCTAGTCCTTGTACTCGAACAAATGGAGTATCTTGTCATAATTTTCTACCCTTTAAATCGATAAGTCCAAGCATATGGGTGTATCTATCATGATAGAAGCATGAAAATACATACTACATAAATATAAACTATAATTATTTATTTATTTCATAAATTATATAACATACTTCACTTAAATTAAATAAAATAATACCTAAATATATGAATTCCAAATAAAGTAATAATAGTGATATTATTCATCAGTGAGTCTAGGGATAAGACGGGAGTGCAGAGAACTCTATATACCAAGTACATATCCTATCAAACCTAACATTCATTTGGTGAATTAAAAATTTTCAAGTACCATTGATTTTGTTGTTGTTCCTTCCCAAATAGATTTAGTTTTGTATTGGTAAGACAGGTGTATCACCAGCATCCACCCCCTAAGGAAATGGGATATGTTAAATTTAACAAGTATGTTAAGAAACTTATGTCCATCTTGCTCAATCCAACTATCTTGTTGACTAAAACCAATCAACAGCTACATTAGGCATGTATATGCATTAATCAATGTAATAATATCCAAACTTAACAATAACTTCAACCTCCATCACCATTCTATACCATCCATCATCCTTAACCCTCAACACTATCTATTACCCCATCAACCATTTATGTCACCATTATAAATCCCCCCAAACCATCATCACTATTAATGATTCACAATTAACCCAAAACAACATAAAAAGGATTCATATAAATAAATGTTCATCACTAATTTCACCATCATCACCATTCACATAAAAAGAAAATTATCCATTCAGTGATTCAAAATAAATCAAGAACAACATATATAATATAAATAAAAATAAAAATTCACATCAATTACATCTTAAGCAATACTATTCAATGATGCATAATTAATAAATAATTATTATATAAATCACATTAAACATACATATACATTCAATCAAAGTACAAAGGCACTAAAAATATACCAGGCTTACATACAGTCTCAGGAGCCACAATTTCAGATAATATGCACACACATAATTTCACAAACCAAACACACACAAAACACAAAAAGTGTAAAAGCATATAGAATTACTAAGAAATAGTTTGCAAACCCTAAGTCGAAACAAATTAAATTTGGGAAAAAATTAAATTGATGAAAATTTGTGGTGACTATAAATCCTAAACCTAGCATAATTTAAACCTTTAAGAAAAACATTAAATTGATAAAACTTTATGGTAATCTTAAGCTATAAACCTAAGAAATCTCAGAAAAATTAAATTAACAAAATTATGAAAAACATTAGTTAATAGAATTATAATACATACCTTCGAGAAGAATCTTCACTATTGAACTTGAAAAACAAATAGCCTATGCCCCCGGTTTAAAGTGGATGATAGCTTGAATTATCGATCAAAACTTTAAAAAATTAGGTTCTACAAATTTGTGGCAGGTTAGGTGTTGAAAACTAGGGCAATTTAAAGTGGAATACAATGTAGTTGATAAGTTCATAATTTGATATATTTTCGACACTCTTAAAATCATAAATTTGGTTGTTTTATCTTATATTTGATGGAATTGTGTCTTATCTTATGATATATGTTATGTAGGTACAAAGTTGGAAGAAATGAGTTTGAAATATAAAAAATACAAAAAAAAAACAAAAATTAGAAAAAATGGTCCAAGCCGTGACCCCAAATGAACAATGCTAGAAATTCCAGGTTGTGACCCCAAGGCAAAAATTAGAAAACAAAAGGTTTCGAGTCTCGGCCCCAAAATCTTGAGCCCCGACTCCATTGTGCATAACAAAAATATATTCTCCAATGGGATTTTGATGACAAGTAGTGAAAAAATGCTCATTTTGGTATCTTTCTTATTTCTCATACCTTAGATATAGTACATGCATCATACACATCATGTGACACTCAATTAGATACACTATACACAAATAATTACATCACACAAATGAGAGATACATACATGCTTATATATATTTTCTTGAACAACACATAACATACAACACACAATTCATCACCCACACACAATTGCTCTCTACCTAAAACACATATTTCTCCATATTTCTTTACACAGTAAATGAAGAATACACACACTAATTACCAAGGAGCTTGTGATTTGAAGAAAAGAAAAGAAAGAGTTTCATTGGACATTGAAGATTTTGAAGAAGAAGTGAAGAATTACTTAGTGGTTGTAATCTTCTACTTTCATTTTTTCTTTCATTTTGTTATAGTTTGAGAAATTTATAAGAATCATGATATTAGAAAATATTTGGTGTTTGCTTAATTATAATATAAACTAAACTACTTTTGTCAAGGCTTAGAAAGACATTTCTATTGAGTTATGAGTTAATATTTATATTGTGATTGGAATATCATTTTTATTGTGATGAGCATATGCTATGTTTTTAATGCTTCTTGAGACTTGGTCAATTTCAAGTTGAATTTAATTATTGCAATTAAGATCGAAAGGTGAGTCTATAATAATGGATTGGGCAATATATGCCATGGACCAACCCCTATAGAGATATAGGTTTAGGTACGTGCAGTAGTCATATGTGTGAAACTAAAAACTAGTGGAATTCACAAGCTCAATGCACTCTTAGGAGGATGGCCCGTAACTAGAGATGGCGCTGGTGGCCTACTAGGGATAGATTTGGTCCGACTCGATAGATAGCACCAAATACATTAGGAAGACACGCCGTCACACAACCCATATCATTTGTAATCACAATTAAGCTAGGTTCATAACAACATAAGATAGCTAACCAATTCCTTGACTCTCCTTAATATTGAGTTCAATTACCTAATCTCCTTAGGTTTTAGTTAATTCTGTCAATTTAATAGTTGTTGTATTTTAGTCTAATCACTACTATTATCGTTGGGTAAAATATAGTTTAGGCGGTCTACACTTGGGTACTTACACATACACTCCCTTGAAAAATGATATTGTTCAAGAAATATTTTGCAAACCGCAAGTGTACGGTGTCAAGTTTTAATACAACGGTGAGTTGAGTATCGTATCCACAGAGATTGTAATCAAAAATTGCATTAAGTACCATAGTTCAAATAGTCCTAATTTTATCTAGAAGATCGAATGATGATTGGAAAATAAAGTAAAGTAAGATAAAAATGCATAGACAAGAATGGAGTTTTTAGAAACAATATAACAAACACTTTATGAACAAAATATTCCAGATGAATGACTCACCTAATTATCACCTATGTTCTTCATTCCAAAATATATCAATTCAAGTCAACAACACATGTAAGTTAAGAATTCCTAAGCTCATCAATTCCCTCTCTCGAGTGCCGAATTGATTATGAGTTCTAACATGAATTTCGATATCTCTATAAAAATTCAAGAATAAAACTCTACAAAAGTTCAATGAATTCTTCTTCAAAACTTCAAAGGTTTCATAAGCATCTCAACTCTATGATTCCTAGGTTGTGTTATCCCTATAATCATGTATAAAATTCCTTCTCTCGAGTGCCGAATCTCATACGTCAAACAATCTCAATTAGTGATCAATTAATCAAGATAAAATACTAAATAAGGTAACACAAATAAGATGAATAACTTGAACTAATATTATTTGGGATTCAAAATATAGGATCAAATAAGGTTACATCATCCTCTAGAAATAAATGTTTAGTTCACTATGGATGAATACAACTTCAAGAAATAAATAAGAAAGAACATAAAAATTGTTCACCAATTTGTGAAGTGGAAGGAATGGTTGACGCTCTCCTTATCTCCAAGAATAACTCCTTGACTTCAATTGCAGAAAATAAAATGGGTCTTGTCTCCAAGCACCCAATGACCTTCTTTGGTTCCAAGAACCAATCCTCCTCTCCATTTGGTTGATGTTGATCTTGCCCTTTTAAGCTTCTCCCCAATGATTCTCTCTCCAAGAGTCTTCCAAAAGAAATCCTAAAATCCTTCCACTTTTCTTGGCTTTTCTTCAAAGAAACCTAAAAATCCTCCCACTTTTCTTAGCTTTTCAAAAGGAACCTGAAATTCTTCCTCTTTTCTTAGCTTTTTCTCCTTCTTCTCTCCACCAATGTAGTGTATCCACTAGAGCATGACATGGGTAATGATGTATAGGTGTATCTAATGTGTATATCTCATAAAAAATACCAAAATTCATGATCCATTGCCATTTGTCGCCACAATAATACATCAGCGTCTTTTTTGTTAGTACCTAGTCACCCTGTTTTGGCACTTAGGTGCCTTCCATTCTGTTTTACCGACCTCAGATGGTGCCTAAGCGCCGTTGCTGCTATTTTTCCCTGCTCTACTTCAATACTCTTACACTGTTCAGCCCCTTGAAACTAGTTTTTGACCTCTTTAAAAGATGAATTGGCTTTTGATATCTACTAATGAATTGTATATCTATGTCTTTTTGTTCCATAGGCACTTGAATCAACTAAATATGACATCGGTGTACTGAGTTATGCCTGAAATACTAAGATGTGTCATTCTAGAAAATTACAGCCCAGTACTGACTTTTTAACTCAATTTTGCTCATTGAAATTGACCGAATTGGATTTTTTGAAAACATATAAGTTGTAGATATATCTCTTTTCTTTCCATTGGATCAAGAATCAATATGATATGAAATTGGTGCCAAGAGTTATAAGTGAAATACAAAACCTGTCATCAATAGCACCACAACTCGAATTCTTCACATTTCAACCAAGTTTTTAATATCATTCCATTTTCTTCTCTTTTTGTCATTACCTATAAAATTTCAAACTAAATGCATAAAAAGTAACAAAAATACTTGAAAACAAACTAAATGATAATCAAAAGATATATAAATTATTGGTATAAAACCAACTTATCAGATACTCTACTCATTTTTTATTACTTGTTGACATCGTGCACTTGCAATTTTGTACCACTTATTTTGGGGTCACCAATAGATTGATAGCTAGAATTATCAATCAAAACTTCGAAAAAATGGGTACTATAAATTTGAAATGGGTTGGGTGTTGAATACTAGGGCAATTTAAAGTGAAATACAATGTAGATAGTCCATTTTTTCGTGCCTCTTGAGCTTCCACTGTATATTCTCACCTCCATCTATCTTGCCTCTAATGGAAAATGGTGCAAAAAAAATACAAAATAAGATATTTAAATATCAAGGGCATAACAAGCAACTAATGATAGAATTTGGCGCCATTAGACTTCAACATTGTATGTTTAGTACCACAATATTATTTATAAAGTACCATAGTTTTGAACTTTAATATAACAACCTTATTAATAAAGTACTACAATAATGAATCCTTAATACTATATTTCTATATATTTAGTGCAAATATCCTAGACTAGAGTATACTTTATTACCCTATTTGTGTTTGGTTCGCAAAGGCCTCGCAATACGTGGTGTAACGAAATATAAAAAAATTAAAAACATAAATAATAACAATTATTATTTAGTCTTACATATTCCATGTTAGAGTAGTAGCTAGTGAGCCAATTAGATTGGTCGCTTAGTACTCTTTGTATAAACAATCTTTTTCAATTAATATTATTAATTAAGGCAATTCTCTATCTTCATCTACATTTGCATTAATTTAGATGAAGTATTTAGACCATAGATAACTACAGGGCATAGTTGCGCTTATGATGGCGATCGTGGAATATTTATCTATACATATATCTCTATGATTTTGGTCTTAAAATATTCCTAAATAGTGGATCATTGAGACAAGACATCAATGACTCAATAAGACTTCACATACAATGCAGGCTTACAAGAAGGATTGTCTCGTTCCATAGGTGTCGATGTAGTGCAAGAATTTGTCCTTCAATGCGAAGCACCATTGTAAACTTGTGCGTGATATACTGTACTTTAATTTATTCTCTAGTTACTTAATAATCACAAGGAGGATATTTTAGATGCAATACAATTATAAATGGAGGTTAATGAGTAGATTACAAAGGATCCATTACCTACCTAAATGAATAGGTGAATCTCTTATATTTTCTACTATACTTAAATTTAGGAATTCTAGGCCAAGGTTAGATGAAAGATAGAAAAAAATAAATTTCATCATTGAGTCAAGTGACTATGATTTTTTTTCTTTTTAATTTCACTAGCAAATATTTTAGGAGGGGGGGAAAAGGTATTGAATCCAAGAGGAAATGATGGGATGGGGATAAGATTCGAATCCCTGACCTCACACACAAAGTGTGAGGCCAGTACCACAACACCTTAAAGGGTGGTGGTGTCAAGTTACTATGATTTATTTATTTTTAGATAATGAGCAATTAGGGATTCCTAATTCATATCCTAAACTCAATCGGGAGATTAGTTAATGGAAGAACCGTACTTGCATGGTACTCGTAATTGAAAAAGTTGGTTATTTCACCTATATCTAGGTCTTCATGGCACCTAGACGTTAACCAAGATTTATAGATTCTTAGAATTAATGAGTTAATTCTAAGAGGATTAATTAATTGAATTTATTAATTAAAATATTTAATTGTTCAAATTAAGTTAGAAGAGTTGTGAGCCCACTACTAGTTTATTAGTGAACCTAAGGGGTCAACTACTAACTTGGACAAGTTCATTTCTTGACTTGTAAATTAATCCAATTGTTTGATTAAATAAATAAATTAATGTGATAAATTAATTTTAATTCAATTAATTGGATCTATTGTATTAGAAAGCTCAATTGAAACTAATAACAACTTATTGAATTTAATAATTATATGAGCCTTAATTAATTCAAAATTTGAATTAAATTTAATTGACTGAATCAAACCAATTAAATTGGGTCTAATTAATAAATTAGGCCTAATTAGATTTAGAATCTAACTCCTAAATATGGAAGGAAATGAGAGTCCTCATGAGATAAGGACATCATCTATTAGAGTTGGAGATAAGGGAGGACTTAGAGTCCAAAACAAGGTGAAACTTTAGGGCTAATAGAAGCCCAAGGTGGACAATTTTAAGAGGGATTTCACATAATTTTCACTGAAAATTCCAGGCCTCTTAGATGTGTTAAAACCTGCAAAATTAGTTTTCTTCTCCAAAAATCCACATAAATTGTGCACCCTCTAGCCCACTAGAATCGGTCATCTCTTGTTTCTTTCAACCTGATTTGATTCTTGATTCCTCTATCACAAGTTGAATTAGGAATCAAAATAAAACACCTAAATACATAATTATTATATGTTTAATTATTCCAAATCCTTAAACCTTAGGTTCGAATATTCGAATCATACTTCTCGCATAGGATCCTATTGCAAGTGAACATCCAAAATGTGGATAGACTTAGAGAGAAAATACTTTAAATCTTTAGGCAAAACAATTTCATCGTTGGAGTTTGGAATCATGATCTTGGACTTGATGGATGCGAGGAATAAAGATTTAAAATGTTTTCAAAGCTTCATTAACAAAAGAAAGGGATTAAAGATATAATCACTAAACTTTGTATATGAGTATTATTATTGCAAGCCCGATCCAATCATCTGTGCAATAGGGTACATGGATTTACACATATTTGTATGTGTTTTGTTAAAATTTAAAAAGTTTTGTTATGCCACATATCCGCTTTTCTACTTATCATTTACGTAAAAACAGTAGTCAAAATGATTAATTCACAATAGATAATAAAACAATCCAAATCATTCTCAACCCTAACATCGAGAGTTTTAATTCACAATCACAAACTTATAATCCCATCGTAGGAATCAGTTTGTTTGAGAGCTTCAAGTATATCTTCTCTAAAGTTAATGTACATCTTAGATGCCCGCACGAAACTAAATATATGCTAGTAGGTTTAATTTGATAATTCCTAAAGTATTAGTTTATAAAGGTTTCGAAACAATAACACAAATACTTTGTATATGGGTATAGAATTTCTTTATTCAAGAAAAAATAACAAAAGAACACAAAAATCATAATATGGGACTCCTAACAAGACTCGCAAGCCATGTAGGATTTCACTTTCTCAAGGTAGCTTCCTTGTACATTAAAGACTCTTATGGCCTATACTCATGCACCTATCTTATTCCTTCTCCTTCAAGGATTGGAATTTTTCATTTTCTCATTCGTTTTGGGCATTGATCCCATCAAGCCCATTTCCATTTAACCTGGCATAAAATTAACTAAAGCTTATTATCTAATCAATTAATTCATTAATCTATTATATGATTTAATTAATGTCTATTTAATTAATCGATCCAATTAATTAATTACTCCAATTGGGCTTTTTCTAATCTTATTAGGTCCAATCAGTTGATCCCATCAATTAATAAAATTAATCCAATATTTGGATTATTAAAGTCCAATAAATTAATTAAATATGAATATTTAATTAATTTACTTAATTCAATAATTGAAATATTTCCCATGGCAAGAAATTGACATGTCTAAGTCAGTGAGATCTCTTAGGTATACCAATAAACCAATATTGCGCTCACAAATCTTATAACTTAATTGAACAATCAAAATTATTTGAATAATTAATCCTTTTATAATTAACTCCTCAATTCTAGGAACTCGTCAATCATGATTAGCATCTAGCAACACTCCATGAAGGTCTAGATATAGGTAAAGAAGCAAACATTTTCAGTTATGAGTACTAATGCGTGTGCAAAGTGTAACGATTGATTAACAAGTATACTAATTGCAAGTAATAGAGTATGCGAGGTGATGGGTTGTTGCGTCCCTAGAAAATGTGTATATGAGTATCAAATATAAACACTCTAGCTATATTTAACCTATCAAAATTGGATGAGTAATTTAAAAAGCAACAAAAATTAAAAGCTAAGAAATATATGACACTGAAATCTAGGGGAGATGTGGTCAAGTCTATGGATCACCAACCTATTTCATTATGAGTTTTGCATATTATGATTAGAATGAATGTTCAATCGCACAACAATGGGGGATTTCCAGATGTACTTGGTATTGTCTCTCGAGACATACCAAATCTACTATTAAGAGGCAATCGACAATATCTCTATTACAAGTTTAACCATTTTAAAATGCATTAAGACCTGTGAACTCCATTAGCTTTCAACATAATCAAATTATGTCTATGACTATTGCATGTACTAATTCCAATAACTTTATATTAATTAGTCCTTGACAAACATTACACGAGCATACATGTTCAACACAATTTAAAACATCTAACATTAAACAAGTTATCAACTCATAAATCCATAGATTGGCTTTCCAAGCCTTGACTAAGGAAATTTAGTTCATTGTGCAAAATATCAAACACAATTTGGATACATCCATCATGGGTCTTTCACAATTATGCTAGACTAAACAAAAATTGAAAAAAAGAAAAAAAGAAAATTACGACCTAAGCTTAGATTCTTCATATCTTCAATCAATCTTCCAAGCCCTAGGCGAAATTATTCTCCCCTTGATCCCAATCTCAACCTCCTTCATTGGGTGTGTGGACTTGTATGTGAAAATTGAGAGCATGTAAAGTGTGTGATATACGAATTGTATAAGAGAATTTTAGAAAGTGTATTGCATATATCATCAATGTCATAGATTGTGTGTACCTCTACCCTCTTAATACTTAGATGTCCAATTCTAGACAAATGATCCACCGCAACATTCTCATCTATAGTCTTTAGATCGAACTCTTGCAACAAAGAATCCATTTAATTATCTTTCTTTGCAAAAATATATTTAAGTATGGAGTGGTCGGTATACACAATTACTTTAGCTATGACAAGGTATGAATGAAACTTATCAATGTAAATACTACTACTAGAAGTTTTTTAGTGGTAGCATAATTTTGTTGTGCTTCATTGAAAGTAAAACTAGCATAGTAAATGGATTGGAATACCTTGTTTTTTCTTTGGACAAAGACTGCACCAATTGCTATGTCACTTGTGTCGCACATGAACTCAAAGCGAAAGCTCCAATTAGGTGCCACCATAATTAAAGCAGTCACTAGCTTCTCCTTCAACATCTTGAGGACCTTCAGGCAATCATCATTAAAATCAAAAGGTGCATTCTTAACTAAGAGATTTGAAAGAGGCTTTGTAATTTAAGAAAAATTCTTAATGAACCAATAATAAAACCCAACACATCCTTAGAAACTCCTCACTCCTTTCATAGATGCTGATGGAGGCAATTTTTCAATCACTTCCCCTTGGCTTGGTCTGCTTCAATTTTCTTTCGGAAGATTTTGTGGCCAAGTACTATACCCTCTTGCACCATAAAGTGATATTTTTCCCAATTCAACACAAGATTAGTTTTTTTGCATATTTCTAACATCAAATCAAGATTAGCCAAGCATGCATCAAGAGTAGGGGTGCTCATTCGGCCAAACCAAACCAAACTAAATGGAATCAAAATTTCAGTTAACCAAAATTTTGGTTGGCCAAAATCATAAATCAAATACCAAACTACGTTAATCAGTTCGGTTCAGTTATAACTATTTTTTTTTGTTTTCTAGTTTAGTTTTTTGGTTAACCAATTTTTTGTTAAAAAATTAAGAAATAAAAATAAATAAATAACTAAATAATAAAATTAAAAAAGTATTTTTTATTTATTACTTTTAGTTTGAGTGAGTAAAAAAATAAAAAGTATAAAAATAACCAATAAGTATAAAAATATTATATAAAAATTATATAAAAAAATTGTAATTCAATTTTTGGTTCAATTTGGTTAACTAAAATAAAAAACTGAAACCAAACCAAAAACCAAAAATTTGAAAAATCAAAAATAAAAAACTGATTGAAATTTTCAGTTCGATTTCGGTGCAAACCTTTCGTTTTGATTCGGTTCGACCGATTAATCAAATTGTGAGCACCTTTAATCAAGAGAAGATCCAAGCACCGAAAAATCATCCATGAAGATCTCAAGAAATTATTCAATCATATCACAAAAAAATAGCGATCATGCATCTTTAAAATGTAGCATTATATTATAAACTAAACGATATTCTCTTAAATGCAAACGTGCCATAAAGATAAGTGAAAGTCATTTTCTCTTGATCCTCAGAACCTATTGCTATTTGATTGTAACCCAAATACCCATCAAGAAAGCAATAAGACTCATATTCCTAAGTCTTTCCAATATTTGATCAATGAAAGGTAAGGGGAATTGGTCTTTACGAGTTGTATTATTTAATTTTATATAGTCCATACATACTCGCTAACCCATAACTGTTATTGAAGAAATTAGTTCATTGTGATCATTTTGAGTAACAGTCCTACCTCCCTTCTTAGGCAAACATTGAACGTGGCTCACCCACACACTATCAAAAATATGATAGATTATACCTAGGTTGAGGAGCTTGATGGTCTCGGCTTTAAGCATTTCTTGTATCATGAAATTCAATCTTCTTTGTGGTTGCACCAATAGTTTGTGGCTTTCCTCCAAAAATATCTTATGCTTGCAAATTGAGGGGCAAATCCCTTTGATATCGGTTGTCTTCTATCTAAATATTTTCTTGTATTCCTTTAGGACTCTTAGGAGCTTCTCTTCCTCATCACATGTCAAGAAAGAAGAAATAATCACCCGCAAAGCATTTGCACAATTAAGATGAGCATATTTCAAATAAGGTGGAACATGTTTAAGTTCAAGAGTAGGGGGCTCCTCGATGGAGGGTCTTTGTCGAGTGGTGGGAGGTCTGTCCAAAACCTCAAATTTTAATTGGCAACTCTTCTTGTAACGAGGGTTAGCCTTTAGCCTTTGCAATAATAGCTATCATGTTCTCATCATCTCTCTTATCTTCCTTTGAGTTCACCAAGCAAGTCTCCTACTCATCCTTAAACCTATTTTCTTGCAAAAATTCAAGAGCCAAAAGGTCAAATGCATCAGTTCTATAACACATGTGTTCATCACCGTATGCTTCATGATGTTGAAAATATTAAAAATAGTTTGCTCATCCCCTACTCTAAGTATCAACCTTCCTAATTACACATGTAGCTAGGAAAGGTCTATCTAAAATAGGGAACATATCCACATCCTTCTCCATATCTAAGACAAGAAAATCAATAGAAAATATGAATTTGTATACCATAACTAGGAAGCTCAATGATAAGTCGTGGATACTTGATGGAATGATCAACTAGTTGCAAGGACATCGAGCTTTAGCTTTTCAAGTCCAAGTTTTCTAAAAACAGTCATAAGCATGAGACTAATACTCACACCTAAATCACATAAAACCTTAAAAAATTAAATTGGACCAATAGTGCATGGTATCGAAACACTCCATGGGTCTTCAAGTTTTGGAGGAAGTTTATCATGCGCCAGGCCTATGTGGTGAGGCCTATAAGCGAAACTCTGGTAGAATGGGCTCCGCTAGCAACTACTTCGCACTTATCCCCGCTTTGCAAAAATGGTTAACCTAAGTTGACCGCAACCGATGTGGGATATCACAATCACCCTCTATTGGACACACAACGTCCTCATCTCGTTCCTTCCACACACTAAGACTCCCCCCAGTACATATCCGAGTTGGTCAAATAAGTTGTATGATTTCTGATGAGTACATTATTAATTTATTGGGATAGTTATATTTACCTCCTATTTTTCCTTTTTAATTATAAAAAATCCCTTTTAAGTTTGTTCTGTTAAAAAGCTTAGAGTTAAGTAATGAATTGACCACTTTGACCTTAACTTAAATATTATTTAAATCTATGTATCTTGTTGATATCGCGATTGAAAAAAAAATTGAAACTTTTTACCTCAAACTTCTAGCTGAATGCAGTAGATTGCGAAGCAATCTAAATCATTATCTATATCTTACTGCTGAAATCGAGAACTTCTGGATTAATCAAATTTTCCAAGACTTGATTAATTTCGGACACAATCAGAATACTTCTAATCATCTCGAATCAACACATTTTTTGAGGTGTGTGTGTGCCTGTGTATATCTACATAGTTAGTATATTTTCAAGTATTTTTAGAGTGTGTGTGTGAATAATCAAGCAGAAATACCTCATTTTATTTTTTTCATTTTTCCCATTAAAAATATTTCTCAATCCTATATTTTTAATTTTCAACCATATATTACAGGACTGAACCCACGACTACCATATATATGTACATAATATATCATTATTTTCAAATAATATCATTGCAGCAGAACTTATTATCTACAATTCATCCTAATATATTATCATATTCAAACTAAATATTCATATTGAACCACACCACTTTTATCTAATTAATATACTATACTTTCAAACAACATCATTTTTATGAGGCACATCGCTTACATATTTTCCTATTTAATTATCATATCTAAATTAAATATTTAAAATAGGCCCCGCTGCTATCCACTATATCTAATTAATATATTATTACTTTTATAAACATCATTTTAGTGGGACCCACTACTAACATATTATCCTAATAAATTATCATATCTAAATCAAATATTCAAAGTAAACTTCACCTAAAATACCAAAATACACTTAACCAAATATATTTTAACTTTCCACATTAATTTAATTTTAATCTAAAAATATTCATCCAAACATATTTTTATTTTTCACACAAAAAATAATACAAAGCTTAAAATTTACTGGAATGTTGGAAATTGGAAATGACTCTTGAAAAGAAAACCAAACGTCCCCATAAATTCTCCGTAAGTGGCCATGCGACCACCTAAAGGGCCGCGCTGTCCTTCAAGCAGTTCTCCTTATTTTTTTTATTTTTTTTTGTGTGTCCAACTTGGTTGGTTTTAATTTGTTTCCAATCATTTGTATGGATGGATGAAGATTTATTGTGAGCTTGATTATATTGAATTATTTGTAGCGGAAGAAGGTTTGGGATAAAATGGGTGCAACGCACCCATTGGTGGAGTCTTAATTTAGTAGTTAAGGGAGCCTCTTAATTGAAAAAATTGGACATTGATTTCATTTTTAAAAGAATGGGACGCATTTATTTTTGAAAGAATCAATTTAACTAGACCAATTTGAAAAAAATGAAAGGGACTCAATTATAAAACGCTTCTCCCAGTGCAAAATCTAACTATATACAGGGTTTTTGGAAAGTTTTTTTTTTTCTTGAGTTTTTCAAATTGTTAAGTTGCGATAGTGATAATTTTGTTGCATCTGGTATTACAATATTTTTCATAAATGATAAAATTTGAATTTTTTAACTTAAAAAATATAAAAATAAACTATTATAATTATAAAAGTAAAATTTATAAATTTTACTTTAATGTAATATAAAACTCTAAAACATAATTAATATTTGTAGAGCCAAAGAAATGTTTTTGCTCTAATTTTTTAAAGCAATTTAGTCTACATAACTTTTTGGTGTGCATGCTTGTACGCAGTTTGTGGAAATGTTTTTGCATTATGATGTTAATCATAATGGGATTATTACTACTTTTTTTTTTAATAATTTAATTATTTATATTTAACTTGACTAATTTTAAGAGTGCTCGATCTTCCCCTAATTATTGCTACTTTTGATCTATATACAAAAGCAATTATTATTAAGTGGTTAAATTATTCTGCATGACTGTTAAAAAACATAAGACCTCAAATACTTACAACACAAAAGACTAAACAAAAAGAACTTTCTTATGATTGTGTCATAATAAAGTAAGTTTGGAATATCAATCATTGGCCCATTATAATACTTTATTTGTTATTTACATAAGTCACTTTTCGGTTTTCAACATATAATATAGTCACAAAAAAGAAGTCAAATGATCAAAACTATTGCATTCATATGCTAAAATTTCCACATCAATAAAGGGAACTTATTGGAGTAAATCATGGAACGAAATCTATTCTGAAACCTTGAGGGCTAGCCACCTATTAGTCTTGCCCCAATATAGGTAGAGTGTAGATCGAATCTGAATCGATTCAATAATTTGATTAGAGTCGGCTCAACTCGAGTTATATTGAGCTTTTTCATGAATTGAGCTCGAGTTCATCTATTAATGTTTAATTAAGCTTTTTATTATTTCAAAAATATTTTATATATGTATATACATATATAATTCTTACATAAAATAATATTTAGAAATAATGTCCAACATATTCATGTGGTATTCAATCAATATTTCATTTTTATGAGTTACATATCCTACATAATAAGAAAAAATTATAAAATTGATCCTCTATATTGGCCTAAATAGAGATTCCATTAACAAGGTTACCTATTTTCATACCCACTTTCAAAATTTGGCAATTTTAGTTTGATTTTCACCGAAAATTCAATTTCTCCTAGAAATTGTTGATTTGACACCAGAGCTTGCTTAGCTAGCTTGAAATTTGGAAATTTTTATGTTTTGGAAGAAAAATTAGTGATGTGGCAATTATGTGGGGGAAAATATATTTAATTTAAACAATTTCTTGATTTTAAAATATAAATAATTTAGAAAATTTGTAGATAACAAAGAAAAAATGATGCTAGTAAAATTTTATATTTAAAAATTTTAAAAATATATTAAATTTAGATAATATATATATTCTTTCATAATTAGCAAAATATAAAATAAATTAAAAATATTAAAAAAGAAAAAACACTTCATCATCTTCCCCCTCCCCCCAACCCAACACCCTTCCCAACCCTTAAATCCACCATTAGTACCACAATCCGTCCCCTTGTTATCACCCAAAATCGGCCCCCATCTATATCTATATGTATATACACTTATTTATTTTTATGTGTGTATATGCGAGTTGGGTTCGATAGGATGGGTGGGGGGGGGGGTAGGTTGTTGAAGAAGATGAAGGTGTGTTTTTTTTTTTTAATTTTCTAATTTGTTTTCATATTTTACAAATGTGTGGTAGAACCAACTAACTAGCAAGTGCAACAATTACAAGTAATAAAGTGTGAGATATAAAGGTTGTCGTACTCAAGGAATTGTGTGAACAAGTACTAAAAATAGAAAAATATAACTTTATCTAGCCAATCGAAAAGATGTAGCTGTGAATACAACTAAACTAAGTTAAATTATGGAGAATTTCAAAAGCGAGTGTCACAGAGTATCAAAGACAATGAGAAAGAATTCAAGGCTTTTGGTTCACCAATCTACTTCAGTGTGAATTCATACTCGTTATGGTTAGAGATCTTTTAATTTGTGTGACAATAGAAATTTTGATTATACTCAATATTTTTTCTTAAAATTTACCAATTCTACTCTTATCTAGCAACCTACTATATCCCTATGTAGATTTAACCAAAGAAAAATGCTTTAACGAATTATGAAATCCACTAGCTTTCAACACAATAAACTTATGCCTGTGGCTATTGCATGTACCAATTCATACATCTCTATTTTTAATTAATCCATGGTTTGTATTGCAAAAGCATTTGTTGCACAATAGCTCTTGATCTCAATTATAACGAAACAAATTTATTCAAAATTAGCCAAACTTTAAAAATGTTAAGCACATAACACATACTCATCACAAAATTAATTAAACTTCAAACCATAATCAAGCATGAAATTCACATATTAATAAGTTGGCTCCCCAAGCCTTGACTAAACAAAATTAGTTCATGGTGAACGAAATCAAACTCAATATGCAAGAATACATTACAGATTCTCTAATAATTTCACCACAACTAAGCAACAATTAAAGGAAAATTAAAAGGGAAAAATTAAAAACCTAAAAATTGGTGAAGACCCAAGTAGTTAAACTCTTGATTTCTTTTTGTAATCTTCAATTCACTACTTGTTTGCTCATCTCTTGGCCTTTTCTCTGTTCTTTGCTCTCAAAGATCATCTTTAAATTCCTAAGATATGTAAATAAAAAATAAAAAAAATCATGAACCAACATTACGACATGGGAAAAATGGAGTTGCGGCGTGAAATGCCCTGGCTGCGGCACTGAACTTTATGTTTGCTTCTGCTATTTTGGTATGATGGCATTGTGACATGTAAAAACAGTGCCGCATCATGGTAAAAATGGTGCCACGATGTGGAAAAATAGTGCCGCAATAGAACTTTCTTTTGTCAATCTTGGCAGAAACTTTTACCACTAGCGCCACGAGGCGAACACTTTTTTTTTTCAACTTAGCAAATGGCAATGCGAACAAGATTTTTGGGCTGCGACACGACTTTTATCCAAATTCTCGACACTTTGTTTTCTTCAATCAATCTTCTCCATAATTCCTTCTGCACATTATTTATCAAAAATTAAGTGCAATCATCCATGAAATGTGTAGAAATATACACCACCTTGTAATATTAGGGTGTAAAATAGGTCAAATTATAATCTTATCAACTACCCCCAAACTTAACTTTTGATCGTCCTCAAGCAAAATTAAAAATCAAACATCTCATAAGCTCAAAATTTGATCATGCTTAATTCATCTTGCTTACCCAACGACGTTTCTCAAAGATTACATATTGCATGTATAAATCAAGAGATTATTCTAAAGGCTAACCAAATAATATCACAAAACTCATGCTAACTCAATCTTATCATGAAATCTAGAAGTGTGTGTGCTTTGCCAATCTTAAGTTTCGTACATGCATTTCAGTCAAAATTTTGCCAACCAACTATTCTTATGATCAATAAGAAAAGTCTTTGGGCATTCTATAGGCTTGTTTTTCATACTCTTTCTCAACTAATGTAGATAACTTCCCAAACTTAGATCAATAGACTTTATTAAGCTTGTAATGTAAGGCCTACATATTAGTTGATAACGAAATGGCAAGGATAATCATAAAGCAAGAAAGCACAACATGTCGCACGTATAATAACACTCTACTTTCTTGCTTATCTCCACTTTATTTTTTTATTTTCTTTGGGATTCAAATTTTTCTTCTCTTTCTTTTTTCCTTTCCTTTCTTTTCTTTTCTTGTCTCTTTTATGGTGTTCTTTTTTTGTATGAATTTCCAAGTTCCTTTTAGTATGTTCTTTCACAATTTTATCTCTGTAGAATATGATGACTTCTTTTAAAACTCTTCCATGCTCACCCAAATGCTTGAATTTCAAGCCCAAAATAATTTCACATAATCCTCTTAGCACATCGTGCACATAGACATCACATTAAGCTCTCTTGAGAGATATAACATGGTTTTTTGGGCTAACAAGGGTAGGTATAACGAGCTAAAAGAAACGACATCGAATAACAGTCATCCATATGCTTTGCATATGCCATTCTTTGAAAAAGGTTCAAAGGGGTAGCTAATGACAATGATGTTATAGTGGTAGTCTTGAAAGGGACAAATGATTCAAATATAGCCTAAATTATTTTCAAGTTTGCTTATTGTCTAGGATTTTATTTCAACGAATAATCAAACAAGTTCTAGAATGCCTTATGTTGATCAAAATATGTTATTGGATATACACAATCTTTCGTCAAGCAGCACACAATTCACAGATCTTTGATATAATGTGTTCAATGGAATTTATTAGTTATGACAAATACTGAATCAATACAAGAATCATCATGTTACAAGACTAGTAATCTTCTTTCTCACTAGACCATATACAATATCAATTAAAAACTCACCATAGGCTGTTGTTATCAAGGCAAAGCAAAGTATCTAAAATAGGAACCTAATCAAGTTTGACAATTCAAATACCTTTACTCTTAGACTTTTATCAATAAATGCATAGAGATCACATAATTTCATATCTCCTTACCAAAAACCAAAAAAATTAGACCAAATTTCCCACCCCAAATTATAAATACAATATTATCCTCAATATTGAAATATAAAGTAGCTTAGGGGAAAGAAAACTTCCTAGTGAATGGAGCATATGCTGAAAATCATGAGTCTTAGAAGAGAACTGGAGATCCGTATACCTTTGAGAAATTTTAGTAATGCAAGCAACACAAGAAGATAAAACATGCAAAGAAAAAAAATGGCAAGACAAGTATTAAGCAAAAGAAAGACCAACATAACTAAACCTAGTATATGAAGATGCATCATACTATGACTAAGAAAATATCCAAAAATAAAGAAATGAGGAAAGTTAGCTCTAAGTTATAATCGTTAGCTTGACTTTGCCACCTCTACTTGGGGTTGGCATGTGTGATGAGAGGCTTCTGATGCTCGACGTCTTATCCCAAGTAGAGGTACTTGAGTTGGTGTCCATTGATCATCCATTATCAAGAAGGGTAGTTCTGTCAACTTGCACCACTTATTGCTTGGTTAGATCCAATCTCATTTATAGATAGACTAAGGGCTTAAACAATTCAATCGTATGATCTTGAAAGCACTCAAAAGCCAATGGATCAAAAGCATCTACATGAAAACAAGTATAATCTTCATCGGGAAGTTTCATTGATCTAAACACAATAAAATCACTTGCTCATCTCCCACCCTAATAATTAACTTTTCTAGCAAAAAATCTGCCAAAGTTTTTCCCGTCGCTAGGAATAATCTACCTAGAATGATAGGTATCTCAACATCCTCCATCATATCCAATTAAGGAAATCAACAGGGAATATAAATTTATCTACCTTAACTTGCACATCCTCTATGATACCTCATGGATACTTTATGGATTTGTTTGCTATTAGCAGAGACACCACAGTTGGCTTTGGTTCTCCAAGTTCGAGTTTCCTAAAAACCAGCATAGGCATAAGATTAATATTGGCTCTTAGATCACATAAGAATTTAGAGAAAGAAAGTGGACTAATAGTGCAAGGAATAGAGAAACTCCCTGGGTGGTTAAGTTTTGATGGCAGCTTATTTTGGACAATGGTTGCACTCTTCAGTCAAGTTCACCATCTCATGTTCCTCTAAATTGCTCTTCTTAGATAAGATTCCCTTCCAAAATTTGCATAGCTAGGCATTTGAAGTAAGGCATCTGCGAAAGGAATGTTAATATGTAGTTTCTTGAAGACATCAAAAAATTTCACAAATTGCTTATCCAACTTATGTTTCTTTAAAGCAAGATAAAAAAGGGAGGGACATTTATTACTTTGGGTTCAACAATTTGAGAAGATTGGCTGCTCAATTTAGTACTAGGCATTTCCTCATTTTCTTGATTGCCAACTTCCTTGTCGCTCCTCAATGAGATTGTTTTTAATTGCTCATTTGGACTTTTCTCTGTGTCACTCGGCAGAGTACCTTGAACTCTCCTGGATATCATGATTGCCAACTGTCCAACTTGAGTCTCCTAATTTTAGATTGACATCTCTTAATTTTGGAATTGAGTTTCAGTTATGGATGTATAATGAGCTCTTCGAGATTAGGCTTCTTCTCTTAAGCCCCAATTAATTAATTTCTAATTAATTGAATCCAACTCCTTGGATCAATCCATTTCCTAGAAATGCTCTATTCCAAATTGGTGTGACCTTTTAGTTTCACAATTAAGCTAGCAGTGGGCTTGCAATATTTGAAACTTATGAATAATAATTATTTTGATCAATTAATCTAATTAATTAATCCACTTGGAATTAATTCCTTAATTCCAAGAACCTCAAAAGTCATGAGAAACATCTAGCAAGTGTATCATAACTACCTAGTCTTAGTTGAAATAGCGAGTGAATCTATTTCAATTATGAGTACCATACATGTAAGGTCCTTCTGTCATCTAATCTTTCGATTAAATCTATGGTATGCATTATAAATTAAAACCCTAAATAACTCAATAACTATAATTTCATTTCAAGTTACAATGACTCATGATGTATTATTAGAAAACCCCGTCTAACATTCATTCTGCCTTGGTCAAAAACTTTTGAATCATAAATTATGAATAAATAAGAGATTCACTTGTTCTACTAGACAAGTGACGGATCATTTATTGGTTATTCATTAACTTTCATACATGCCAATGCAACATCTAACATATTCCTTTTGTGATTATCAAATAATCAGAAGATACATCAAAATGGAACACGATGTGCACAAAGCTACAATAGTGGCTGAGGTCAAATGACTAATTATGTACTATCATAACGTGGAAGTTCTTACTTCGATAGACAATGTCTGCAACTAAGAATTTTCAGTAGACATATTCAGTGTACTTGTTCTCTAACAAGCACCCGCATACATGCACTAGCATTACTGTGTCGATGTCTATTGATAAATCCATATTTTGAAATATTTTTATATCAAATTATTTATACTTTCCTTGCTTTATTCTTATTAATATTATAGTTTATTATTATTTTGTGTTATGGAATCAATGGACAAAAAAAATCAAAAATAGCTAAAATAAAACCGAACAAGACAACATGTTTCATGAGCAAGTTGGAAGATAATATTTCATTGATCAAAGAAGCATCATAATTAGAAGAAAATGACTATTTTTGCCTAATTCATCATGTGTACATCAAAATACATGCAAGAAATCACTTGGACTTTGCAAGGGATTGTTAGGTTTGTAATAAATTCAAAATAAGCATGTTTCCAAACTTGTGCAATTTTCGTATTTTGGGCATAATTCCATGCTAAAAATTCCTATGGACCTGAGTCTTATTTCAATTAAAATCTAAGAGATAGAACTACAACTTTACTGTTGGACGCTCATTCCAATTCAGCTTTTATTATAGCAAAAAATTCATCTAAATATGTGCATTAGAAATGATCTATTTATGTCGATATATCTCCTTGAATCAAATATAACATTCTCCCTAATAGTTAGAATTAGTTATTCAAGTGAACCTAACAGACAAATCTACAACTTTTATGTCGATTACATTTCCAAATTCAACTAATTTCACAGAGAAATATGTGTGACAAAAATTCGAATCTAAAAAGAACATGTGAATTTAGAATATATTTGAAGATAATTTGGAGTGCATTAGGAATGAATTTGAAAATACCAATTTAGGCACTCTTCTAATAAAAATAAGAGTTCTTGGATGGCATTCAAGATACACAAAAAAAACCCTTAGAAGGGGAAAGAAAGTTTTATTGTTGTTTTTCCTTAGACTAAATTTTCTAGTATTCATGTAAGTTTTATAGTAGTAATAGAAATATATTCTCTAGTTTTTCTTCTGCTTTTAGTCTTTTCAACTTTCATTATGTCTTTTTAAATTTTATTTAAGCTGAGGAGAAATGGTGAAGGTCCTGATGGAGAAAGAGGAACAGTTATAAAAGTACATAATGTTCATATGTATTATTTTATTATTTTAATTTTTATTGAAACTCTTCTTGTTTAGTGACGATTTTTTATTTATGTATTACCAATGACACAAGAAATACTTGGGTTTATTTATCTTATGTACGGTTCTACCCCACCTACTGCTAATGTGAAACATTAATTTATTGTAGACAAATGTATGCATAAATACTTGATCCCATAATTAAGTATTGCCATTAAAACCTTTCTTATTTTGTGGTGATTCTTGATTTATGTATCTTCAAAAGAACAACAAATATATGTGGGTTCATTTAACTTATTGTACGATTGTACCCCACCGACTGCTAACGTAAAATCTTGATTTGTTATAGACAAAGATGTGCATAAATAATTGATCCCATAAATAAATATTGGTGTTAAGATATAATTTGCTAACAGTAAGACAATATCATGATTGCCTTAATGCATGAGTTATTTGATAACATTTTCCCATTGGAACATTCATTATGTATGAATTTTAATTGTGGCATTTAAAAGAGGTAAAAAGAATAAATAATCCTTACTCTGTCCAAAATTCAAGAGTGGATTCTTAATTTTTAGTATTTTTATTACTTTGATTTCTTAATTATAATATAAATTTTTCTTTATATTCTAAACCACATTCAACCTTTCTTTTAAAAAATATAAACCTAAAAACTTCAAACAACTTCCCTGTGGATCAACCTCGGACTCCCAAAAAATTTATTACTTGACAGAACCTGCACTTGGGTTTGCAACCTTAAAATTATAGCAAGTTTTTGGTGTCGTTTTCGGGGAAGGCAAGGTAAGTATTCTGGTTTGTAAATATTTTTTCTTTGTAAATATTGTATGATTATTTGTTCATATGGTATCATAGTCATAATTCTTGTTGTTTAATTAAAAATAATTTTGAAACTTTGTTTGGAAATTTGTTTGAGCCACCTCCACACACTTCCACTATGGCTGACAATGAAAGTGTCTAAGATAAAAATGAGAATCAACAGGTGCATACCATGCAATATTATTTGCAACATCCTTGAAATTCTTCTTCTCCTTGTTTCATTTTCCTCTCAATATAAATAACTTTTGATTCAAGCTAGATATGTTCCCTTTACTTTCTAATTTCTATAGATTAGACTTTGAAAGCTGTTACTTGCATTTGAAACAATTTGATAAAGTATGTGCCACTTTTGAAAATCAAACTTATATAAATGAGATCGTTAAGCTCAAATTATTTTATTTTTTTTAAAATATAAAGTAAAAACTTGGTCTAACTCTTTAAAACTAGGTTAGTTAGCACTTAGCAAGAAATG
The DNA here is from genome assembly GCA_019321725.1 of Paulownia fortunei. Classification (NCBI taxonomy): domain Eukaryota; kingdom Viridiplantae; phylum Streptophyta; class Magnoliopsida; order Lamiales; family Paulowniaceae; genus Paulownia; species Paulownia fortunei. Next base: position 12,499,410 of record CM033106.1, read on the forward strand.
CAAGCTGAATTTTTGAAAAGATACTTTCCAACTCATAAAACTAACGCTTTGAAAAGACAAATCCAATTTTTTTCTCAAAATTCTAATGAAACTTTCTTTCAATGTTAGGAAAGATTTAAAAATTTATTGAATTCATGCCCACATGATGGTTTTCAAAAATGGTGCCTAATTAGTTTCTTTTATGAAGGTCTAACTCTTGAAATAAAAATAATTTGTTAAAGCAATGTGTAATGGTGAATTTCTTGATAAAGAACCTCATGAAACCCTAGAATATCTAGATCATTTGGTAAAAAACTCTCAATCATAGTATATTGTTAATCTTCATAAGGTTCTATTAGATAAAATCTTGCTAATAGTAATAAAGAAAAATATTGTCTTAGTCAAGAAAATGATCTAAGTTCTAGAATTGCTAGTTTAATAAGAAAAGTTGAGGCCATGGAACTTAAAAAATAAAAAAAATCAAATTTGTGCAAGATGAAGAAGTTTGTAGCATTTGTGAACTTATGGGACATTCTACCAATGGATGTCCAAATATTCCAGTACAAATAAATTTTATGAATAAATTCAAAAAGCCTTTTCATTCTCCATATTTTGAAACTTACAATCCACAATGGAGAAATCATCCCAATTTTAGTTGGCGAGATGATAACCGTACCCAACCGCTACATTCACAAAAGCCACCAAACTTTCCTTCTTATCCAACTCCACATACAAAATCTCTTGAGAAAAATTTGCAAGCATTCATGCATGGATAAACAAACATCAATAAACAGACCTCACAAGCCATCAATGAGATTAAAATCACACTTTCAACACTGATAGCTTCTTTACATACTCATGAAAAAGGTAAATTTCATGCTCAACCTCAACCTAATCCTTCCACTCAGTGTCATGTTTCTTATTCAGGTAAAAATTCAATCAAGAAGGCTAATTCAGTCACAACTTTTCGTAATGGAAAAGTTATTAACAAGACTATTCATCCTAAGAAAAAAGTTTCTAATGCACCTTCAGAAAAGAACAATAGATGATGAAGGTAAGTTTAAGGAAGGTGAGTTTGAAAATGATGAAAAAGAAAAATACTCACCTTTAGCTCATTTTCCTCAAAGATTGCAACCGAATCAAAAGTTGAACTCAAATGCTGAAATCTTTGAAGTTTTTAAATAAGTTAAGATTGATATTCCATTGTTGGATGCAATTAAGCAAGTTCCACCTTATGCCAAATTTTTGAAAGTTTTGTGTACAATCAAAAGAAAACATCATGTACAAAAGAAGGCATTTTTAACTGAAAGTGTTAGTTCAATTATTCAACAATTTACTCCACCCAAGTACAAAGATCCAGGTTGTCCAACCATTTCATGTGCCATAGGAAATACTAGAATAGAGCATGCTTTGCTTGATTTTGGTGCTAGTGTAAATCTTCTACCTTTCTCAATTTATGAACAATTAGGTTTGGAAAAACTTAAAACAACTTTTGTTGTACTCTAACTGGCTGATCATTCAATTAAAGTTTCAAAGGGAGTAGTAGAAGATGTGTTGGTACAAATTGATAAGCTTTACTTTCCAATGGATTTCACTATTTTGGACACAGAGCCTATTGCACATACACATACACAGATTCATATCATTTTGGGTCGTCCTTTTCTTGTAACTTCAAATGCTCTAATTAATTGTAGGAATGGTATTTTGAAGTTATCTTTTGAAAATATGATTTTGGAACTAAATATGTTTAATGTTTATAAGCAACTTGTAGAAGATGTCGAAATATAGGAAGTAGATTTAATTGAAGAACTTGTTCACAAATATTTTATTTTCACTAATTCCTTTGATCCTCTGGAAACTTGTTTTGATAGTTAAAGTAAAACATTTTTCATAGGTACAAGAAAAATATTTTTGAAAGCCAAGGTTTGAAGAACTTTCATCATCAATAGTACAATATGTTCCATCAAGTATTAAAGCTCACATGATTGATGTGAAAATTTTGTCATTTGATTTGAAATACTCTTATTAGGTAAGAATGAAACTTTTCAAGTAATAATTTCTTCCAAACTTGATGCATTCCAAGAAGGTAAGTTGATCAAAACTCTAAAAATGCATAAGAATGCTTTAGGATGGACCAGTGTTGACATTAAGGTATTAGTCCTTTAATTTGCATATATAACATCTATATAGAGGAAAATACTAAACCTTCTAGAAAAATACAACGAAGGCTAAATCCTAATATGAAATAAGTAGTGAGAAATGAAGTCATTAAACTCTTAGATAATGGAATCATTTATCCTATTTCTATAGCAAATAGGTAAGTCCTACTCAAGTTGTACCAAAAAAATATGGAGTTACTGTAGTCAAGAATGAGAATGATGAATTAATTCCAACTAGAACTATTACTAGTTAGCGAATGTGTATTAACTATAAGAAAACTCAACTCAGTTGCTAGAAAAGATCATTTTCTATTACCTTTCATAGATCAAATCTTAGAAAGAGTTGCGGGACATGAATTTTACTGCTTCTTAGATGGATATTCTGTGTATAATCAAATTACAATTGCACTTGAAGATTAAGAGAAAACTACTTTTACATGTCCTTTTAGTACTTTTGCATACCGAATGATGCCTTTTGGATTATGTAACGTACCAGCTACATTCCAATGATACATGCTTAGTATTTTTAGTGACATGGTAGAACATTTTCTTGAAGTATTTATGGATGATTTTTCTATTTTTGGTAATTCATTTGGGAATTGCTTGCCTAATTTAGAAAAGATTTTTTTCAGGTGTGAAGAAATAACTTTGTACTCAATTGGAAGAAATGTCATTGCATGGTAACAACTGGTATTGTTCTTAAACACATTATTTCATCAAAAGGTATTGAAATAGACATCTAAAATCAATTTAATTGTCAATTTGCCAATACCAAAGTCTGTGAATGAGATAAGATCATTTTTAGGACATATTGGTTTTTACAGAAGATTTATCAAAGATTTTAGTATAATATGTAAACCTTTGTATAATCTTCTAACAAAAGACGCTATTTTTGAATAAACTGAAAATTGTGAAAATATTTTTGTTAAGCTTAAAAGCATACTTACGTTTGCTCCAATCATGTAACCTCTAGATTGGACTTTATCTTTTGAAATAATGTGTGATACTAGTGACTATGTTGTTGGAGTTTTCTTAGGACAAAAAAAAGATAAGGAATCATACGTCATTTACAATGCAAGTAAAACTTTGAATAATGCTCAATTTAAATTATTCAACAACTAAAAAAAATTACTTCTTGTAGTTTTTGCATTAGACAAATTTAGATCTTATCTTGTTGGCTCACCAATTATTGTTTTCAGTGATCATGCAGTTTTGAAATATCTCTTATAAAAAAAATGTCAAACTTACACTGATTAGGTGGATTCTCTTACTCCAAGAATTCAACATTACGATTCAAGATAAGAAAAAAGTATAGAATGTGGTGGCTGATCATTTATTGAGACTCGTTTGTAATAACTCATTTCAAACTACATACATTAATGATATTTTTCCTGATGAACAACTATTTAATATTTCTATTTTACCTTGGTTTGCTGTTATTGTTAATTTTTTTGCAACGGGAAAGATGCCATCACATTGGAATTCCCAAGATAAAAATGTTTTTGATCGAGGTGATTTTTTTTTTTGATGATTCATACTTATTCAAATATTATCCTAATCAAATCTTTTGGAGATGCATGCCTGACAATAAGAAAGATAATATTCTTAAATTTTGTCATTTAGGAGTATGTGGTGGTCACTTTTTGACAAACAAAATTGCTACAAAGATCTTGCAATGTGGATTGTGAAAATTGTCAAAAGTTAGGATCCATTTCAAAGCAAAACATGATGGCCCTACACCCCATCCTAATGATTGAAATATTTGACTATTGGGTATTGACTTCATATGACCATTTTCATTATCATTTGTTTTATTTATATATTGGTCACCATAGATTATGTCTCTAAATGGATCGAGGCAATTCCCTATCGAAACAATAATCACAAAAAAGTGATAAATTTTTTGAAAGAAAATATTTTAAGTCAGTTTGGAATTCCTTGATCCATAGAAAATATTTTTGGAACTTTAATGAGGAATATGGAATCATACATAAAGTTGCAATCCTTTATCACCCTCAGACAAATAAACAAGTTGAACTTGTAAATATGGAGATAAAATAAATTTTGGAAAAGATAGTTAACCCAAATCGTAAAGATTGGTCTTTTAGACTTACTGATACACTTTGGGTATATAGAACTGCTTTTAAAACATCATTAAGCATATCTCCTTATAGGATAGTTTATAAAAAACATTGTCATTTACCTCTTGAACTTGAACATAAAACTTATTGGTCAATCAAAATGTTTAACTTCAACTTTGATGAAACTTCAAAATTGCGGAAATTACAAATCAATGAACTTTAAGAATTGAGAAATGATGCTTATGAGAATTCTAAAATTCATAAAACAAGAATCAAAGAATTTCATGATAATAAAATTTCAAGAAAAATATTTTAGGTTGGTCAAAAGGTTTTGCTTTATAATTCTCGATTGCATTTATTTTCTGAAAAATTAAAATCAATGTGGAGTGATCCTTTTGTTGTAAAAGAGGTATATCCTTATGGGGAGATTGACATTGAGAATCTTAGAAATGATAACGTATTGAAAGTAAATGGACAAAAACTTAAACTGTTTCTAAAGAATCAATTTTCACAAGAGGAATTTTTTTTCTTTCTAACTCTTGTTATGATTAGTGTGTATATATATACATAGTTTATCTAATTTTATTTTTTTGTAGGCTTTTTTTTTTCTCTCTTTTGTTTTTCGATTAAGTGGCGAATAACGGTACTCCGTGGCTATTGAAGTCGAATTTATCAGTTTCCCAAAGAACTGAAATCTTTGTACAAAATTTCTCTCTTTTTCTCATTCTCTTTTCTTATTCTTTTCAAAATGGATGACATTCTTCTGACTCTTAAGAAGCGATTTCCTTTTCTTTCTAAAAATGTAATTTTAAAAATTTATAAAACTAGGATTGAAAGATCAATGATGCTTATGCACAAGGGCATCTCATGAGACATACGATGGATACTTGAAGCAAAAGTAAGAGTAGCAAGTGAGTTTTCACAAGAGTTTTCAAACTTGCTTACTAGATACATGCCTAGTTTTGGTAAAAATACATATTCAAAAAAATGAATAGTAAAAAAAATATAAGTTTGTCATAAATGTGCTCGATGGACATGCAACACAAAGTGTCATTCGTTAGAAATAGTTTCTAAAAATTGAGAAGATAAGATTTAATTCATTATAGATGGACTGAATAAGGAGTCTTTAGATGACATTATATTGACTCTTGAGATACATTCATGTGAATTAGTACAACGTGCAATTCTTAATTTATGGAATCACTTTTGAGATGAATATGAGCGTCATAGTCTTGGGAACTAAAATTAAAAGATAATGTTTGCCAGTTTATAAGAAAATTAGATGGGAAGCATATCCTCGACTAATATAGGGCGTTTACATCGTTACTGGACGTAAAATTAGAGGAAGATATAAGCCACAGTCATAACTACATGTACATTCACATGTAAGTAGCAAATTTTCAAAATTTATGTCCTTTTTTTCAACCTTTCTAATAAAAGAAAAAGACGTGCAATAAATGCATTCCCTGCTCACACCTCAATAAATAGCACCATACTTACTCCATTTTTGCATAACTCACTTTCAAAAAAAAAAGTTCAACTATATTAGTGTCTTTTGTGAAACCAATTTAGGAAAAGATTATGAGTTTATAGGGACAGCCAATAGCCTTGATAGAACTTTAGCAGAAATAAAAATTCATTTCGTGTATGGGGAGGCAATCTGGGGTTAATATGGAGTATTGATACTTCTACTCATGTAGGAGAAGTCAAAGTTTTAGGAGTTATCTCAAAACCTTTAACAATATAGAATATCACAGGTATGACCACTAAAGATGAGATAAAAGTGTTATATTCAAGATAGAATGCCTAACATGTTAAATAATGCGGATGCATTCATCACTGTGTCTGGCAATATTGGTACATTGGAGAAATTATTCCTAGTTGTCTTTAGGGCACAACTCAACATTCACCAGAAACCTGTAGGTATTTTTAATGTTAATGGTTTCTTTGATGGTTTGCTATCTTTTATAGATCATGTTGTAGAAAAAAGTTCTATTTCACCGTCTGTGAGACAAATTCTAATTTATGCTCCAACATCTGACTAATTGATTGATCAACTTCTAGCATATATGTCGAAACCTAATCCAGTTGGCTCATGTGGATTGGTCCAACAAGGATAATAGTCGAAAACGTAGAATGAATTTAACTCTCAGCCTGTGAAATTTATCCTTAATGATTTCAACTAATAATATATATATATATATATATATATATATATATATATATTGTGTTGTTTCAGTTTTATTCCAATAAGTCACATTTTAGATAATATCTTCTAAACTCTTATTTTCTATCTATTTTTGACATTGGGGACAATGTCTTGATTAGGTTAGGGGAGGGAATAGTTGATATCATGTCTTATGTGTTCAATGTGTATTTTTCTAGTTTTTTTTAAATAATTCAAGCATGTTTTCTTTTGGGTCAATTGAAACTATGAAAAATGGTAACAGAGTAAAGGGTAATTGTAACACTCTTGAGATGTACCCCTATTTTTTTGCATGACATGGCAAGTTTGTGAAGTTTTTAACAAAAGTTTGTGAACTGTTAATTTTTTTTTAGTCGTAAATGTTCTTCCAACTTCAATTATTAAAATTAAGCACGAATAATGTGGTTTGATTGATGATGGGTGTTGTTTTGGACTTTAATGTTGTTATTTGATTAATATATTTTTGTAATAATTATACTCAAGTCTTTTTGTACAAATAGTTATGTTATTTGGTGTGGAGACAAGCATGTCAAAATAGGTAGTTCTTATGTCCTTGCTTTAATCATCACTTGGATTTTCAATATGAAGGGATTGAGTGTTAGAACTTTTTCTTTTGGTCTGTCGAGGTGAATGACTGATTGAACACTACTTGAAAAATGATTAAGATATTAGGCTTTCTAGCACCATGGCCAAATCAGCTTGTTCCCCATATGATGTTCCAATAGAATATTCCTCATAGTAAGCCACTTTGAGTCTTTCAATAAATAAGCATTTTTTGTCGTACCTAGCATAAATATACTATTATCCTACCATTGTTCTAAAAATTATTTGGAGCTTAAGAGATATTCCATTGACAAGGTGAGCTTACAAAAGAAATTTAGGTTGAAATAGAAGATAAGTGTGGGGGAGTTTTTCTTCTAAAAAAAAGAAAAAAAAAGAAAAAAAAGTTGCAAAGTGTTAAAAATATTATGAGTTGCAAATAAAAATAAGATGTTGTAAAATCAACAAGAATGATGAAGAGAGATCCAATTCAATAACAATAGACCCCGGTGTTGAAATTCGTAAAATATAAGAATTCTTCATTGATAAACTCTATATCTCTAATACCATAAAGTTTTGAGAATCTTTATTGCATTTTATCCTTTTATTTCTTAACCACATCACTACCATTTTGCCCCATTACAACCTTTGTTGAAAACCTTTTGATTTAGTGTGGTGCCTTTGTTATAGTGGAGATTTATACCAAATGAAAGCCTATGATGTTTAACTCTTCCATTAGAGATTGGGTGATGGTTTTTTTGAGGTTTTATGATATTTCACTTGTTTGAAGTATGCATAGTTTCGTCACTGTTAACATAAACTATTCACACACACACTTGAGTATGCTTATTGTGGAAATGTATTGACTTTTGAATGACTAAGGGTTAGATTCAAAACTTGTTTGATTTTATTTTCATATTACTTTATTGCTTCCTGAGAATAATGGTTGGAAGTTAGTTTATCATAGGTATTTGTGAATATCACCATTGAAAACCCTTACGAGACTATAACTTGTCCTCTATGGGCCACCTAGGGGTTTAAAGACTTATTGTATATGCTAAATACAATCATGAATTCCAACGAAAGTAGATTAGTTCAAGTTTGTTTTAGGCTTGCTCGAGGACAAGCAATGATTAAAGTGTGGGGAATTTGAAAAATGCATATTTTGATATATTTTTGTATCAAATCCTTTATATTTTCATTGATTTATTCTTGTTAATATTATAGTTTTATTAATATTTTTTTAGGGAATCAATGAACAAAAGAAGATCAAAAAGAGCCAAAATAAAACCGAAGAAGACAACACGTTTCTTGAGCAAGTTGGGAGATGATATTTCATTAGATAAAAAAAGCATCATAATTAGAAGAAAATGGTCATTTTTGCCTAAATCCATCATGTGTAGATCAAAATATATGCAAGAAATCACTTGGACTTTGCAAGTGATTGTTGGGCTCAAAATAAGCATGTTTCCAAACTTGTATAATTTTTATAATTTGGGCATAATAACTAAATGCTCAAAAGTCCTATGGACCTGAATCTTACTTCATTTAAAAACCAAGAGATACAGTGGATATAGCTACAACTTTAATGTTGGAAGCTCATCCCAATTCAACCTTGATTATAGCAGAAAATTCGTCCAAGTATGTGTATTGGAAATGATATATCTATGCTAATATATCTTATTAAATCAAGTATAACTTTCTACCTAATGATTGGAATTAGGTGATTCAAGTTGAAAAATGAAGACAGATAAATCTACAACTTTTATGTTGATCAATTTTTCAAATGCAGCTGATTACATAGAAAAAAATATGTGATAAAATTCAGATCTAAAAAGGATATGTGAATTTAAAGCACATTTGAAGTTAATTTGGAGTGCATTTGAAGTGAATTTGAAAATGTCAATTTAGACACTCTTCTACTATAAATAGAAGCTCTTGGATGACATTCAAGATATATAAAAAAAACCCTTAGAGGGGGAAAGAAAATTTTATTGTTATCTTTCTTTAGTCTAAGTTTTCTAGTAGTAATGTAAGTTTTCTAGTAGTAATATAAATATAATCTCTAGTTTCTTTTCTATTTTTAGTCTCTTCTACTTTCATTATATCTTTCTAAATTTTATTTAAGCTGAGAAGAAAGGGTGAAGTTGTTGATGGAGGAAAAAGAAATATTATAAATGTACATAATGTTCAGGTGTGTTGTTTTATTATTTTAATTTTTGATTGAAACCCTCATTGTTTAGTGACAATTCTTGATTTATGTATCACCAATGGCATAACAAATACTTAGATTCATTTAGCTTATTGTACAATTTTACCCCACCGACTGCTAATGTGAAACCTTGATTTGTTGTAGATAAATGTGTGCATAAATACTTGATCCCATGAATAAGTATTGACGTTAAAACCTTTCTTATTTTGTGGTGATTCTTGATTTGTGTATCTTCAATGGCACAACAAATATTTGGGTCCATTTAACTTATTGTATAGTTCTATCCCACCGACTACTAACGTAAAATCTTGATTTGTTATAAACAAAGGTGTGCATAAATACTTGATCCCATAAACAAGTATTGGTGCTAAGAGATTATTTGCAAACAGTAAGACAATATCATTATTATCTTAATACATGAACTATTTGATAACATCTTCCCATTTGAACCTTTCTTATGTATGGATTCCAATTGTGGTATTTAAAAGAGGTAAAAATAATAAATAATCATTCATCTATCTAAAACTCAAGAGCGGATCCCCAATTCTCTGTACTTTTATTACTTTGATTTCTTAGTAATAACATAATTTTTTTTATATTCTAAACCATATTTAGCCCATCTTTTAAGTAGTATAAACCCAAAAACTTTAAACAACTTCCCTGTAGATCGAACTCGAACTTTCGAGAAATTTATTACTTGACACAACCTATACTTGAATTTGCAACCTTAAAGTTGTAGCACCTATGGAGTGAGGTATCCTCCTTATGCGAGTATACAACGTGTGAGCGAGTATTATTGGGATATTCGATGTCCAGTCTAAAAAAGGCATCGATTCAGAACTGATTTAACACCAAAGTCATAGATGCATATTTCATGATCGTCATGATATGCGCGACCATACCTCATATATAAGGTTTTCTAGGGACTTTATCTAATTAATATACATAATTAAAGATAAAAAGAATATCTATTATTAATATAATTTTAAAAAAATTATTTTATAAATACAAGAGTATAAAAAATGCTCAATTTAATTGATGCGCCAGCATTACTCGAATAACCTAACCGTTATATACATATATATGAACCAATATATTCATAGTACATACACTCCTAATTTTCCATATATTTGTTGTCTCTCTAATACCCAAATTTTAAGAATTTCTTTCAAGTAACACCACTGACCCACAAGGATATGTAGGCCCAGTTTTTAAGCGTGTGACCCCAACATTGCTCCTCGTGAGGTCCATTACGTAAGAAATTGAAAATCTCATTGTAGGCTTGTAGCATGTTTTGGGCTTGCATGGTTATGTTTTCATTGAGATTTTTCATTTTCCACTATTTCTATGGAGAATTTAGGTTTGTATTGATTTTTGTGTGGAAAATAAAAATATGTTTGAATGAAAAAATTGAGATGAAATTATATATAGGTTTGATAATAAACATATATATTTGATTGAGTAATTTTTAGAAAACTTTTTACACCGAAATACGTGATAGAAGTGCAAATAAGTTTGGACATGTATTTCTAATATTAATTTCAGCATTTTGCATATTTAAAACTAATTTTTTTGCTTAGGGGTGGGAACCACGACAATTACTATATGTACAAGAATTTATATTAAATGCCCCACCTCATGGTTAGATTCAACACATTTGGGGGATTTACATAAATAGAAATAACATTATGTTGGGTGTGGTTGGGAATAGTGCCCTCATTTAACTGATTTGATGGATGAAATAAAGTGAAAGACATGTTAGATACTTTGTATATAGAATAGAAATTGAAAATTGAGAAAAGAGTAAATAGTATTATTTCTAGTGGAAAGATAGATATGAAAATATGTCAGTTTTAGTAGAAGTTAGTGAAACAAATATGATCCCAAATTTATAAATAGTACAAAATTGGAAAATGAGTTTTAGAAATGGGAGCATACAAATTATTCTTCTGTAGAGACCAATGTTCCTTATTTTGTTTCCACATCACAACCTATCAATTTCTCTCGTTTCTTGTAATGCATTTGTTATAGACTTGTAATCTAAAAACTCAAGTATGCAGACACCGTTGCTCTCGATTCACAATCCAGAGCATTGCTGCTTACACATACTCGGCAAGCTCCCACATGAAAACCACGCAGAGAGTAATAGATATAAGTATTTTAAACATGTCTCAAAAGCATTCTCAAAAAAATTATTCAAAATCAATCAATTTGTAATACCATTTTTCTTTATCAGTCAAGATTCTGTCCATTTTATTCATAAGTTCTCATACTTAAAAAAATTCCATAACTTTGCAAGTATTTAATTCGAGTTATGTAATTATATTGTCTATATTTCTGATTAAAAGTATTTAAATAAATTCAAATATTAAAGCCAATTAAGTAGAAAAGGACAAAGAAGATCAATCATAAGTCCACTATAGCATCAACCACGTGAATGTTTATAATATTATTTTGTAAAAATAAAACATTTATAAAAATAAGTCATTAAGCCCCATGTATATAATACGAATCACTTTATTTATTAAGATACATAAATGATTTAGTACATATATGATACTCTTAGATTTATAAAAACAATAACATACCAATATATCTACTATCAATATATCTACTAAAGGTTTTGGCTAATATCGAAACTTATAATATTCTTCTTAAATAAATAGTGTTAATTTCACTTTACCCCTTCTATTTTTGTTGAGTGTCACTTTACTTTTTTATACTTTTAATTATTTCACTTTATCCCTTTATATTCTCATTTTGTCTAACTTTACTCACTTGTACTCCCATTATTTCATTTTGCCCTCTGTATTCTAAAAATATTTATCAAATTACCCTTACATATTATTTATAGTAAATTTACTTTAAAATATTTTTTAAATTAATAGATTTATATTTATATTGTAATAATTTTTTCAATTTGATTAATTAATACTTGACATTAAATTTATTTAAAATTTTATTGTACTTACATGTTAATAGTTATTTTTTAATTTAACCTAGTTATATTAAATTAGTATATAGTAGAATATTTTTAGCTAATACACTTTGCTTATGAATTTTCTATTCTTATCTTACTAAATACATAAAATATTAATAGTAAATTTTTTATTATTAGTAAAATTATTATAAGTTCATAGAAACTATATTAAATTCTAAAATAATCATTATAGTAAAGTAATAGTAATAAAATTACATACTAAAATGACTATAATTTTTTTAAATAGAACATAATATCTATTAAATTACGATAAGTCGATTATTTATAGTTTATTTAATAGTACTAAATTGTACCTAAAAATAACTTTTTTTTGAATTTAATATTATTTTTGTGAAATTTTAACAATTTCATTAACAATGAGAAATTTATTACTAATATTTTATGTATTTAAAAAAATATTTTTTAAAAATATGTTATATATTTTTTATATTTATGATAAGTAGAAAATTTATAAGTAAAATTTATTAACTAATAAAAAATATCGTACAATATAAAAATTTAATAGGAACTATATTTATAAAAAATAACTATTAAAATTTAAGGATAATAAAATTTCAAATGAATTTAACGTTAAGTGTTATTAATTAAGTTAAAAAAGTATTAAAATATAAATATAAGTCTATTAATTTTAAAAATTTTGAAAGTAATTTTATTATAAATAATTGGTAAAGGTAATTTGGTTAAGTTTTTTAAAAGTACATGAGGTAAACTAAGACAATAAGAGTATAAGGGGGTAAAGTGAGATAAACTGATAATATAAAATGGTAAAATGAGACAATTGAGAGTATAAATGAATAAAATAATATTTAACAAAAATAAAAAAGAATAAAGTGAGATTAACCCAAATAAATATGGCAACTTAGGATACCAATTGAGCAAAAAATGACAATATGAAATCTTATGAATTATATGAAAGGACAATTACAAACTGAAGGGTGAAAGTGTAAAATTCGCCTTCCTTCCAACCTACACTTCCCATTTCAAAAACACCACAATGATAAAAATCACTGCAAAAATTTTGGCGCCTCTTTCCCCTTCACAGATCACGCCTCTTTCCCCTTCACAGATCACGTACACCTCCTCCATCAACACACAAACCCCTGCCTTCACATTTTTTTTCACACAGTACACACAGTATGATTTCCCGTAAACGCCCTTCCAAATCCACCAACCCCTTCGTTCCCCCATTCGCCCAGCCCCAACCCACCAAACTCCTCAAACCCACCACCACCGCCGCCGCTGCTCAAAATGAACCCGCTTCCTCAACTGCTTCACTAGAATCCAGAACGACGCCGCTTCCTCAAAGCCCGAGTCCAATTGACAAAATGGTGTCCGTGTTGGCGGACGCGGGGTGCACACTGATCAACCCCGCCGGGCCGCCGTGCCTCCCCTCCGATCTCTACAATTTCCGCCAACGTCTTGACGTAATATTCTCCGACGATTCCTCCCTTCGATCCCAGTTTCTTAAGGGCTTCTCGAAGTACATTTCTTCCACCTGTAATTTGCGCCGGTTAGTTAGTCTTACCCCTTTTTTTGGTTTTGTTTTTTTTAATTACCCTTTTGATTTTAGTGTAAACTGAAACTATAAATTGCAGCCCAAAGTTCAGTACGACTTGTAGTTAATTTCACCTTTCTATTTATAACCAAATAGATCCAGCAGTTTAGTTTGCTATTGTTTTTAACATTTTCTTTCCACATCTTATTCTCTGTCCTTTAGTTCCCATTTATTCTGCTGATAATTTTACAACTAGATCACTTCTGTAACCTTTTGGTAAATATAGGGTCTTGTTACCTTGTCATCGCGACGGCTGTGGCTCAATAAGAAGCGTAAGCCTGGTTCGACTACTGTTATTGGTTAAATCCATCCAGCAAGACCTTCTAGCCATGTTGCTAGAGAAACTTCCTGAGTACTTTGACATGGACCCTCTTGTCAGTGGTTGTGGACTCTCATCCTCATCGCGTCTTGATGAGGATGTAGCAAGGCTGATACTGAAGCAATTCCGATGGCTTGACTTTCTTGTCGATTCTGAGGCTTTTGCTGAGAAATTGCTACAAGTCTTATCTATTTGCCCCCATCATTTGAAGAAAGAGATAATATGGTCTTTGCCTGAGATCATAGGTGACCGGAATAATAAGACTGTGGTTAGTTCACTTCAGCAGATGCTCCAAGAGGACTCTGCCATTGTTGTTCCGGTGCTTGATTCATTTTCCAACCTCAATTTGGATGATATGTTGCAGGACCAGGTAGTTATGATTCGTACATGCTTGTAGTTGTGGTTACTGCCAGTTTCTTTCTTTATTAATATATTATCCTTTTATTGGTTTTTTTAATCTTATTGTTTTTGTTCTCTTTCTTAATTTAATTTAATTTTTAAAATCCTATGAAGGTGATTATGATAGCTTTGTCCTGCATACGGACAATTGATATCGAGCACATGCCCTACCTACTTAGATTCTTGCTGCTTTCTGCAAAGGCATCAAATGCTAGGCGAATAATCTCACAGATACGTGAACAGCTGAAATTTGTGGGAGCATGTCACACGCGAATCTCACAGCATAGCAAACTTAAAGGAAAATCTGTTATAGATAATACAGAAGCTTCAATTCTTGATTCCCTGAGATCTAGTCTGCGTTTCAAAAATGTTGGTTTGATATTACAGTCGAGGAGCTGTCATTTTTCTTTCCTCACATGCACACAAACACAGATACGCGCACACACGCACACATAAGTGTATTGAACTGCTTTTTCTTGATTTATTTCTATATGTAGATTCTTTGCCTGGAGTTACTAAAAGAATTGAAAAGCTTGGATGAAGCTCACGATCATAAGGTTATAGACATATGGTTCCTTACACTCATATTCATGAACAGTGAATCTTTGCAAAAGAGTGTTGAAAAATTATTCAAGAAAAAAATTGTTGAAGGTTGTTTTCAAGATCATATGTTTGATCAGTGCATTCATGGTATTATGGATTTGCCAAAGGTATTGGAGCACTTCAAACTCAATTTTATATTGGAGATTTTGGTGTTTCTTCAATTATGTTATTCATCAGAAGTCTTGCTCTATGTTGTTGCTATAAACTAGGATTTTCTTCGCACATTTCTATCATTGTCTGCATACTTGTTGGGTTGCAAAGAACAAAGAGCTCAGGAATTTGGCATCCACATTTATATATGTTTGTTTGAAGAATTCAGTGATACCTACACAAGACAAGAAGTGAGTTGCCTTCTCGATAACTTCATTGGCAATCTAACTTTTGTCTCTGAAAGCATAAGATAAGGTTTCCTTCATGCTCAGAGCCCTAATCACTGGCAGTCTTATGAAGGTTTTAGGAGCATTACTTACTCATGTGGGCTCTGGCATCTGCTATGAAGTAAGTGCTGCGTTAGATGCCCTTGTTAAGCTGGCCTCTAAGAAGTCTCAGGAGTTGATTTCACTTTCTTCTTACATAACTGGTAGACATACCTCATCTTTCTCTTTTATCAAAAGCAAATTTATATGAATTTTGCCAAACTATTTGTGTTATTTCTTATTCTGCTTTCTTCCTCTTTATAGGCATCTTGGATTACTTGGAGGGCTTTAGTGTTGCGAGCCTCCATAAGGTCCTTGTCATCTTTTTGATATACTTTTGTTGACTGGATGACTTCATCTTATTTTTTGGTCTATTCTTTAATCAATACCTTTCATGTTGCAGGTGTATGAAGTTTTTATCTATCTTGCAGTTTCTGCTCAATCTAGCTCACAACCTTATGGATGTTCCATTGCAAATGAACTTCTAATGGTTTTGAGAAAACAGGCAAAATTTGATCCTCCTTTGATCCTTTCTATTGATTCTAATATTTATAGTTATGAATTTATTTTCTTTGTCTTGCTGTTACCCACTCTTTCTATTTGTTATGAGTTGCCTACTTTAACTACTTTAACTTTGCAGATCAATAACTCTGATTTGATGTATAAGAAGATGGGCCTAATTGGAACACTTAAGATAGTTTCCTACATTGCAGATACAAGTATCACCTCCATTCCCCCTTTATCACAAGTAATGTGCCTAACCTGTTTTTAAGCATATGTTGCAATCTTGTGTCCATAATGTTGTTTAGGTGTGTTAGCAAGTTGACAAGAATAAAACCAAGAATATCTGCTTATCATTAGCATATCCTTTATCTCTTTACTCTTTTACAGCTAATTACACCTTGTGCATACCATAAGTTGATTAACCAATGTAACAGCAAGGCATGTTGGTAGGAGGTTTATCTCCTACATTAATAAATTATTCCTTGTCTTTATTATTTAGCTTCTAGTTATAGTTGCTTTGTCCTTATTTGACAGATCCTCATATATTAGGTGGGCAATAAAAAGTTTGGATCCTTTGCCTCATAGGAGACAGTTGATGC
The DNA here is from genome assembly GCA_019321725.1 of Paulownia fortunei. Lineage (NCBI taxonomy): Eukaryota > Viridiplantae > Streptophyta > Magnoliopsida > Lamiales > Paulowniaceae > Paulownia > Paulownia fortunei. The sequence goes on from CM033106.1 coordinate 12,515,983, forward strand.
ACGCATATATGCGTAGATTTGTTAATTCCTATATGTATTAATTTCTTATTTCAGAAGTTGAAAATCTAGATAACATGGATGAGACTGGGAATGATTGGAAGATGGCATAGATATGTTATATTTAAATTCGGAATTTAGTAAAACTCATTATGGTCAATTAAGTAACGTCCAGTTTTGAAGTAAATTCTCAACCCTTTATCGATAGAGAGCTTTTTGATCTCCAAGAAAAGTGGGCCTATGTGATATTTCATTGGGAGTTTGAAGGGATCTAACAATATTTTTTTAATCTTTATATATTGCACAATAACAAGTCTCTCTTGTTGAATTCAATTTTTATCTATTTATTTCCAACTTTCTTCTTGAAAATAGGTAACCTCATGGATCATGGATGTTGTCATATAATGTTCTAATAAAATACATTTAAGTTCGTGAGTTGACCTCAATGAGTTCTTCAGTAAATGTTTTTTTGTTTGTGCATATTGTTTCTAAGTGTTGGTTGATTTAATAATCCTAGCCTCCATCAGTAGACCAATTTACATAGTTGAAGTAGTGAGAAATTTCTATCTATGTGATTGTAAAAATGTGCACATAAGGAGAACTTTATTTCATTTGCCAAAGCTATAGCTGTAGTCCGTGAATTGTGTCTAATACAATACCTATATGCCTATACCATGATGATCTTGTTGTAAGTTCTCCATCTCTCAAGTGATAGCATTATCAGCGGTTGGTAGAGTGTTATTTGTGTGTTTAGTATCCTTAGAAAATGACATTTGCATAGGACACCTCTTGTATTCTTCAATAGTGAAATAAAATAATGTTCTTTTCTCATTTATATAGCTAATAGAAAAAAGTATTCCAAGCTAAGCTATTAAGCAAAACAATGTATGTACAACTCAAGATGATTTACGTGAGGGTAATAAAGGACAAAAATTGTTGGGTGGAATGATGAAGTCTTTTTTGATAAATCAATATTTAAGAGTTTTGCACAAAATGGAGGTGCGAACTTGGTTAGAAAAGATCTATCCATTAATCTATTTTCCTCATCTTGTAAACAAATAAAAAAAATCTAATCTTAGTCCAACCTTTTTTGATATTCCCTTCTTCCCCTAAAGGATTATGTGTTACTATTCTATTTGTCCAAAAATATGCGTCCTGTGCTACAAATTTAGTGCATTATTCATTTTTATGCCTTCTCGATGCTTTTGTTTGCAAGGACAAGGAGGCCTAATAAACATTAGAATAAATTACAAAGATACTATTTGCAAATCTCTCTGGAGGTCTCCTAAAGGTAGACCTCTAAACCAACCTAGTACCTTGCACTAAAAGAGGCAAGATGGTGCCAAATGCAATTATTAATGAAGTAGTAGTCCCTAAAAATACATGCTTTCCGTTCGACACAAATACACAAATCCATAGCAAAAACAATTGGTTTCCACATTTTAATCTCTTTGCTGCCTTGAAACTTGTAAACCACACCAACATTGTGTTTGTCAAGTTTTAAAGCAATTACCATAGCTCACATTTTCTTTTCTTTTCTAACTTGTTTACTCAAAGTTGATTAAACTTTTCTAACTTATTTATTCAATGTTGATTAAACTTTCTGTTGGAAATCTAGGAAGTTTTGGGTCAAACCAAGATTTTAGGGATTGCATGTCTAGGTGTTAACTCCAATTATATTGTTGTGAATTATTCTTAAGAATCTGCTAAGTGATATTCTTTGTATAACTATAGAGATATTTTTCGTATTTACTTCTTTGTAATTTACCTATATTAAGATGCTTTGTATTTTCATTAACTTAATAACATTCAATCACCCTTACGGCATTCTTTATGGTACCAGAGCCGTAAAAGCTCTCCGAGAATCGTTTTTTCTAGTCTACACCATTATTCCTAGTCTACCAAATTTTTATGTTCAAAAATTCTGCCTGGATGCTTTGGCCCATATTGCCGAATTTGCTTTCCAAGAAACAATCTTTATAATCATTTTAGTCCAGGAAATATTATTTTATTTCCTACATAAATTACAAGGTACCTCAATTTTCCAATTATCCCTTTTTTTTTAGCAAAAAATTTTGTGATCACGACTTATGCTATATCACTACAACTCCAGTAGCCCCAAAAATGGGCAACTTTGATTCCCTTTCCCACTCCATTCAGATTACTACCAATCACTTAAATGGTAGTAATTTCCTTTAGGGGTCTCATTATTTCGTATGTAAATTAGAGGATGGGGTAAAATTAGTTACCAGACTGGAGAGACAAAAGAACCAGACTGATGTGGTATATGTAACCTGGGATGCGAAGTATCATATGGTTATGGACTGGTTAGTTAATGCTATGGAGGAAGACATAAATGGAAATCATATGTGTTATTCAACTACTAAAGAACCCTGGGACATTACAAATCAGATGTATTCTGATTTTGGCAATCAATTTCAAATTTATGAATTGGAACTGACGTTAGGAGAAATACAATGGAGAAAATATTGTCACCACCTTAAAGTGTTATGACAGAATCTTGAAATATTTAATGACTACGAATAGAAGTGCTAGAAGATGGAAATCACTATAAGAAGATGGTGGAGTGTACCCGAATTTTCAAAGTTTTGGCTAGTCTTAATCTAGAATTTGATGAGGTAAAAGGAAAAATCATTGGCATGCAACCTCTATCTTCTATCGGAGAAGTATTTTTTGAAGGCCAGAGGGAAGAGAGTTGAAGAAGTGTTAAGTTGGGGAAGAAAACATTTACTGCTCGCTACTCCTGCTATTGTTGCAGCAAGTCGGAACCCCAACACCAAAAGGAGGATTGATGAAAAGGCTCGGGTTTGGTGTGATGTTTGTAATAAATCTTTGCATACACGTGAAACATGCTGAAAGATTCACCGTAAGCCGGTCGATTTGAAACCCATGGAAAGAAGAAACCACAAACTTGGAGAATAGTTCAATAAGCTAGTGATGCTTGTATTGTCGAGGTGCCCTCTTTGAATAGGGAACAAATGGAGCAACTTCTTCAATTGTTGAAATAAAGTCCACCAACTACTATTGTTGGTTCATTGGCACAAATAGTTTTTATTGTTGTTACATCCCTTTTATCTGCACCATGGATAATTGATTTAGGTGTATATGAGTAGTTTTTCTAACTTGTTACATACTTATATTCCTTGTCCTAGTAATAAAAAGGTCCGAATTGCAAATGATAGCCTCTCAGGAAAAAGGCTCAATTCCTATCTTTGAAAACATTTAACTCAATCGGTTATACATGTCCCTAAACTTGGTGCAAATAGTTGTCAGTGAGCAAACTTTCTAAAGATTGTAATTGTTGTGTCATTTTTTTTTATTCTCACTGTGAATTTTAGGATTAGACGAGGGGAGATGATTTGCAGTGGTAGGTTGCAAGATGATCTCTACTATTTTAGTAAAAAGATGTTAAAAAATAAACAAGTCCAGAGTTGTGTTGGTAGCGCAAGTAATTTTTTTTTTTTTTCTGATTTTGACAAAATAATGATTTGGCATTTTGGACTAGGTATTCTTTTTCTCATATTCAATGGAATAGAAATTACAAAGTAATATATAAGAGAGTTGGCTGCAATAGGCAAGCTATGAAGCTCAGACACAAAGAAAAATATCTCCACTAAACTTGGAAGGTAAATAAATGGTGAGATTTGGTGAGACTACTGCCGGAATCTCCTTAAAATTAAACTAACATAATCCCTAATAATCCTAACTGATTTTAAGCAAGAATTCCACGCTCCCCTTCAAGTTGGATTGTAGATGTTGCACATGCCTAGCTTGTGACTCAGTTATACAAAGTTAGCTCTTGGAAGAGCTTTAGTGAGTATGTCAGCTGTTTGGGACTTACACTGCACAACTTGCTTTGTCAATCTTCTCTGAGATGAAATATCGGTCTATCTTAATGTGCTTTATCCTGTCATGATGTACTTGGTTTTTCACAATGCTTATGGCAGGTTGTCACAGAACATCTTGATAGGCCTCTCAACTGCTACTCCTAGCTCACTAAGTAGTCTTTGTATCCATATTCCTTCACAAATACCAAGTGCTTGAGTTCTAAACTCAACCTCTGCACTGCTTCGTGCTTTCTTGCTCCTCTATATCATAAGATTTCCCCAAACATAAGAACAATACCCAGATGTTGATCACATGTCCGACACATCTCCTGCCCAATCTACATCTGAGGAGACTTCAATATCTTTATTGTCATTCTTCTTGAATAACATACTTCTTTCTGGAGTCATTTAAGGTACCTCAAAATACTATTAACAACTTTCTTATTTTCTTCTGTTGGGTTGTTTATATACTGGCTTTACTACACTAACTAAGAAACCAATATCACATCGAGTGTGTGAGAGGTAGATAAGTCGCCCTACGAGTCTTTGATATCTCCCCCTTGTGCACTTTCTTTCTCAATCCCTATTTTCTTTGTTGAATCCATTGGAGTGTCTGCACGTTTACATCTGAGCATACTTGTCTCTTCCCCTATTGTGCTTATCGATATCCCGTCTCAATAAACCCCCGACTCGGAACAAGTTTAAAATCAAAGTTATAGAGACATGTTCAATGATCGCCATCATATGCGTGACCATGCCTCGTAGCTGATATGTTCTAGAGACTTTATCTAATTGGCAAAACAATTAAAAATTAAGAAATGCATTTTCTTAATAAATAATATGAATAAGATTGTTTTTACAAGAGTATAAAATATGAATAAGATTGTGCTTAATAAACTATATGAATAAGATTGTTTTTACAAGTGTATAAAAACTCGCCACTAAATGACTCGTCGGACCCTACTCTGGCAATCTTCCACTTGCCCTAGAGCTAATTGCCCATGTATCTAAGATCCATCTTCTTAAACTGTCCTTCAAATACTCTCTAAGTTAAGGACTTTATTAGTGGATTTGTTATATTTTCTGCTGAAGATACTCACTCCACTCGAATGTCACTATTTCTCGGATCAAATAGTATCGCTTCATTATGTGCTTGGATCTTTGATGAGATCTTAGCTCTTTTGCTTGCGCAACAACCTCGTTTGTTATAGTAAACTGTAACTAGATCAACAACGGAAGGGACTACACCCAACTCTTAGATGAAATTCCTCATCCAAACACCCTCTTTCGCTGCATCACATGTAGATGGTGGAATTCGTGGTCGTCTCCTCCTTGGTACTCTTCTAGCTGACCGTCTTACCGTTTAGGGTGAATACAAATCCTGACACAGACTTCGAATCGTCCACATCAAATTGAAGCTAGAATCAGTTAAGCCTTCTAGCTTTATTTCTCCATTGCCATAAAACAAGAAGACATCCTTAGTCGTCCGCAAGTACTTAAATATTATCTTTATGGCCTTCCAATGCTCCTTGCCTGGATTGGATTGATATCTGCTTGTGACACTAAGAGCATATGCGACATCAGGTTGTTTACATAGCATGACATATATAATGTTTTCAATAGCAAATGCATATGGTATGTGAGTTATTATTTCTCTTTCTTCTAAAGTTTTTAGGGTCATTGACTTCGAAAGAAAGACCCCATGGTTCATGGGCAAGAATCCTATTTTAGGATTCTTGCATGCTAAACCTCTTTAGCATTTTATCTAACATGGATTGGGATAGTCCGATTAAGATCTATCACTTTAGATCCTAATCCCTAAGATATAGGATGCTTCTCCCAAATCCTTCATAGAAAACTGAGTAGACAATCAAGCCTTCGTTGACAGCACATCATTCCCTATAGTAGGATGTCATCAATAGAAAACACAACGAATGTTAGTGTGTTTCGACTAACCTTCTTATACACAGGGTTTCATCTGGATTCTTAAAGCACAATGAAAGTCTCCGTGCTTCTACTAACCTTATACGTGCAGGGTTTCATTCGGATTCTTAAGAAAATCAAACAATTCGATTGCCTCATCAAATTAGAGGTTTCAGCTTTAGGAAACTTTTTTGAGTCCGTAAATGGATTTGTGGAGCTTGCAAATCTTTTGTTCGCTCTCAATGGATACGAAGTCCTTGGGTAACCTCATATAAATTTCTTCCTCAATATTCCAAATGAGGAAGGTGGTCTTCACATCTATATACCATATTTTGTAGTTATAATATGCTGGTATGACAAGTAATATATGAATGAATTTCAGCATCACCACTGGTGAAAATATTTCGTCATAGTTATTTCCTTGTCTTTGTGTGTAATCTTTTGCAACCAGTCGTGCCTTATAGGTCACTATAGGTGTAGACCCATTTGCAACCTATGGTTACTATACCTTGTGGTGGGTCAACCAAAATCTATACCTTGTTGGAGTACATGGAGTCCATCTCGGCTTGCACGGTCTCTTGCCATCTTCTTAAGTCTATATTAGATATCAGTTCTTCATAATTCCTTGGATCCAAATAATGCTCCTCATTGTTTTCCAACAAAAGACCATAGCTATTAAGTGGCTTTGAAATATTTTCAAATCTCCTAAGAGGCTGTGTGATAGAAGTATTAGTTGATAGTGATTTAGACATTACGGCCTCTTGTGGGACGTCTTGTGGTTCTTGAATTTCTTCAAATTCTACAACCTCGCCATTTCTATCCAATAAAAACTCCTTTTCAAGAAAGATGGCGTTCCACAAAACAAACACCTTTTGTTTTGAAGGGTCTTATGAATAGTATCCAACGGATTACTTTGGATACCCACAAACTTACATAAGGTGGATGTAGCATCCAACTTATCTTTCCACTAGCTGCATCACATAAGCAGGACAACCCCATATACTAAGTTATTTGTATGAAGGGTCTTGCCACACCACACCTCATATGGTATTTTGAACACCGACTAACTTAGCACTCTGCTTAATAGTATTGCTGCCGTTTCTAGAGTATAGCCCAGAATGAAAGAAGAATCCCAATTAATAGTGTTCGGTTCCTTCGCTTTGCAACCCATTCAACTATGGAGTTGTAGGCGGAGTCTACTAGAGAATCCTATTCTTTTTTTGTTAATGAAGGAATTATAAGCCTAAGTACTCGTCTTCTCGATCGGATCAAAGAGTTTTGACACTCGCCCAGTTTATTTCTCCACTTCATGTCTAAAGTTTTTGAACCTTTCAAAGGCTTTAGATTTGTATGTCAAACAATACACATACCAACACCTGGAATAATTGTCGGTAAAGATAAATAATGGTAGTTTCCTCGTGCACTAACACTTAGTGGGCTGCATATATTTATATGGATCAAATCAAAGGATTTGCAGCACGCTTTACTTGTTCAACAAATGGTGACTCAGGCAATATTCACATATTGACATCTCTTGCTCGTCCTCAAAGTTAAGCAATTGTGCTAACTTATCGATTCTCTTCTTAGAGATCACCTAATCTAGCATGCCACAAGTATGTGGACCTATGATTATTTAATTTATGTTTGTTACTTTGTTGAATATACAAGATGGAGTTTTTGGGTTGGACAATATATAAATCATTGTTAAAGTCCCAATAAACTAAAAAAGAATCTAAATAAATGGAACACTTTTCATCATTTATTGAAAAACTTATACCCTCTATCCAAAGTAGGAATTGAGATAATGTTCTTTGTTAGTTCAGAAACATAAAAATAAAAATTTAAAACTATCCTACTACTATCTCCTAATGGTAGACTGGCTAATGTAATGACCTGTGCTCCATCCCCAAACTTTAGGATCAACTTACCTCTACTCAACTCCCTGCTTCTTGTTATCACCTGTAAATCATTATATAGATGAGCACCACAACTTGTATCTAATATCCAAGAAGCATCTTTAACCCAAATGTTAAGTTCAAGAAAGAACATACCAGAACTCTTCTGGCGACTCGTAAAGTACTCCTTGCAGTTTCTCTTCCATTGCCTCGGTTTACAACAATAGTGGCACTTGTGCTTGGCTTTGGAATCCTTTTTCACTACACTGGAGGCCTTCAAGCTCTTAGCCTTTTTCAAAAAACCCTTCTTCCCTTTCTTCGACTTTTTGGTTTGCTAACGAGCAAGATAGGCTTATCCTTTTTCATGGTGGATTTTGCTGTCTTCAATATATTGACTAGCTTAGCAATGCTACTTTCCATCTTATGCATGTTGAAATTTACAACAAACGAGTCAAACAAAAGTGGCAAAGATTGCAGGACAGTTCATTGTCCATAACGAGACTAAGGGGCTTGAGCCTTTCGATTAAGGCCATCATTTTTAGTTCGTGGTCATGGACAAAAAAACCCTCCGTCATAAGACAATGAAAGAGCTTCTTAAATACCTTGTATCTAGCTTGTCTTGTATGTTTGCTATATAATTCCTTCAGATGAAGGTGGATATTGGCGTCATGTGCCGTATCCTCATATTGCCTTTGTAACTCGTTTGACATTGATGCTATTATATAGCATTGAGCTTGCTGATCATAGTCAATTTGCGATGTTCCGCAAGTTCTTCCACGACACATTGAGGACATAAGTCTTCTTTTTAGATTGAAGAACAATTCGAAGGTTCCTCATCCAGTCGACATAGTTAGGACCGGTAAGTTTTTTGGTGTCAAAAATAGATATAAGTGGATTTTTAGCCATATGTAAATTAAGTATCTTTAAAAATACGAGGCAAAAAATAAACATATATTCAACCATTTATTCATTTATATTAAGGTCTTTAATTATAAATGTCTCCCGCTTTTTTATTCGAATGCCATCACTCCCTAGATGGATATTCGGAAAATCATATTTCCTAGTGCGCTTGAAGTCCAATTAGTTTTATCATACACTTCAATTTTATGCTTCTACGTGATAATACTAAAAGGTAGCTAACATATTAGTAATTGCATCCTCATGCAACCTTCAAGCTATTTTACCTTATTACTTCTCGTACACCCCAATTTTATGAGCCATATGGTATTAAGTGTCAAGCGTGACCCATTAAACGTCTATGTGAGTAAAACAACTAAAGTATGTCCCACGACTCATGGTCAACACCCTTAACCCTCTTACTCTATAGGCATCTCCATGCTAGTAGCGGTTACAACTATTACTTCCACTTAGCACATCCCACGACTCGTAGCCAACGGACTAAATGTGGCAGCATTTCACATGCCAACTACTTTTGAAGGCTTGGACGATTGGCCCAACCCAATCTTGTCCGTTTATGCTTGATGTAGAATTTACTTATAAATTTTTGAACTTAAAACATTTTTAAGTGAGTCCATTTTACCATGATTTCATCATTTTATTTAGTCGTTATTTAATATTAATATTCCTAAAGCTTGCAAACATGATTACAGGAAAGCGTTAAATAAATCTATGCATGCATCTAGCAAACATACATACTGGATGGATGATTACGGCCTTTTCCTTTGTGATCCAAAATCAATCTAAAGGTAATAATTAAAATGAAAGTAGATCCTATCTATTACATGAATACATCACCATGCATTCATGGGCCTTCAATCCTTTGTTGTTCTTCACCTTGCTTCTTCTTCTTACACACAAAATAATGAAAAAAAATATCTCACCGACATAATTCTACTCTTGTTACAATTGCTATTCTAATAAGAAATCTTAGACTTTCTTCCAATTTGAAGTACATAGTAGGGAGTAAAAAAACAGAGAAAAGACGAGACTCGTAGGCCTCATTTTAATTAAACCTAAAGCATAAAACCATCACAGAGAATTTAATTAGTCTGGGCTCCATGATCATCTAATCTAATATTAACATGCTTAATTACAAATTCAAAGCATGTAAATTACCCATTATTTAAAATTGGTTTTTCAAAGAAAATCCCTTTTTCTCAAATTTAAAATTAATAATTAATTCAAAATTCGAAAAATTAATTTTAACAGGTGACACGATGACGGGCAGCAGCACGATTGTTGCATGTCGTGTGGCAAAACTGCCCGTCGAGCACTCAGCACCCGACAACTTGTTAGCCGTCTTCCCATGGGTCAGCACCCATTCCTCAACCACAGCACCAAACTTGGCGCCAAATCTTGGCGGTGGGCAGTAGCCCTTCCAGCTCAGCTGTGCTGCTCGTCGGGTGACAGGGTGACGATTTAGCACCCGTCGCTTATCTGGCCTCCCCTCGCATAAACAACCCATCGTCCAGCCATCGGGCGACCGTGTGTCATAAATTTTTAACAATTAAAAATCATACAAAAAAATTCAGAATTATTATCCCAATCAAAAACATAATTTAGATAAAGTTTAATTCATTGCTTGAATACAATAGGCATAATTATGCGAAAAATAAATTGAACGCACAACTTGGGCTCTGATACCATTGTTTGGTTTCGTATATCCTGGAATGGTAACACAATGAAAATTTAAATTTTTTTAAACATGCTTACAAATATGGATCCTAGGAATCAATACGAATTAATCAATTGCGTTCAATTTTTTTTCTTTAACTATAAAAAAACATAGTTTCGTAAGTATACATTAGTGCACTCCAATTGATGTAGGGACTGAAGGAATCTAAATTTCGAAGCCCGAACTTGAAAATGGTTCGTGAGGAATCTAAATGTCTTTCCTTTAAGTGTATTCACACGCCGAACAAGTCCACAAATCTTTGATCCTTGCTAGTGAATCAAAATCCCCTTTTTCTAATCTAAGTTTGGGAGTGCAATTTTATTCTTAGAACAACTTGTGCTAGAAAGAATAAAATTGATGCAAAGACTTGGAACCTTTTGATGGAAAGAACAAGATAGAAAGTGAGAGAGAGGGGCTGAAATTTTGCCTTTTTCTTCTTATTTTTTCGGCCCCTTCTCAAGTGTGTATTCATACACACTTGAGGACTAGCCCTAATCCTATTAGGAATCTCCCTCTTTTCTTTCTTATCCAAATCCTTTTCCATCCAAGACTAAGATCCTTGCATTGCTTCCAAGACTCCTAGTTGGGTCATAGGCTTGGACTTTAAGTAAATTAAAATCCAATTAAGTAATCTCTATCAATTTATCAAGCCCTTTTAATTAATTGATCTAATTAATTAATTGATTGATTCCAATAAAAGCTACCTAATCATATTAGGCCCCAATTAAAATCATCATATTATTTCAATTGATTAAATTAATTTAACTTATTAAATTAATTTAAGTCTACTTAATTAATTGATTCAATCAATTAATTAATTTACTCTCATGAGCCTATAATCTCAATTAGGTCCAATTGAATAATTTCATTATTTAATTGGATGAATTGATCTAACTTTTGAAATTAATTTTAGCTCAAGTTAATTAATCCAACACCTTGCATCAATAAAATAAATTAGAAATGAACTATCCCATAGGTTCACAACTAAGCTAGCAGTAAGCTTGTAACTTATGAATATTTTAATATTTCGATTAAGTAAGTTAATTAGTTAATGTGCTGAATTCACTCTTTAATTTCAAGAACCTCAGAAGTCAAGGGAAGCATCTAGCGTTGCATTTTAACTACCTAGTCTTAGGTGAATAGAAAGCGAACTTATTTCTATTACGAGTACCATACAAATATAATCCCTCTGTCAACTAATCTCTCGATGAGGCCTAGGGTTTGGATTATTAGTCGAAACCTCATTTAGACTTAATAACTATGATTCCATATCAAGTCATATTGATCCTTTAATTAGAAAACCCCACATCTGATATTCATCCTGTCTTGGTCAAGATCTTCAAGATCAAGGATTATGAAAACATAGGAGATTCACCTATTCTACCAGATACGTGACGGGTCCTTTGTTGGCAATTCATTAAACTCCATACGCGAAGACCATACCCCCAACGTAAACCCCTTGTGATTGTCATACAATCGGAAAATATTTCAAAGTGTATGATATCGTGCACAAGGCTACCATGTTGCCTTAAGTTGAAGGACTGTTTAATGTCCTATCATAACTAGAAAATTCTTATTCAACAAACAACGTTTCCAATTGAGAATTTCCCATGGCCATCTAACAAGCATCCACACATGCACTAGCACCACTATGCTGATGTATATGGAATGCAATATTCTCCTTTCGAGCATGCATCTTGTGTGCGAGTCTATCGAGATTATCGATGCCCCGTCTTATTGAACCCTCGACTCGGAACAAGTTTATACTTTAAGCCGTAGAGGCATGTTTCATAGTCGCCATTATATGCGCAATCATACCGCGTAGCTATGTATGATTTATGGGCTTTATCCAATTGAAAAAATAATTAAAGATAAAGAAATGCCTTATATTAATAAACAATATGAATAAGATAGTTTTACAAGAGTAAAAGCTCGCTGCTAAATAGCTCACTAGGTACTATTCTAATAGTTGCGACAAGTGTAATGTTTCACATCGGTTGTGGGAGGAAGTGTAAAGTGGTTTGTTATAAGTGGGTACAATGGATTTTTCTAGCAACTTGAGGTTAACCATTTTTACATTTAGATCAAGTATAAAGTAATTACTAGCAGAGCCCATTGTGCCTGAGTTTTTCTTGGAGGTCCCACTGCTGTGGGCCTGGAGCTTGAAAATATTGGAAGCTGACTCTGGAGTTACTTCTGCTATTAGTGCGGAAGGCTAACAGAATGTATATTGGGGGCTGTCTTGAATTTGGAAGGAATATAATGAGGATGTTGCGTACCCAACTAGGGTTGTGTGATGTCCCATAAGTATTGCGTGGGAGAATGCAAAGAAATAGACTTCTCTAGCAACTTAGGCCAACTATTTGCAAAGCGATAACAAATGAGAAATATTGCGAGTGGAGTTCATTAAGGTGGAGTCCAGCTAGCAGGCCCTGTCCCTGTGGTCTCGGCATAAGTTGAGTTGAATTTTCCACTGTTGAGGTCAACATCTTTATACCAAATTTATCTTGAAATATAGAAATATTGTGTAGAAATATGGGGCTAGATCTCTATTTTGTTTCCTGATCTGACATGATGTTGATTTTTGAGCATGATATGAAGGGTTCGGGAGTTTGTTTCTTCACTCTAAATGAATCCATCCATGTGCACAAAAACTCATTTGGCGATATAAGCTTGTCAGTTGTCTTGTTTTTCTGGTGTTTCCAGATGTGACTTTATTATCAAGAGAATGTGAAAGAAATGGTAGAAGGCCAGTGAGAGTTATTCAGGGAAATCAAGAGCTTTCTTAAAAATGGTTGCCGAAGCAAATTTACTTATTTTGCTGCATGTTGGAAAACATATAAAATATGGTTGGTTTAAATAATCGGTGAGCAACTTTAGTACTTTGTTGATCTACAATAGTGAAGTCACACATGGTTTTGACGATTTTGTACTTGTAAAATGCCTTTAAATTAGGGCGTTAGTTCATGACTTATGACTTATAGGTCCTTATGTTGGGGAGGAAAGGGTATTCAATTAAGCCATACAGAGTTAGATCATCCGAGAGAGTATAACCTGGGAGTGAAGTGGCCACTTAAACATTATAGACTACAGGAGAAATATTGCCTTATCTTCTTTTAGTGATCAGTCTGAAAAATTTCTAAATCCTTTCTTTTCCTGCTTTTACTTTGTTTATCTGTGGAAGATTTGACAATTAAATCTTTCCACATAGAAAAGTGTGAAAAATTTGTTTTTAGTGGGCTGTTCAGGCTAAAATATATACCATTTTTTATTATCTTTTCTTGTATGTTTGCTGTTGTATTGTCTTTTAATTCCTTTTGTCATGGTCCCTCTAGGAATAGTCATCTGTTTTTCAGATTTATTTAAACTAAAAAGAAAAAAAATATCACTTTTCTGCTTTTGTTTGTTCATAGTAGAAATTCATTTTCTATGTAGCGTGGTAAATAATCGTTTCTTAGTGTACTATTAAAGTAAGCCCTAACCATCTGAATGAATCTTTTCTGTTCTTGTGTGGTTTTGTTATTTCTGATTGATTCTGTCAAGTTCCCTTTAAAGATTTTTGTATGTTGAAAGATTCTATATATGGCAAACTCATCCTAAAAGTTCTTTGCAGAGGTCAAATTACGAGGAAGCTGTGGAGCTCTTGAAATTATCTTTGGACTCTTGTAAACAGCTGCCTTTACCATTGATCTTGTTTTATGAAGAACTGGTTTTGACATTGCAAAGCAAAACACTTCATCCAACTATTATGGAATGGTGCGTGACATTATAGTGGCTGTTGTTTCTGGATTCCAAGTTATAATAAAATCTATTAGATATTTTCTTCCCACTTTGTTTAGGTAATTGTTGTCATGTTTCTTTTTATTTGTTAAACCACCATTGTCATGGTGGGGGTTCAGCAATCAGCATAGACCCTTATTAATAAAATGAAAATAGGAAATAAGTTTAGTAGGGGAATAACAAATAATGTTTCAATTGCTAAGTCCATGATTCTAGTTCTCTTGGATCTCTTTGGAGCACTTCTCTTTGTTAACAATTTAACATTATCTGCAATTCTAATTCCCAGTTGGGATCACATTGAAGCCCACATCTGTCTGTCTTCTAAGGAAATGAGTCTCTAGATGCTCTGAAACTAATAAACCCTGAGGTAGAAATGTTGGTCTATGGAGTTTTTATCATAATCCTTCGCAGCAGCATCTTCATAGTCAAAGTAATTTCGAGAAAGTCATCTTTGAATCCTCGTATGAGTTGATGTACGAGTTACTCTTGCAAGAAAGTCATTCTTGCAATCCCATATTGCGGACTTCCTCTTGGCTGCTTCTGTTGATTCATCAGTCAAAGAATTAGTTAATAATTGCTTACCTTCTGTTCTCTCATGCCCAGAGTAATATCGTGGCACTAGGCCTTTGACGAATTTACAAATCTAGTTTAAATTGGTGATTGATATTAACTATTTGACTATTGAATTAATCCAGGGAATTTTTTTCCAATGATTTTCATCCATTGTTGTGAAAGCAGAGACTTATTCTGTAACTAACCCTTAGACTGACCTACCTGGGTCTGAATCTGACATGAAGCTTGAATCTGAGCTTGAGCTGGAATCTCTCTCAGTGAGTGGCAGCAGATGTAACTTAGGCTGTCTAGATAGTGAATTCAAAGATAATGACACATCATGTTTTCAAAAGATGGAGCCTGCTGCTGCACCTTTGACTTCACCAGTTGCTGCATCTGCAGCTGTTTTGTGTCCGTCATGAAACTATCAACAGCATCAATCTTAGCACATTTATATTTCTTCAGGCTCAGAACCATCGCAAATAAGCTAACTTGAGCCTTCAAACCGAATGAATTGATTTTATTCTTTACAACAACCTATTTATATAGGCATGTTAACCCTAAAACAGGAAGCTATCATAATATAGAAGGCATGAAATTAGGCCCTAATAATTAGGCACTACATATATAATACATCAGTTACTCCTAAGATTCCTTTACCAAATACCGGTCAAAAGCATGTCCTATACCTCTCATCTTTCTCTTCAAAAACATGTCCTATGCCTCTCGTCTTTCTCGTAAAAAACATGTCCTACACCTTTCCTCCTCACATTCAGTTTCTGGATAGCAATACGGATGACATTTGTATGTTTACTAACAGACTTGAGATTAACATAAATAAAGGATATAAACCATAGAAGACAAAGGCACGAAGGAGTTCAACTGCACATTACCTATTCCTTGGATGGTGTTATAGGTAAAAATATCGAATATGACATTTGGTAGTAGTTTAAGATAAATTAAAATCGTCTTATCTAAAGGTTTTCTTAAGTTTCTCTTAGAGCTTAAACCTGGACAGTAACTTCACTAATATTATTCATGTTGCATTGTTGCCATGATCTTTGTTAGCCATAACGTCAATTATTGTTTTCTTTTGTAGGGTTGGCAAACAAGTTGTAGATTTCGAGTTAATATATTTATCTGACCTTGAGAGTGGAAATTTGGTTGTTCAAGACTTGTCTTATGGTTTAGAAGGTAAGAGAAATCTATCTGATACTCAAGTAAAATGCTAAATTAGGACTTTTATGCTATTTAATAGTTAGGTTAACTTTTGATTTTGTTTTTCTTGATGCAGGAGAATTGTGGATGAACCTTGATGGTGATATATCTCCTATATGCTTAAACATTTTGCCTCTTGTTTTCCCATCATTTAGGTAATTTGTGCTATATATTTTGACTAATATGTTGTGATAAATTTGATTGAGATTTTTCCTTTCAAAATTGTTGAAAACTAAAAAGTTTAAACCTCTCTCATCTCTAAGAGCTTAAGATTTTAGAAGTGATGACCCAATATTGTATCATGGGCATACTAATAGGCAGGTCCTGGGTTTAAGTCTTTTTACTACTCATTTATGGAAGAGTTCCACTCGCTGGGCTCTATACTGCACTTGAAGAGGTTTGTTGAAAATATTATATATAAAATATCTCTCCACTCTAACAATTTAAGCTTTATGATTTGGTGGTCATTCAATAATAAGAATCTATTTAATTTGGCCAGAAATGCTCACTTAAGAATATAATATGAAGAAGATTTTGGTGGTGAGAATTTGACCGGAGGTATAGCCTTCTGCACCCATCATGTAATTTAAATGGGAAAGAACTTAAAGACTAAATGACTAGGAAAAAGTTTGGATTCTGTTCCTTTGTAACAATGCATCCTTGCACCCAGTCTAATGTGTTGCAGTTAAGTAATATCAGTTGAAGCAACCTTACTTGCCTTCCAAAGTTACTAGTCTTGTTTTATTTATTTGGTGGGAAAACCGTGGAAGCGGACCTAAATTATTTTCCTTATTCTTGTTTCCAATCTAGTATTTTGTCACAGAAGTTACACATTATATTTACTTTTTTCCCATTTTGGGTGTATTGACTCCTAAAAAAGTGTTGGGAAGAGTGTACATATTGAACAACTTAAACTAGTGTTATCTAATTTGTAATTTGCTAATTGTGATATTGCAACTATGAGTATAAAAAGGTGTCTATGTACAATTACAGACTTAAAATGTGCTAATTTTGATGGTTTTCCTACGCTTGTCAAATTTTTAATCGGGTAGTCTAGTTGAAGGAATATTGATACTTGCATAATTTTGTCTTTTATGGCAATGCCCTTGTGCTACTATCTTGTTTCTTGGACGTTTATGATTTTATAGTTGATAACAAATTTATGAGTATTTCTATATTAGCAATAGGAAAGATTGAAGATCCATCATAGTATTTCATATTCATAGGCTTAAAGATTGAAGATCTATCATGGTTCATAAATGGGTATAGTGGACTCTGTTAACAATTTGAGTTAACTATTTTCGCAAGTGAGGACAATAGCGAAAAAGCTGCTAGTGGAGCCTATTGTTGCAAAGTTCCGATCGTGGGCTTACCACATGGACCCGGGGTGTGACAAAATAGTATCAGAGTCAAGCCCGAGGGTACTATTGGTGCAGGAGGCTCGATAGGATGCATACTTGGGCAGTCTTGAATTGTAGAAGGAACGCGACGAGGACATCGTGTGTCCAATAGGGTGATTGTGATCTCGCATAGATTATGGGAGGAAAATTAGAATGCTTGTAGTGGGTAAATGGACTTCTTTAATAACTTGAGTTGACCATTTTTGCAACTGAAGGCGAGTACAAAGTAGTTGTTAGAGATGCTTAGTGTGCCAAGTGTTGCTTACGGGACCCAACCCCATGGGCTTGCGGCATGACCCAAATCACATAAATTATTACTATTAATTGCTGCACACGTAGTGCATGAAGGTTTTTTGAAAAGGAAAAGATAACCATTCTCTTATTGAATTTCATGAGAACAATTACAAGCATAAATAGTAGAGGAAGGCTACACAATCAACCACATAATCAACATATCTCTCGGCTAGAGATTAGGACACAGAAACTACCTAAATTTTGAATAGTAATTGCAAATTTTATTCCCAAAAATGGAATTTTCTAATTATTTCCTAAAAGTTTGATACCCCCTTAAGTTGGAGGGTATTATCTGTTATGCCCAACTTGCTTACAAGGAGCTCAAAGTTAGGTCTGCACACCCTTTGGTGAAGATATTAGCTATTTGTTGTGTAGTAGGAACAAAAGGCATGCAAGTAGCTCTACAATCAATCTTCTCTTTTATGAAGTGTCTCTCAATCTCTACATGCTTCGTGCGATCATATTATTCTGGATTTTGTGCAATACTTATGGCGGCTTTGTTGTCATAATATACTTCATTAGTATGTTCATCGCGCAGTTCTTCAATAATTATCTTCAACCATAGCTTCTCTCACAAACTCTATTAGTGATAGCCCTGCCTCGACACTGCTCCTTGTAACCTTATTCTTTTTTTTGCTTCGCCATGTGACTAGATTTCCCCACATATAAGTACAGTATCCTGATGTGCATCTTTTGTCAATAACTAAGCTTGCCCAATCTGCATCTGTGTATGCCTCTATATATTTTGCTGTATGGTCTTTTGGAATTGTAAATCCTTATTTGGTGTATTTTAAAGTATCTGAGAATTCGATAAACTGTTGCAAAATGTTTCTCGTAGGGTGAATGCATGAACTAGCTTACTAAACTCACAACAAAAGCAATATCTGGTTGTGTACGAGATAAGTAAATCAACTTTCCTACCAACTTTTGATACTGAGCTAGATCACTTTCCTTGTCATCTCCATGTTTTTGATTAGGGTTGATTAGAGTATATGCAGGCTTATAACCACTCATTCCACCACTTATCCTAGTCTCCTTAAGGAGGTCAAGAACATATTTTTCTTTGGGAGACAATATTCCTTTCTTCGATCGAGCAACCTCCATGCCAAGAAAACACCTTAGAGATCCTAAGTCTTTGATCTCAACTCAAATGTTGATGGGAGAGAACTCTTCAACCGATTCATCACAAGTACATCATCGTTAGTGAAAAATTATATCGTCTACAAACACAATTAGTATGGCTATCTTCCCATCCTGTGAATGTCTAATAAACATCATTTGATCGCCTTGCCGTCGTTGAGTGTACCTCTGACTTTTAACAAACTAAGCAAATTTATCAAACTAGGCTCTTGGTGACTAGATTTATAAGAATCAAATATTTCGTTGTTTGTTAATATAAGTAGTTTTCTTATTTTTTCAGATTATGATCTTCCTAAAATAATGCCGGATTTGATCTCTGCCTTTGGTGTATTTATATGGCTGTAATCCTTGGTTACAATCAATAAAAATGAGAGCATTTTTTCTCAATTTTAACTCTCTTCTTGTGGTGAGCGTAGTCATTGGAATCTCCCAAACATCATCATAGCACTAATCAAGTTCTTGCGATAAGTTACCAATTCGTTGTAATAAGAAGTAACATCGCGATTATTCTAATTGGATTTCCAGAAGCAAGTTTTTAACTAAAAAATTTGAGTAGAATTCTCCCGATTCGAATGGCGAACAACATCCCAAATGTTTTGAGCAGTGGGAAGAAATAGGTGAGGTTTACCAATGGTAGGTTCCATGGAATTGATGAGCCATGCAATAATTAAGAGAGTTTTTAGCCTACTATTTTTCAAATTAAGGTCACCATTTAGGCTTTGAAATTTCACCAGTCAAATGCCCAACTTGCCTCTACCATCAATCGCCAATTTTATGGACTAAGCCCACTCGAGATAGTTGTGCCCATTGATTTTTCTACTTGTGAGATAAAGGGTTGAATTCTGGGTTTAGTAATCAGCAGATACAAGCGCGGAGGAATATTACGGTTGGGCAGATTGGTTTCGGAAGTACCGAAAGAACTGGAAGAGATGGTAGGGTTACTTTCGGTGCAGAGATTAGGGATTGGTGGAGAGTACATAAATTTGCTGATTTATATAACATCATCTGAAGAAAATTGAGACATAGCATGAGCTTTGATACCATGAAGGTTTTTTGAGAAGGAACCACCATTCTTATTGATTTTTGTAAGAAACGATTACAAGCATAAATAGTAGAGGAAGGCCACACAATCAACCACAAAATCAGCACATCTCTTGGCTAGAAACTAGGACACAGAAATTACCAAAATTTGAAATAGTAATTGTGGATTTTATTCCCAAAAATAGAATTTCCTAATTATTTCCTAACAATTTGACTGCATCATCACTCTTAATATATCCCAGAATGCAAGTTTTATATTATTTTGTTTTTTATATGTAATTTATAGTGAAGAAAAACTTTGAGGAATTATTTTTCCAAATAAATAGAAAGAAGATTGGACAATAAGTAGAGAGGAAGGAAAGAACCTACCTAACATAACTCATCTTCTAAGATTGTCACTTTAACACACTAAAAGAGACAAAGATGTTTACTCTAGGGAATCTCTTTTGTATTATACTGTTTACATACACGGTATATATTGTTTTAATTTTTTGGTTATCTGACAATTCGATTTGAGTCACAATCAGTTTGATCCCTCAATAATGTGAATATAAAGTCTTCCACGGGAACATTCAATAAAGATTGTTGTTACTATCAAACCAAGTGAAAGGATTCATAGATAAGTTACCATATATAATTGTTTTAAAACTTTAAAGTATAGCATATTTTACATTTAAGAGAGAGATTCCATGACTCTTTAATATTAGACCAATTATGAAAACCTTCTCTAAAATTTTTCTTTATTTTAAAATCGAAGAAAGTTGTTCAAGAAATCTTGCTACATGGTTAAGTTGCAATAGATACAGATTCAAGGCATATGTAATCTGAACAAAAATAATGGGACATGACATGACATGCCAAGGGAATTTGAATAGAAGTTGTGCACGACAACATTCAAAATTAATTTTGTAATTTGAGAAACTTTGAGGCAATTGTTAAACATGGTTGCGATGATAAATACTTCTAATTCTTAAGGTAGTTAGTGGTTTTTACTTTTTTAAAGTGATTATTTAAGAAAATAAGAAATCATGTTGATGTAATTTAAATGATGGTAGATTACTTCTCACTTTTATTCTTTTTCTACTTTATTTTGGTCAGTTGTTCTTCCTCTTGTTCTATCTAGACCAGTTGTTTAATTACATGTATTTATTGTCTAATTTTTTTTTAATTCGAAATTGGTCTTTAGCTTGTTGTATTTGATATTAACAGATAAGTCCGAGCTTGTCCTTTGCGCGTTTGACATATATCTTCTCTGTAATCATTTTGCGATGTACCAAACATGGCCCCCACCTTAGATCCATGCTTAGTCATATATAATGATGAATAATAATGAAGAAGAGGAACAAGTATAAGGAAGATAAACAATGAAGCTTGGTTTTTAGTTGGGTATGGGTGTGAAAATGATTTATGCCAGGTGGTAGTCGGTGGGTGCTTTGTTATCCAAGATATTTAGTTGAAATGCTTGGCATCTTTTCATCAAGCGTCATAGGTTGCTAATAAACTTAGGGAAGTAGATTATAGCTAATTGGGACCTTAAGGTAGTAATTTTTGATAATTTGGGTAGTTATTGCCATTCCTTACGTCTCCAAATTTGTGGAAACAGGTTGGTGCTTCGATGACCTAAGCTTAAATCATCAGTTATAGAGTGGTGGTACCTCTTTAAATTGCACTGTAACTTGTAAAGTCTTGTTTCTACATCCTTAAATCATCTGCTACAAGTTTCTTATGTGATGGTGTGTAAGATAATTATGGCTAGCTCTTGTTATCAAGAGTGGGTGGCAATCACGGAGCGAGAGGGGAACGTTACCAATCCTTCCGTAGGGGAGTGGTATGTGTAAGTTGTATCCCTACATATTGTTTAGTCTTTTTGGAAGGGAAGGAAAAGTCAAACCCCTTCTCTTTATTTGGCATCATATAAGCCCTTTCCTCCATATTAGTGGGGTTGGAGATTGTACATAATGAGGGGTTCTCTCACCCCTCCACTTCCCTTTCCTCTTCATCTTTGTGCTTGTGGATGACTGTCGTGTCTCAGAAAAAACATGTGTTTTCTATTATGATAAGCATTTTCGAACTTTACTTTTAGCTCAACTTGGATATTTCTACTTAACATACCCATCCAGTAATTTTCACTTGAAGTTGATTCTAGGTCACAAAATTTCATCAGACAAACTCAGTCGATAAAGGATTTCGTGCTTTGTTCTTGTCAATCTTAAATAGATTGGCTGTTAAACTTTGTAATTCCTTTTTTTTGCAGATCCACTTCGCCGTTGCAAGTTCTTCCTACAAAGTTTGTTTTACTTTCTGTAGTGAGTTCCCTTCTAATCTAAACAGTGATTTAATATTGAAGGGATAAATATGACACTTTCTGGCCAATTTTGTCAGGTTGAGAGATTGGCCAACAAAGGATCTCTTGGAGGCATTGATGCACTTCTTGGTTGCCCTTTTCACCTTCCTTCCTCCAAGGTTGTGTATCTGATGCTAATAGACTTTGTTTTGATGAACAAAAGCTGATTATTTATTTTAATTTGTCTGTAGCCTCATCTATTGGGAGAGTTTTTCTTTTGCTTCATCGTCTGTCTACTTTCTTTGAAAGGATTGATTTCCTTCAGGAGTTGCTATATGACGATGTTATGTTATCCCCATTTCCTGAATTCCATCTACAAACATTGGTGCATGCTGACTTGGTCCATGAGTTTAGGCCATAGTACCATCATGCTCAATCTACATGTTATTCTTTTTTCCTTCTGTTGACTCTTGTAAGGCTGTTTTTGACTTGGTTTGAAAATTTCAAACAGTAGGCTTAGAACATATGTAAGATTGAAATTAAGAAAATTAGGGATTCCTGATCCTCCAGTTGCAGTAGCCTCTTAAGCATTGCTAAAACTTGACATCAAGAGTCTCAAAAGTGACTATTAGTGTCTACAGATTGTGATCTTAACATGAATGCCTTGAAATACTATGGGGCTTTTTTAAATGCTTGAAAGAGATTCAGAAAACCTGCCAGAATCTCAATAAAAGTAACAGACATTGAGAATATGATTCTACTCATTTGGAAAGGTCTCCGACATGTGAGTTTCTAGTGATATAGTAACCAACTAAATGTATCAAATGATCTATGGTTTTCTTATAGGTGTATGAAAGTGCAACATATGAAATGATTAAGTAAACTTCCATATCTCTTTTATTGTAGAAGTTTATTTTGTGGCTTTTAATAACCTACTCTTGACTTAATTAACATGAGACTATATTTCAAAAGAAATTTTTCTGCTGCCATTGCAAGTTGTGTTTTAATTAAAGGTAGGTGATTTTAGAAGAAAAGGGCGCAAACTTGACCTTTTATTTTTTTTAATTTTGTTGATGAAATGTGTATTATTATATTTTTGATTATTAAAAAATTAATATATGATTTATATCTAATTAACTGATTCATTTTATATTTTTATGCTACGTCACATTTTAATGACTAAATTTCATATACATTTATTACTATTATACTTTTATGGTTCCTGATAGTACACACTAATATATTATTACAAGTTTTTCTAAATGTGTCATAACCGTAGTGTCTCCTATATTCCAATTCCAAGAGCTTGGATCAAATTGATATTAACATTGCGATTCCCTGTGCCCATATCACCGTGCATTTTGTGCGTATCCATAGATAGTGGGTCATATTCTCTGAATTTTCACAATTTATGAGCTAAGGATTTCAGACTCAGTTTTTATGAACATGTTCTCAACTGCTGCCTGCAACTTATATGCTGACTTTGTCCTTCTTTGTCTGTGGCAGCTGTTCTCTGAACTTTCCTGGCAGTCTTTGACGGCAAAGCAAAAGCAGATTGCTATTCTCTCTCTTTATTATGCGGCTAACGGGATAAGGGAGCTGGTAAATTAGCGAACAATTACCTAAGTTGGGTCCTAACGCATATCGTTTTATATTGGACTGTATTTCCCTACTAATTCCATGCCATGCAGCTAAATGTCTTTTCCACTCAAGTTGTCAAGGAATGTGACACCATAAGCCAAGCAACGAAGGAAGACATAATTCTTAAGCTATTAAAGCGCTTGAGAAACCTTGTGTATGTTCTGATAAACATTTTTAAAGCAAATTCTATGAAACATTTAAGCAGAACTTTCAATATAATATTAATTTTCATGTAATTGCAACATAAATATTGCTTTAAGACGACTAAATATTAATTGTTGTTTCATTGTATTTTTATAAACTGTCATTTTTGCACTATCTGTCATACAACAATAAATGAGTCTTGTATTCTTCTCTGTAGATCTGTCAATATAATAATGTCATTTGTTGGAATTTAATGTCTCCTTGCTCAATTGTTTTATTGTTTCACAACCAAACTGCAAGACTTTGCCTTGTTCTTTTACATAATTTTCACTTGAAGCCTTTCAAAAATTATCAATAAATGATCAACACCTAGTTATGTAATATAGGACACACTGTTCAGCCTTTTATAGGTAGTTCTTGGTATTGTCTACTCTACTTAAACACAATCATTAAAAAAAGAGCAAACTTAGGTTATTTTGTTGTATTGTGGAATCTGTTAATAGTGAAGTAAAGTAAAGCTCGCTGTGGCTCGGCTAGTGTAGGATTTTAGAGCCTGATGTATGAGATAAATCAGCCCTGCTTTCACACATTTAGGGTTGGTAAGAATTTCATCGTGGCAGAAACTTGGTTTGTTAATTATCTTCAAAATAATGCATAATTATCAAGACATTTCTGCTCAGTTTGGATTCATGATGATAAAATTACATATGAAATCAGACAACAAGCCAAGCTAGAGCTGTATTCTAAAGCTAGCAGGACAAAATGAGCAAGCTTGAGCAGCCAAAAGCTCAGCATGGCTCCAAGTATTTACATCCCTTGTTTGGTTCTCAAGTAATTATTGAGTTGATATTTCTGTAAGTCACAATTTACTTTTTCTACAAAGTACTATGAAGGAGGTATAGTTATCTATTCTCAGAAATTATTTAACATATGTGTCAATCAGTTATCTTTGTGGTATTTGAAGTTTTCAAATTAAATAAGGGTGTTTTACAGAAACTACCCTTGCTATTTACAAAAAACCATCTAAGCTTATAAATTACAAATACCCCTTGATACTTTTTTCTATTTTACAAATTGCACCTAATGAGGGGTATTTGTAGAATAAAGATAAACCTCAAGGGACTATTTGTAATACCTCAAGGGGATTCGTAATTTTGAAAGATAACGGTTTTTTGTAATTAGGCAAAACTTCAGGGTAGTTTTTGTAATTTACCCATTAAATAATTGCAATTCTATTTGAATTTTACATATGGAGTTTCACATATGCTATGCAATAATGTCACTATTATTTAACTTGATGGATTGTGTTGTATTTCTCTATTATATTAATTGACGGGTTGTATCGTATGACTATTGTTTGAATTCAGTAGTGATGACTAATCAAATCAACAAGCTCAATCAAGTTTGTTTAATGACTGAAATACTTTTGAACAATATGCATGTTTCTCACTTTTCATTATATTAGATACACTAGTGGTATGTACTTTTGGACAAAATAAACCTAGATCATATGGCTTTTCTGGTGCTTATGTTGCATTAAAGGGCGAAATTTTATAGTTGAAGAAAGGTTAAAATTGTACCTTAAATTCTACAGAAGAATTTTTTTTCAAGGTGAACAACTCAAAAATTCCTCCAAATATTATACGTATTTTTTACTCCAACCTTTGTTAACTAGTATCAAATTTGATCTTCTGAGTTTGTTCTCCTCATTTTCTTCAATCAAGATATTTTCATTCTTCATGCTTCCCTGCAGTTGATGTGTACATGCTTGCTCTTAGGAACATAAATTCAATTCTTACCCAACCTTCCCAAGTTGCAGCTCAGTTCCCACTAAAATGCTTGAACAAAAATGCTTTTTCCTGGTCTAGTTACATCGTTGATTTGGGGTTTTGCGTAATGCCTGACCTATGTTTTATTCTGAATGCATTTCTTTTCTTTTTCATTGTCCATTAACCAGAACATCTGTTTCTTGTTTTTCTCATAACATTCACTTTTTGTTATGGTCTTTATAACTTGGTGGGCAATAATAACAATTTTAATCACACGACTTATTATGCTGTAGATCAGATTATAACAATCCATCCACATTGCTTGTGAGAGAATAGTGGGACTAATTTATGAGGCCTTAGGTAGCTCCTGCTTGTGGAGATGGCCTTAAGCATTTTGGGCTAGTTGGCCAGTTCCTGACTAAGTTGACAAGGCTAGGATTTTGATCCAGCTTGTTACACACGATATCAGTCTGTGGTGGTATCTACTTAGGTGGGCCAGGATTTCTGGAGTGGGTGATGGACCATGGACTGGATGTGAAGAGAACTTTGTCGTGTGTATGAGAGGTAGTTTGTGACATCCCATCCCATCTCGGTTGGTTGGAGAATATTGCGACCGCTTTATAAGGCCTGAAACTCAAGCATTTTGGGCTGGTTCGTTAATGCTCTCCTATGTTGACACTGCAAGGAGTTTCCCAAGTCCTTAGGAAATGATATCAAAGTGCTCTTGTGCTGCTCCACTATTGTCATCGTATTGGTTAGTGATTCAAAAGGCATAAGGAAGAGTGATGATGATCTTTGCACGAAAATGATAGCAGTATAATAGGAACAGCAGCCATCTTCAGGAGATGGAGACACGAATGCCAACCTGTATGTGGGGGATTGGTACTTTCTTGTCATCATGTTTTACCGATAAAAAGTAGAGTACAGTGTGTAAATGTTTGGACAGCAGAAATCACCATGTTATTGTTAGTAAGCTGAAAGTAATGGCTGTGTCCTGGAAGGAAAACTGGTCCCCCGACTGGATGCATATTTCACTTGAAACAGACTGATACAAAGCTTGAAACTAAATGATGGAAGGTATCAACTGGATACCAAATGCATTGTGGATCTACTAATGATGCTTGACTAGGATGGCACCCAATTAATGTGTATAATGTGGAGTCCATATGAACTTCTACTACAATGAATGAACCTCAATTTGCTATTACCTTATGAAGTCATATTGCTATTGGGAACGTGATAATGCCATGTCTAACTATAGTTTGATGATGCAGATTTGTTGAGTGTTTATTGGACAATTGTCTCAAAAAACACCCTGTACTTTTCCCTGAACTCTATCCTCATTGGGAGCTGTCACCAGTTATTGAGTTTGACTATGTGGGGGACTCGGAAAAGATGAGTCAGCCTCTTAAAGGGAGGGAAAGTATCTCCCAAAATAGAAAGAGAAACAGAGGAAAGTCCTCATCACTGTTAGCCAATTCAAATGTTGAGGAAAAACTCAAGCAGCCAACAATAGTTGACATCTGGAGGAAAGCAGGCTCTATACCCAGCCAAGAAGCTCTCAAAGAGGATGTGTCTGTGATTTCCTCGAAGACCAGACAATCAGAATCTGAAGGAAATCAGGCTGATAACTCTAATATACCACAAAATATTGAAATTTCTGCTCCTGTAAAGGGTTTAGAAGCACAAAAGTACAAATTCAGGCCCCTTTCAGTTGATTGCTTTTCCATACTTGCATGTTTAGAGGTACGTATATGTCTTGCTCTATTGTTAGTCTTATGTATGCATAGTTTAAGCATCAGATTGTGTTTGAATATCTCAGAAAATGTTTATGGAGGTAATTAAAGTTGAAAGAGTATTTACCTTTTGATTTTTTGCAATCGGAAATTTCATCTCCTTAACTCATCAGGAAGCTGAAAAGAATTCTAAGATGGGGCTTCCCATAATTGGTTGTAGATGGTATCGATTTTTCTTCAATAGGGACTCTACTAGATTTGCATGAATATAGCACCAAAAGGATGCATGTAGAAAAAATTCTACATTACACCCTTGTCAGCTCATATGATTACTAAGTTCATCTCATGAACAAATTCTTTCGAAAAGTCAGTATTTTTAAGAATTGAGTGACATTAGAAGTAAAGATTTATAGGAAACAACTATAGTCAGTTCAGTTAATGACTTTCCACTGCTTCGAAAGGCCATTTACTTATGTTCAACTACAGTCTGTATCACAGAAACAGGAACAAAATGTAAATGATAATCTTTTCATGATATAAGTCCAATAAATGACAACATTGTGAAAAAGGGAAATATGACTTGCTGTGCCTATTGAATTAGCAAATGACCACCATGTCTATAAATGAAGCTAAACTGATATAAAGCTTTTTTAACAATTCTATGGTGGGTGGTACTCAAAATATCTGCATGAGTTGCTCCCAAGGGAAATCAAACTTCATTGACTATTGTCCTCCAAATCCTCCACAAGGGCATGTATGAGCATTGTTGCAGGTCGAAAAAGAGATTTCATAGATAACTCCCCTCTTCATTTTATCCGAAAATTGACTTATTCTAACCCTCACCCCTTCCATTCATCCTGTAAAATAGTTCACAAACTTGTATTGCTCGGCTTAAAACAATATACCATTAGCTGGCTTCATTGAACTACTTAAAGATTTGTGCCTTCAATAACCGTGTCGTTATCCACTTCAACTTAAAGTGATGGTTAAAAGACCTTCTGAAGCTTTTAATTAATTGTGAGCTTGTATACAAAACTAATTTAGCCCATGATCAGTGATCAGATCGAATGCTTTGCTATCATTAAAGCAGTTGTTAAAAACTTAATGGGTAACAAGACATGGTCAAGGTTATTACCATTTTGAAACCCTAGGTTGCAGTAAGTTTCCCTGAATTCATCTTTGCCCTTAATGGAATTCCTTTTGTATTTCTGTAGTGCGAAGATATATTAGGGAATTCTCTTTGCTAGATTCCTGCACTATGTCCATTCATGATAAAGTCGACAATCCTTGTAGTTTTATGATGAGATTTGTTTCATCTGGTTTCATGTGATTATTTATTTTTCATTTAATCCAATTTCACCATCGAATATTTCGTTGGACTCTATCCTATAATTTTTTGTCTGAAGAGAAAAGACACTTTTCCCATCTTTGACTCTTTGCTTTCAATTTTCCTTGATCAGTTATTTTTCCTCGATCAGAGGTGACATTAATACATGAAAAAGTTTCTTATGCGTTTCATCATAATATTGCATGAAATGAGAAGATATATTTCTAGCTGTGTCTCCAGAAGTTATTGGGTTCTCGGTATAGGCAGTTAGTCATCAACAAAATCTCTATTTCTTCTAATGTTTTTCTCCTTTCCTTTTGTTCTTGTGTATTCAGAATAATCAAGGTTCTTGTTGTGCAGACCCATCTGCTGAGGTATCTCTCTCTCTCTCTCTCTCTCTCTCTCTCTCTCTCTCTAACTATGCAAGTGATGGGCTCAACCCCGCACAAGTATGAATTTTGAATCTATATGTAAATGCTCAATTGACTAAATAAACTGGAAAATAAATATATGAATATTTAAGGATTACAAAATATCTGGGAAGTACTAGTAGCTCTTAAAATAATTTTTTGGAGGATACATATATTCAACTGATAGTTTCACTAGTTATTCATCCCACGGTTATGGAGGGCAGGCACGAAGGCCCACCTGCATTGTACGTTTTTTGGGTGGATTAGGCTAATCCACCACCATGACAAAGGTTGTTTTTCATCAAAAAACATAAAATTTTCTCGAGTATTTTTTGTAGCAAATGAGTTTGTATGGTAATGTTATTTTTGAGAGTTGAGTAAACTTTAAATATTGACCATTTTCATATCAAGAAGCACTGTATTCAGTTACACTGGGACAAAATGCAAACTTGAATGGAGTTCAAAGTACTAATTTTTCATAATGATACAGCAATACATGAATTATCATTTTAGGTGTTAAAAGAGAGTATTCATTATATCTAAAAGATCACAAGTGCAAGTTTCTAGCTATAGTAATTTGAGTAGATAATGGAATTAGCTCACGTGTCCACATTTTTGATCTGTCATTCTCAAGTAATATGAATGGACAGTGCTCTAACACAACAGATGAAGTGAAATGCTAAAGCCACTCCAAGGTGGTCTTTTGTTTTCTGTAATATATTATTCCGAGAACTTATTGAGAAATTGGTAGTTGTACGAGGACATAAACACTAAATTATAGAAAGTAAACTTTACGAAAGACCTTGCTACACTATCTTACAATGAATTTCATTATAATTCCTATTTCTTCTCTCCCCTGATTGCTACTTCTGTTAGTGCATACAGATCCTTCAATGTTTACATTGGCATTATAGGCTCTCTCATTTGTATTGAACCATTAATGCTTGCTTCTTGGAAAATTTATCTGTAGCCTAATGGCTCATGATCCGCTTTCTCATCTATGTGCCAAGAATGCAAGAACAAAATCTGGAAGAGATTATAAGAGTTCTTAACAAAAGCTTTAGGCAAAGAAACATTTTTGGATTCCATATTTGGAGTAAGCATAAATGAATTATTAAGAAAAGATCTTCACATTTAATTTAAACTCCTTGCTGGATCTTTTAAAATGAAGAAATTTACAGGTATCCCAATTTTCGAATCACAAAATGCTGCATTTTGTTTCTATAGTTGTCCTCTTCGGGATACTGAAGCAATCCTCATGGCGGACAGACTTCACTTATCTAAAATTTGCATCACAGTTAAATAATTTCTTACTTTCTTTTCAGAAAATATACTTCTTTCTTTCCTTTATTTCATTTTTTTTGTCCTCTTTTTAAAGCGTAGTATGAGCCATTCATGAAGTGTGTTCAAGAGACACAGACTGCTCTATTAGAATACCACCGTGGTTCTGCAAATTTCCTACTTCATAAGAGGATTCCCATCCCTAAAGGTGGCTGGGATGGTTTAATTTCCACGCATTGATATGTTATTAACTGCTAAAAGTAAAACAACACAATTTTCTATATAAGCAAAATTTTCACAAAACAAAGACAAAGTTCAATTGACAATATAGCATAAAATTGAAAACTGAAATGCACGCTCCGAAAGAATAATATAAAGAAGCAAAAACATGGTCTTGTAATTGTCAAATTTGGAAAAGTATACCAAGAGAGTTTGGCTGTGAAACTGTATTGCCGGTTTATGGGTCACTGGAATACTTTAACGGAAGGAATACATTTCAATTTGCACCTTGAAATATTGCTTCTAGCTAATTTGGTTCTGAAATTCACTTAAAAATATAACTGTCATTTAACTCTTGGTTTGTATTAGTTACCGCTTCATCTGTATCTCCTGCGTGATCTTCACAAAAAACTGGACCACTTAAGTCCCACAAGAAAACAAATTTTAGCAAGATGCTCAAATGCTTCAGCTGGATATATGGGGATGAAATTAAATGACTTCTTAAGCAAGATACGACCTTTGTTTCCATATCTTAGGAGAAACTTTGATCGTGCAGTACGGATTCTTAGAGAAGGTTAGTGACACAAATTTTGTTGGCTAAGATGATGAATATGTGCTTTTTAGTTATCTCTGTCTGACAGAACTAACCTGTAGGTGCTGAAACTTGTCAAGAACACTGGATAACTCAGTCTAGTTTGGCTGCAAACCCAGAGATAATCAACACAAGTACTTCTGCATCACCAGCTCTCACTTCTATTTCAGTTTTTAAAGAGACATTTCTCTGCTTGGGAAAGGTGATCCACACTTATCCATAATCCACTTTATTTTTTCTACATCACTTGGATACTCTTTGCTCATTCTATTAGATTGTTTCCTTTTTGTTCCATGGCAATATTAATTCTCAGCTGTATTTAGTTTTACAAAATATTTTTCATTGTTGGCACTCTCGTCCTCTGCTTCCTATGTACAGATGCTTAATCTGCCAGATCTTCTGAAGGAAAAAACCATCCTATCAGATCTTCTCCAGGCCTTCCAGCCAATGGAATTATCTGGTTGCTTTTTCGAAGGACTGCAGCTGATTCCTTCACCAGGGAATATGGACTATTTATATTTTGGTGCTTACATTTTCCTAGGAAGTGTCTTTGATATGGGTATGTTGTTTAGTTTCTACTTTTGTTTTTGATAATTCAACCAAAAATAAAAAATTAAAAAATAGAGGTCATATGCTTGATTATTTTTTTGCAGCTATAAACTTTTCATTTACACTGGCTTCAGAAGTCTTGTTGACTTTAGAGTACATGGTTACATCCATCCGTATGTTCCTTAATAGATCTCTATGTGAAAATGGAAAGGATACTTGCACAGGATTTAGCAAGGAAATTGTTCCGTTTCTCTGCGACAAACTGGGGAGTTATGCTCAGAAACTCTTGATGCACAAGTGTGATAAGGATGATGTTGACAGTAGTTTGAAAACTAAAGTGAGTTTAGTTTCTTATATATCAAACATGATGGATTTGATTAATGGAAGTCATTGCATTCTCACTGTGTCAAAAGGTTCAGATAAATTAGAACAATTCTATTCATCATTACAGGGGGAAATGGTCCACAAGATACTCCGCATTTACTTGGGAAATTGCCAGTCAGCTTCTGATTCGCTAAATGAGCTTGCCTGCTCTATTTTACCTCAGGTGCACTGATTTTCTAGCAAAGTTTTGTAGAGTTAAGTGTGCAATTACACACACACACATGTATAAAAGTGTGAATCCAAGTATTTGTTCCCACTGTGAAAAGACATGTATGTCCTTATTAGAAATAATAGAATGATGACCTAAACTTAAAATTCTGCACGAAAAAATATATATTAAAGCTGCATATGATTGATGGGAATAGATATAGCTGAATACTTCTCCACTTGATCATCATTTTAAAAGGAGGTGACCTCTAACACTCTTTCCATAGTAACACACTAGATTAAAGGGGGTAAGATTTTTAATTATTTCTTTAACTTGAAGTGCATAAACATAACTTATAAATTTCATGCTAATAAGGAAAATTAGAATATTAATTAGATGTAGCATATAAATTTATTTTGAATAAAAGTTTGATGGGAGGTTTCTTTCATTCTTCATTAGACATTAATAGAATTATAACTAAACAAATGTTTAATTGGGTTGTTATTGCTCTCTATTGTTCACTTAGGACTATTGAATTTCGTTAAGAAATAACAATTAGAAAAATCACAATGAATTCTATAATTAAGAGTCCTAAGACAAGGTACAATAATCTTTTGCTGGTAGAATAATTAGCACCATAATGTCATCTTCATAGTATTTTAATAAAATATGAGCCTAATCAAGGTCAAATTGTGCATAAATTAATTTTTGTTGTATTGATGATATTCTTTAAGGAAGAGGGCTTAGGAATGAAGAGAGATATGCAGGTCATTTTTGTATGATTTTTAAAACTAAATAGTATAGAAAAACTGAACAATAGAATATAATTTGATAAAGGATCTGCTCTAAGATAGATGAAAATCTATACAAGTATTTTTTTGACAACAGTTGTATGTAATATGATAAAATAGTACTCAATCAAAATATAAGAATAATTATTGTATGAAAGTACACTGAAGTTTTTGAATTATGTGAGTACTATTAAACACAATAGTTTTTAATTAAAAAATTAAAATAAATCTCTTATCATATATTTGGACAATCTACTAAAATCCCCCCATAATATATTCTTGTATCCAAAAAAAACCTATAATTTCTTTTTCAATCCAAAATTCTAATTCCGCCAACTTTTAATTTGAAAAGATTCAAAATATTAACTTTTACACTGACACTGTTAAAAATTTATGATTTTTGGACTAAATTACCATTTAGTTAAAAAAATCTTTTTACTTTTGAGCAGATACCAAAAACCTAAAAATTAAAAAGCTAAAATAAAAATCATAATTGATTCAATTTATTGCACAAAAAAATTCTTAAACACCCAATTCACTACTATCTTTTTTAAGAAGTCAAGTGTAATTTAGTCCAAAAATCATTTAACATTAGCCATGTGAGTGTAAAAAAGAGTAAAAAAACGGCGGTTATATTTTTCCAATTGTTTGTGGAATGAGTTTTTTTGGATGGAAATATGAATGTTTTTGATATAGAGGAATTTTTTGGTAGTTTTTTTCTATATTTCTCTACGAGTATAATTGGTCCATTTTGACGATAAAATAATTTAACTGTGTTTACATAAGTTTTCAAGATATTTAAGTACAATTATTCTTTGAAAACTAACTACATGTGGGGTAGGTGATAATTGGCTAAACCACAAATGAATAATTATTTTTTCAAATTAAGTTAGTTCAAGTTGGAGGCCAATTTTGAATTGTCATGCAAATAAACACCCATTAAACTATTGTGCTCAAAATTTAGTAGTAAAATAAAAAATTATTTGTAAAATAGATGTATTGAGAATATAATGCACTATGAATCTTGTTAGAAGCAGAAACTAAAGCTTAAAAACTAAAATGACAAATATGTCATTCCCTGAACTACAGAACCATGACAACCGCTGCAACCTCTCATTAATAATTTTAACAATTTCAAATCAGTATATTTCATCACTCAAATAAACTTTATCATTAATCTAATACCAATCCGACAATAATTTAAATAAATCCTAAATTATTAAAACACAATTCTCCCAAAACATGAACATAATTAGTCACTAAATCATAAAAAAAAAAAAAAAAAATCATTATTAAAATCCATCCTAATCAATCAACTTTAGAAAACAATCAAAGTAATTAATCTCAAAAATAGTAATTAATCTGGATCATGCAAGCTAGAAAATAGTACTTTTTTAATCAATTGAAAACAATTACTTTATCACTTAGTTCCAAAAGAGAATATGTCAACAATTTGATAATGAGATAACAATAAAGTAAAAAGAAACGTGTATTAGAAAAACTAACCAATCTCCAAATAAAATTCACGATGTAAAACCAAATATATAAGATAACCACGATTAGAGACAGGTTTAACCCCTGTTTTAGGTCTTAGTTCAGGCTTAACCTCCCTGTATTGGGTCAATAGTACAGGTTTAACCCTGTGCAATGGGTCACTGACAAAACTCTCAAATCCCAACAAATCTCGGTTGTTCATTGCCTATTTCAGAATAGTTAATAATCTAAGGTCTCAATAATAGGTTTTAAAAACACCACCACAATATCCACATTTAACGAAATAATATTTCAATACATGCTCAATTTTTTTATTTAAAAGTCACAAAACTCAAATCATTTTCACATATCCATAGTTCAATACATATGTAAACTTGCTTGACCTAAGTTATAAAAATTTCAACACATACAAAAAGTATTACATTTACAAGTTTATATAATAAAAAAAGTGAAAACTTACCGTAACTTCAACTATTTGGTATCCAAAATCGCAAGTTACTTCGACATAAATGAATTTTAACCTAGAATAGTAAAATAGAAATTAATTAGTCTAATGATAATTCAGTTGGTTATATTCAACTTAAAATGGTAACGTAAACAATCTCCAGCTCACTAGCTAATATATTGCATTATACCTATAACTACTTGTCTCGACATGTAACTATTAAAAAGTTAGATTATTCAAAGTACACCCTAATTAATTCATTATTATCCTATTGAATTTTTCTATTGTCCCAGCAAAATGATTAAGTAAAAGAAAGAAATTAAAGCTAGCGAGCCACAAACTGATTCTATGCATATACTTATATTAATTCCAATATAATAATGGTAAAGGGCATTGCCTTGGATCAGTAATGAGTACTTATTCATATTCCATTAAGTCCCTCGTTAAAAATTCACAAGTTTCAAATCAAATGCGTAGCAATTGATTCCTTTGCAATTCAGGTATGCACATTGCAATATATATGTATTTAAACTAATCCAAAAATAGTAGAAGAATTTGGCTTACTAATTAGCACTCTAGTTGTGACTTCAAGTCTCCTAGTGTCCGCTCGTCTTTTCCTTCCCTTCCGTGAATGTGTAATACGTGGGTTAATAAGTTAATAGGGTACTAGACTAACTTCATGTTTTTAGTTATATGGCCCTATATTTTCTCTCTAATGACCATTGACCTTAATTATTCTATGATTGCAAATAAAGGCCTACTCTACAACTGACTATACATATAATGAACATATGCTAGTTTATTTAATTAATTAATGATAGTAACTTAACCGGGCGTCAACACTTCCACTCGATAAATTTAATTTTATACGAAATAATGGGGCCAGGTGTTGTAAAATAAACATTAGAGTGAAGACCAAAAGCTTGTAACTAAATCACTACTATTATTATTATTATTTTTTGTTTAAAAAATCTAAAATAAAAGAATATTTAAAATTGGTTTTAGTATGAAACAATTTTTTGTATATTGTCATTTCTACCTGTAGGTCATTTATCTTTTACTACAATATCATGAAAGTATAGTAACTGAAAAGTACAAATGCAAAATTTTGAATTGCACGGTGCTAAGGACAAGATGTACTAAAATTCCTTTTGACACTGAGGACATATTTGGTTTAAATTAATTCTCAGTAATGAATAACTAACATCAATCAATTTCAACTAAATATTTTGTGGTCATCCATTTTAGAATGCACTTTTTGGACATTGAAATAGACTTTGAAATACAAGAAATGTCAACATTTGAAAATTTGCCACATATTTCACTTATTAATATTCATTTTCATAATAAGTTTATTTTTGCAATTTCCCACTTATATGTACCTTCCAGATTCATATTTAAAGTAACTGTTATAATCTTTTCTGACTTAACCAAGCATATTATACAACTAAGTAATCGAATCAACTGCTTATATTTTAAATATTATATAAATCAAATGAATCCTGAAAATATTAGAATCTACCTAAGCCCCATGATGCAAATTCATTACTTCTATGTTTTTATAAATTTATATTTGAATTTATATCTAATTTTCTAGAAATAAATTGACGTTGCATGCTATAAGGCAACCACACAAATAAAAGCATAATGATCCATTATCCCAGAAATTAATGCTACCTAAATGTAGAAAAAGGCTTAAAAGGTCAATACTTTAGCCCAAAAAGCAATGATAGACAAAAGAAAGGAATAATAAATTAGATGTTCTCCCATGAAATAAATTAAAGAAATAAAGGCACTAATGTTGACCTACTAAATTCACATAGTAGGTTAGCAATATACGTTTTGATAGTTGTTTGATAGTTGTATGCAGTAATAGTTCAAAAATAGACTCATGTAATACAATTACGATCCAAGATATTGATTTGAGCATAGTAAATAATTGCTACATTCTCTAAACTCATGTTTGTTGCTGCTTTTTCTAGTAAATATATATATGTGCTTTCCTTTATCACATGTCTGCTGCTCAAACTTTTTTACCTTCTTTGGGATTCATGAAAAATGTTTTAGTTAATGTATTCATACTCTTATATGACATTGTTCTTAAGCATGACATTGAAGGGTGGACTTATTCAATTAGATCCAATGGCTATATAAGCCCCACGTCAAGTCACTTTCATTTGTATTAGGTATCTTCTTGTGGAACCTTAGTGGAGGATGATAATCAAACTTTTCCTACCCTCTGCCCTGCAACAATGATTGTCTGGTATCGAGTAATGGTGAGCTAGAAACCCATTTTTTTTAATGGCTGACGTTATATGAAGTAATGGAGATGTTGATAGTAAATAATTTTCTATGCAGCATGAAGAGAACATTTCTACACTCAACAATTTGGTGAGTAGCTGGTTATTCTGTGTTATCCATCAATAAAAGAATGAATGTGGTAACTCATTTCAACATGGATTTAGAAATTACCTCTAGTTTGTTTATTTCCTGCTTAGGTTAAGGAAATTGCTCTTTTAGAGAAGTCAAGAGGTGGTGCCAAAGTGGAAAATCTACAGAGGCTCCTCAACAAAATATTGCAGTCTGTAAATGTGGCTGTATCCCTAATTAACATGTGTAGGGATAACGACAAGGTGGTTTCCTCCATCTCTTTGTTTTAATATTTTTTGAAGTCTCAAGCAAATGAATTTTTGACATTTAGTTTTTGGTAAATTAGGTGAGTGTTCATGCATTGGCTGTCAAGTATGGCGGAAAGTTCATTGACTCCTTCCTTAAAGGTATATTTAATTTGTCTTAAGATATTGTTCTATCACTGGATGACTAGAACCAATGGAGAATTGTTGGCATGCATAATTATTTGCTCCACTTAATGCTGATTTGTTTATGAAGCCCATGTCTGCCTACATGGCCTGTCATTCTGTGCTTGGGAGTTGTTGGGAGAACTCTCTTCTTGCCCATTTCTATTTGTCCCCATTGTGCATCTGTATCCTTTTTTCTACTACTTTTTCTTGTCGTATGAGCTTGGATGATGTGGTTAAAGGTATTCAGAGTGGAAACATCAAATTAAAGGCACAAGAGGTCAAATACAAAATGAAACTATGTATCTATAGAAAAACAAGAGGATGCACCTTAACTGTTTCCTCTTCTGACCATAATAATAGTTCACCTTGGATATTGATTTTGTCTGCCTCACAAAGCTGTCATAAGTATTTACTAATTTATGTTAACATATTTCCTAACCACTCAAACTAATAAACATATAAAAGACTCTAAAATTTTATAATTAATTGCTCAAATTGACCAAAAAATAAGCAAGTTATAGCCTTAAGAATGGGAGTTATTAACACAGAAATATACCAAATAGGGCATTGGGAATAGACTTGGGGATTCAAATCATTCCCACCCCATTTCCACATTCCAAATACCATCTGAAACATTGTGTTGTTATACATCGAAGGGTGAAAATGAAATTGTATAAAAGATATTATGTTGCTTTTGTTAATTTTGTTTGAACTATTGATGAGGGTAGCTCATGTTTGCATCATAGTTAACTTTTTTGACTAGATGTTCATGATAGCAGAGGTCTTTTGTCACTAGCATGGACATATCTCAAGGGAGGTTGTTGTAATTATCACTGTCAATTAATTTTCTTGGGTTGCTGAATCAAGTTCTTTCTCTCCAGTTTTTGATTTCTTACAGGCCCAGTTTCAGATGCACAAGGACCTAATACTTCACCTGGTGAGAACGTTTGAATAGAATTATTGATCAGAACAGTCTTGAAATATTTGTGTTGAAGCGAGCATTTTTGAAAATAATAATTTCATTCTATTTTCTATATAAATGAATATAAAAAGATTACATATAAATAGCCTAGAAAAAATACAGAGCTAATAATAAAATCCTAAACATGTTCCTAAATATCTCTGGGGAGAGGCTATCATAACCGCTTCTTATCTTATAAATAGAATGTCATCTCGAGTTCTTAACCATCAAACCCCAATCAAACTTCTTCAAAACATTTTTCCTGGGAATCGATTAGTCATTCCTCTTCCCCAAAGATCTTTGGTTGCACAGTTTTTGTTCATATACCATCCCATCAAAGAAGTAAACTTGACCCCAAAGCCTATAAATGTGTATTTATTGGCTATTCTCCCACACAAAAAGGTTACCGTTGCTACTCTCCATCCACAAAAAGGGTTTACACGACCATGGATGTAACCTTTTTTGAACACCAACCATTCTTCAAAACTGATCTACAGGGGAGAGTGTGATTGCAGATTAGTTTTTGGATCCTTATATTCTGCCGGACTTAATTACAAATTCATCAAACCAAATTTCATCAAACCTAAGTCCACCATTATTGTCCACTAATTCAATTGAACCAATACCCAATCTTTCATATCCAACAAATCAGTCCACTATTCCAGAATCGCTTGAAAAAGAGTCCAACATTCCAAAATCACTTGAAATGAAACCACTAATACACTTGCAAAGTCACAAGAACTTCGTGTTTACTCGAGAAGAAAGAC
Source organism: Paulownia fortunei (assembly GCA_019321725.1). Taxonomy (NCBI): domain Eukaryota; kingdom Viridiplantae; phylum Streptophyta; class Magnoliopsida; order Lamiales; family Paulowniaceae; genus Paulownia; species Paulownia fortunei. The sequence goes on from CM033106.1 coordinate 12,555,449, forward strand.
ATCTCACAGTGTGGAAGCTTTTGATTCTCAACAGCATGGTCATGAAGCTAATCCGAGTTCTGCTCCTCAAGTTCTAATCCATCCTGACAATCCCGAATCCGAGCTCTCATCCCTAGGTAAAACTTTTCCAGCTCAGGATTTAGTTTCTGAAATTCCAGCAGATTTAGATAAACCTATAGTCCTTAGGAAAGGAAAAAGGTCTTGCACAATTCATCCTATATTTGATTTTGTATCTTATGCTAATCTTTTACCAAAATTTCAAACTTTTGTTTCTAATCTAGTTGCTGCCGAGATACCTACCTCAATACAGGTTGCTCTAACAAAACCTTAATGGAAAGCGGCTGTGGATGAAGAGATGAAGGCACTACAGAAAAATAGAACCTGGATTCTCACAAATTTACCAACAGGAAAAAGGACAGTTGGTTGCAAATGGGTGTTCAACATTAAATATAAGGTAGACCGTGACTGTTGATCGGTATAAAGCAAGATTGGTTGCTAAATGATTCACTCAAACATATGGAATTGATTATCAGGAGACATTTGCAATAGTGGCAAAGCTTAATACAATCCGAGTCCTTTTGTCTCTTGCAACAAACGTTGATTAACCCATTTACCAACTCGATGTGAAGAATGCTTTCTTAAATGGTGATTTGGAGAAGGAAGTCTATATGGAGTTTCCCCCAGGCTTTGAAGACTCCAACAAATCAAATTAGGTTTGTCATCTAAAAAGGTCTCTCTACAGCCTCAAATAGTCACCACGCGCATGGTTTGACCGCTTCACCAAAGCTCTTATTAGACATGCTTATATTCAATGTGAAGCAGATCACACCTTGTTCTTCAAACATTCAAGAGATAGGAAGATCACTGTATTAATCGTCTATGTAGATGACATAGTCTTAATCACATTGAAGAAATGCAAGAACTGAAGAACATCTTGGCTCGAGAATTTGAAGTTAAAGATCTCGGTACATTAAGATATTTTTTAGGTATGGAAGTCGCTAGGTCAAGGAAGGGTATTTCAGTTTCTCAAAGGAAGTATGTTCTTGATTTACTTGAGAAAATTGGAATGCTTGGAAGTAGGCCAGCAAACACGCCATTGGACCTAAACATCAAGCTTGATATAAAGAAAGATGATACACCAGTGGAAAGGGGGAGATATCAACGATTGGTAGGAAAGTTAATTTACTTATCACACACACGACCTGATATTGCTTTCTCAGTGAGTGTGGTAAGCCAATTCATGCAAAATCCTACAGAAGAGCACATGGAGGCTGTATATCGAATACTAAGGTATTTGAAAATTAATCTAGGAAGAGGTCTTTTCTTTGAGAAAAATCTTAATCGAGATATCCAGGTGTTTACAGATGCGGATTGGGTTGGTTCTGTCACTAATCGTCGGTCAACGTCGGGCTACTGTACTTATGTTTGGGAGAATCTAGTAACTTGGAGAAGTAAAAAACAGTCCGTCGTAGCTCGTAGTAGTGCTGAGGTAGAGTATAGGGCAATGGCCCATGGTATATGTGAGGGTATATGGTTGAAAAAACTTCTTACCGATCTGAAGATCACAATGGGAGAATCTGTTAAAATATTTTCTGATAACCAGGCTGCTATTAGCATTGTGAAGAATCCTGTCCATCACGATCGAACCAAACACATCGAGATTGACAAGCATTTTATCAAGGAAAAGGTTGAAAATAAAGTAGTGAAGTTGATGTACGTTCCAACAAAACAACAAACAGCTAATATATTGACAAAAGCTTTGTCTCGACCGTTATTTGAAGAGATGATCTCCAAACTAGGAATGATTAATATCTATTCCTATTCCTAGTTTGAGGGGGAGTGTGGAAAATCAAATGAGATGTTAGTATCAGATTTGGAGTATTGGAATCCTTACCATATTCGGATGAGATTTGATTTAATCAAATTTATTCACTTCCAGATTTGGTGGTTGTTTCCAATTAGGATCTAGTCTTTTTTAAAAGTCAAATTTTGTCTCTACTAATCTACCATGATTTTAGGAGCAAACATGATTGAACGGGCAACTTCTAGTAAGTGTCTATTTTTACGTTCGGCAATGCTATTTTGTTGGGGAGTGTTTGGACTTGAACTTTGATGGACTATACCGTGTTTTGAAAGGTAGGGATTAAGAATTCTGTTAAAATATTCCCTTCCATTGTCAGTGCGAAGAATCTGAATTTTCGTATGAAATTGAGTATTTATCATTTGATGGAATTTTTCAAAAATTTCCCCAACATCAGATTTTTCTTTTAAGAGAAATACCCAACGTACTCGTGTATGATTATCAATGAACGACACAAACCATTTTGCCCCAGAAATGTTATTGACTCGGGATGGCCCCAAAGATCACTGTAAATAATTGAGAAAGGGTGAGATGATTGGTAAGGTCGACTTGGATATGGATTTTTGTGATGTTTGGAAAATTGACACACTTCACAGTGAAAAACTTGAGTTTTATTAAGGAAATAATATTTTCAAATAGAGGAAATTGGGGTGGCCAAGACGGAAATGCCACAATATTATTTCTTGTTCATGACTAGAAATTGAAGAGGTACTGGAAAAATATAAACTTGAGTTACAACTTGCAATTTGAACTTGTTTAATGAGAAAATCACCATCTCTAAGAATGTAAAGGCCCTCAATCTTCTTGGCACTGCCAATCCTCCCTGAATTCCGTTCCTGAAATTCACAGTGAGTAGAATAAAACAAAGCAATGCAATTTAAATCATGGGTAAGTTTACTTATTGACAAGAAGTTACAACTAAGATTCGGGACATGTAAAGCTGAATTCAATGTAATTCCATTAGAGAGAGAAACTGTCCCCTTACCAATTATGCTCGAGAGAGATCCATCAGTAATCCTGATTTTAAAGCCATCAAAAGATTTAGAATAAGAAAAAATTTCTGCTTGTCCGGTCATATGGTGTGAGGCACCTGAATCGATTATCCAGGTACTTGGAGTTGGGTTTTGAGCACTAAGGGCAGTAAGAAAAGTACCTTTTTGAGCAACACTTACCAGAACCTATAATATTAGGACTAGGATGAGATTGGATGAAGAGCTCGGAAGTTTTCTGATCTTTGGCAATGATGCCGGAAAAACCGATGGACTGTCTTCAACTGGTCATGCTGATTTTTACCATCGGAAAGATTAAATTTTTTATCATTGACGATGCTCCGATACCATGTTGAAAAATACAGCGACATTTTTGAAAAAAATAATTTCATTGTATTTTCTAGATCCTAATAAAAAAGACTAGATCCTAATAATTGGAAACAACCACCAAATCTGGAAGTGAATAAATTTGATTAAATCAAATCTCATCCGAATATGGTAAGGATTCCGATACTCCAAATCTGATACTAACATCTCATTTGATTTTCCACAATTTGTTCTAATGAGTTTCCTGTGGATATTGTCTCAGATTAAAGAGCTTCAGAAAGCAACAAGAACTATACAGACACTATGTTCTGAAGCAAAGGTCAGCTCTTCAAATTCACATCCTATTGTGGGACTGCATTTGCTTCTTTTCACCTAGGTACCATCAAGGAACCCTTAACATAAAATTGTTGCTTCATTGAAGGGCTCAAAACAAACTTCTATAACTGGCAAAATTCCTGCCACAAAGAGATCTATGGAACGATTTTTGTTTCATGTCAAGGCTCTTCTTTACGCAACACCAAGTGGATGCTCTTTCTGGATGGGTAAATATATGGAGCTTCTTGTGTGTGATTGGAGCATCTAAATTTGAGCTCCAACTATTTTACTTATTTAATCATGGTCTTGGAATTTGGCAGGCAATCTAAAGCATAAGGACTTGATGGGACAAGTAGTTAGCTCTCAAGCATACTTGGATGATAAGAATGACGGTATTAACAATGATCCTGCAGAAGCCATTGTTGAGGACCAACCGATGAATGTTTCTAGTCCAGAATGATAATGGATATAAAATAACTCAGGTAATTTTCTATGCTAGTTTGGAATAGCTGATATGATATTATAGGTTTAGCTTGTTCATTCTTTTGTGCAGCATGCCATATTACAATAATCCAACGAATGCCAAGAGTAGAACCAGTTTAAGGGTTTAAGAAAGATTGAGCGTATTTCACCCTGGAGTAGTGGCCCTCGTTTGATGGTTATTTTCAGGAAAATGTGCTAGAGGATTTTTCTGGAAGCATTTTTTAATGCTGGCAACATTGGTTCTTTCACATGGTAGCAAAAGAGAGCTTATGCAGCAATTATGTTAGCAGTCAAATCTGGGGTGGAAGTTGACATTAGTTGTGGACAAATATCTCAGATTTATGGCAAACAACTCTACTGACAACAGAGTGCATGGATTTAAGCAATCAAAAAGTTCCATCACATACTTGTGCCGTGCAGAAGCAAAAACTGGAAAGTAAATCTGTTCGGACTTTTCAAGGGAAAATCTCCCCGTGGGCATTGCCATTATATGCACCTTCTAACTATGGCCATAACAGTCTGTCAGGCCTTGACTTTTTGTTAAATGAAAAATGTATTTTTTATAGTTAAGCCCGTCTGCTTTTGTACAGAACTAGTACTTTTAGTATTACCTGTTTGATATGAAACTAGTACATTTAGTATTACCTGTTTGATCTTCATATCACATGGTTAAAATTTTGCCTTGTGCATGAGATTATATAGATATGTTTACACATGTAGTGTACATGAACTACTAGTGATGTATACGAGGATTACTGGTATCAGTTTCATCAAAATTTTGGCTTATCCTTGAACAATTAACTATCATATAACCTTTTGGCCATTAGTTCATGTAACATTGTACCAATGAAGCCTGTGGCAAAGGACACTTCTTTCTGATGCTTATTTTAAATGCCACAGAAGCCTTTTTCATTTGAAAAATAGCGATCTTTATGCAGGAAAAGCTTGAAGAATGTTTCATTTTTGAGATGGGAGATGTTCTGAATAAGAATTGAAAAGATTTTTCTTTGAAAAATCTCTGATAGAATGCTTAATTTGAGAAGTCTTAATGGCTAGTTGAGAGGCTTGCTGAAAGAAGATTATGCTCCTGCAACTAAAGATGAGAGTTGGGGAGATAAAAAATAGGAGAAAATTACAGAAAAGAGAGAGAGAGTCAGGCAAAAGTGTGAGTTGCAAAAACGTTCCTTGAAGTTGAAATTTGCAATCATCACATAATAAAAAGTAAGGTGGTTATAACATTGTTTGTTATTCATATAGGTTTATTAGTGAGTGTTGTTAAGAGAGTGCATCCTCATGTTATTGATTGTTGGTGTTGTTAAGAGAGTGCATCCTCATGTTATTGATTGTGAGAGTTTAGATTTGAACTAAATGAAAAAGTCGAGTTTTTAATTTATTTTTTTTGAGATAATTGGTGTAAGAGTTCGGCTTAAGCTTACAAAACGTTTAGGTTCGATTAAAAATTATGAATTTTATGAAAATACTATGGACAAAACTTAAATAGTAAATTGATGGTGCTCATTAAGCAGCTATAAGTGGTATCTATATTCATTGTTTTTTTATTTTCTCAACACCTATTTGATTTTTGCTAAATTTTTACCATTCAACTTGTCGTGCATGTTTTATAAGTCAACATAGCAGCTCCAAACTCCATCATCATATTAGATCCAATACTAAATTTTGAGAATCACCTGTTAAGACTATTGATATCTATTAGATTTTAATTTTTAATTAAGGTTAATTATACTTGTCTCATATCTAAAATGGTTAAATCATCAACTCTTCTCATTTTTTTTTTATAATTACAAAAATCTCCCTTCTAAGTTTATCATATTTACCAAACTTCCCTTGTCGTTGAGGTCTTGCATGAAAGTAATGTGTTAGTAAAAAATATTGTGAACTTTCTATTTTGCTCCTCACTAATTGTCCTATATTTTGTTGATCAAAGCACCAGATTTGGAAACTTAGAGGGTGTGTAAATACATAAAAAGAAAAAAAATATAATGAAATACTGATCCAAAAATATAAGTATTGAATGGAAAAATTAGCCATTGGAGGTTGTTTTTTTTATCCTCCTAAATGTATGATAGAGTAACAATTATTCTTGCATTGTCAAAAGGGAAAGCTGACCAAATTACCAATTGTGGGATAAGTGGAGCATGTTACTAATCTATTGGATTTGATTCATACGGATGTATGTAGTCCACTAAGTGATAGTGCTTGTTGGAGCATTACCTTTACCGATAATTTCTCTATGTATGATATGTGTATTAATTAAGTTACAAGTTTGAAGCCTTTGAAAGGTTCAAAGAATTTAGACATGAATTAGAGAATCAAATCTGCCGCTATATGTCAGGTGGCCAGCAGTGGGGTGCCTAACTTGCCTAACTGGCAACCCAACGCCAGTAAGTCGATAGCCCACTCGACGTGTGACGTCGGGTGGTCAACAACCCCAATTTGTTTTAATATATATTGTCTAAGAACTCAAGTCCCTTCTATGTTGGACTCTTCTTCCTTCTTTATCTCCAACTTTATTAGGAACTTTCCTTATCTCATAAGGACTTTTCTTTTTCCTTATTTACTCTTAGGAATTGGATTCCCAATCCAACTTCCTAATGGGCTTTCTACAAGCCCACACCTAATGGGTCTAGGCATAATTAATCAATTAGGCTCTAGTTTAATTGATCCAATCAATTAAATTAACTCATTAAATGAGTTAATAAAACCCATCTTATTTAATTAATCTAATCAATTAATTAAATATTCCAATTGGGCTCCCTAATTCAATTAGGTCTAATCAAATAATTCAACTAATTAATTAAATTAATTCAACACTTGAATTAAGCCCTATTAATTAATCACTTAATTAATTCAATCCAACACTTGGATTAATTTCTAGGCTAAAAATAGAGTTGTCCAAGTTTTGTACGTGACCTCTTAGGTTCACTCTAAGCTAGCCGTGAGCTCACAACTCTTATGACTTAGTTGAACAAATTAATTATTTCAATTAATTAATCCAATTAATTAATCCTCTTAAAATTAACCCAATAATTTCAAGAATCAACAAGTCATGGGAAACACCTAGATTACATCATAACTTCTAGTATTAGATAAATGTGCGAACCTATTTCAATTATGAATACCATGCAAGTACGGTCCTTCCATCAACTAATCTCCAGATTGAGTCTAGGACATTAATCAGTAGTCGAAACCCCAATAGTTCAATAACTATGTATCAATTCCTACTAGCTTGACTCGATGATGAACAATTAGAAAACTCCACGTCTAATTTTCATCTAACCTTAGCCTAAGATTTTAGAGTCAAGTACAGTGGAATACAAGGGAGATTCATCTATTCATCTAGATAGGTGACGGATCCTTTATTAGCCACCATTAACCTCCATACATGAAGATGTTACACCCAACGTAAACTTCTTGTGATTGTCATGCAATTGAAAAATACATCAAAGAGCAACATGTCATACACAAGGTTACTATGGTGCCTTAAGTCCAAGGACTAATTCTTGCACTATCATAATAAAAAAATTCATATTTGAAAATAGAATATTTCCAAATAGAAATTTCCAGGTGGGGCAGTTCAGTGTATTTGTTCCCTAATAAGCACCCGCATATATGCACTAGTATCACCACACCAATGCCCATGGAACGAGGTATCATCCTTTCAAATCAGCATCATATGCGCAAGTCTCAATGGAATCATTAACATCCCATCTCATTGATCATTGACTTAGAATGTTTTAAGATCATAGCCTTGGAGATATATTCCATGATTGTCATCATATGTTTTATGACCCCAAAATAAGTGGTACAAATTGCAAATGCATGGTGTCGATGATTTGTTCAGGGGTTTTCAAAGACATCAACTCCAATGACAATGTTGACAAGAAAGAATGTGAAGTTCTTATGGACCAATGCTTGTAAAAGAAGTATTCAAGAACTGAAACATAAATTGACTACAACTCTTGTTCTTACCATTCCAATAGGAATTGGTGGATTCGTGGTGTGTAGCAATACTTCAAAAAATGGTTTGGGTGCCATTTTGATGCAAAATGGGAAGGTTATTGCCTATGCTTCAAGGTAATTGAGGAGTATGAAAAGAATTATCCAACTCATGATTTAGAACTTGCTGGTGTGGTTTTTGCTTTGAAAATCTAGAGACATTATTTGTATGGTGATAAGTGTGAGATGTACACAGATCATAAGAGTTTGAAGTACATCTTTACCTAAAAGGAGCTAAATATGAGACAAAGAAGATAGTTAGAACTTGCGAAGGATTATGATTGTGTGATCAACTATCATCTTGGTAAAGCGAATGTGGTTGCAGAAAATCCATGTCTTCTCTTTTTGTTATACAAAATTAATATTACTGGGTTTGAGATTAGAGCTTGAAATTGTACCTAAAGGGAAAAAGTGTTCGTTGTCAGCCTTAGTGTTGAGACCTATACTTCAAGATAGAATTAGAGAAGGTAAAAAGTTGGATATGCATTTGTGTAGATTGAAAAGAATGATTTGGGCTGGAAAGAGGCCAGACTTCTCTATTACTGATGATGGAATTATTCGATATAAAGGGAGACTATGTGTGCTATTTGACAAAGCCATAAAAGTAGATATTTTAGAAGAAGCTCATACTACTCCTTACTCGGTACATCCAGGTAGCACAAAAATGTATAAGAACTTACAAAAGCATTATTGGTGGCCTAAAATGAAGAGAGATATAGCAAAATTTGTGGCTGAATGTTTAACTTGTCAACAAGTTAAGATTGAACATCAAAGACCATCAGGGTTGTTGAAGCCTTTGTTGATTCCATAGTGGAAATGGGAGCACATTACAATGGACTTTGTGCTTGGATTACCTAGAACACAAAAAGGGTATAATTCCATATGGGTGATTGTTGATAGATTAACTAAAACAATCCATTTTATTCTATTGAAATCCACATACAATATGGACCAGTATGCTCAATAATATATTAAAGATATAGTCCGGTTACAGGGGGTGCCAGTTTTAATAGTGTCCGACAGAGATTTTAAGTTTACATCTATATTTTGGAAAAGCTTACACAGTACCATGGAAACGAAACTTGCATTTAGTACAACATTTCATCCACAAAGTGATGGGCAATCAGAGAGTGTTATTCAGATATTAGAGGATATGTTAAGAGCTTGTGTGCTAGATTTTCAATGGAGTTGGGATGCGACGCTTCCATTAGTGGAGTTTACTTATAATAACAACTACCAGTCAACAATTGGAATGGCGCCTTATGAAGCATTGTATGGAAGGAAATATAGATCTCCAGTTCATTGGGATGAAGTTGGAGAATGAAGCCTACTTGGTCTAGAAATAGTTCAACATACTGCTAAGGTAGTGGAGAAGATACGAGAGAGAATAAAGATCGCGCAGAGTAGACAGAAAAGTTATGTAGATAAATGGAGAAAAGATCTAGAGTTTACCATTGGGGATCATATGTTTTTAAAAGTAGCTCCCATGAAAGGTGTCATGAGATTTGGAAAGAAAGAAACACTCAGCCCAAAATATGTCGGCCCATTCGAGATTCTCGAAAGAGTTGGTGATAAAGCTTATAGAGTGGCCTTACCTCCATCATTATCTAGGTTTCATAATGTTTTCCATGTGTCTATGTTGAGAAAATACATTTCAAACCCCTCTCATGTGTTGAGTTATGAACCGTTGGAATTGATTCCTGATTTAACTTATGAAGAGAAACCAGTGCAAATTCTGGATAAGAAGGAAAAAGAGTTGAGAATGAAAAAGATTTGACTTGTTAAAATATTGTTGAGGAATCATTCTATAGAAAAGGCCACGTGGGAAAATAAAGAAGAAATACAGAGCAAGTATCCGGAATTATTTGGTACGTCAAATTTCCAGGACAAAATTTTTTATAAGGAAGGAAGGATTGTAATGTGATACCCGAACCTCTCACAACTCACTTGGTCAATGTGATTCATGCATTACGTGCTACTTATATGCTAATTTGCATTAACATTTACATGGCATCTTATATAGCATTCTTAATCGTTAGACCTCTAATGCTGTCACATGATATAAGTGGTTGAGATCTTATAACCTAATTAAGAATTTCTATATTTAAATAAGAAAAGAATAGATTGGTCGATATATTGGATATTCATAGGTTATATGTTATAATTTTAGAAGTGTTAAAGGTGTTACTAGTAAGTTTATATGATTCGATTTAATTAGATCGATGTGTTTTAAAAGTATACATCCATGGATTAACATACTTGGGATATTGGACATGATATAATGTGATTTAAGTGTCATAATACAAGGTCCATATGTGCATATAATTTTAGAAATACAAATTAGACAATCATTTAAGAATCGGATGTCAATCGGTTTGGAGATCGAATGGACGGGCATAGGAATTACCTATGGGAATGAATGGTGACTAAGATAGGCTGCAACCAAATAAGAATATGTGAGGCACACAAGATTAGGGCTGTAAGATAAGAGAGAAAATCAGATTATACCATTACATGCCACCTCAAGCTTTGCCACCTTATGCTTTGCCACCTCATGCTTTCTTATTAAGCTTAAGTTAACATCTCAAGCTAACACCTCAAACCCTTCACCCTTAAGCCACGACCAGACCTTGATTTTAGTCATTTTCATCTTCCAAACACACACCTTAAGGTATTCAAGTGCTCCAAATTGATTTCAAGTTGAAATAAAAGCAAGAAAAGCAAAGGAGAAGTGATTACCATCAAGTTTAACCTCAAAATCTGCATAGGTAACACTTATATAAGTGTGATAAAAATTATGGAGTGAATGAATATGTCTAAGGGTGTCAAAATCATCATACAAATTAATGTGGCAACAAGAAAATATGAAGTGGTGAATCTGTCCCATTTGGTTCATTAACATGTTCCAGCATAGATGTGGTGCATTTGATCCCTAACATTTAGGGAAATGTTGTAAGAGTTATAATACATCAATTAAGTGAGGTTAGTATACATTTAAGATATGGAACAAAGGTACATAGAAGGTTGTATTCGGTTATAGTTTCTAAGTGGTAAGGTTGTTTAGTTAAATTGAGATTCAAGATCTTTATACTACATTAGGTATAATGAACTTGTTAATTGAGGATGGTGATTGATATCTTGTATTTTTACAGATTGTTTCACATCTAGGGTTGGAGATCTTGTATTTTTACAGATTATTTCACATCTAGGGTTGGAGAGTAATACTTAAGAAACCTAGAAGTAACACACAACCGATCAAAGGTAAGTAGAGATTCATGTGCAACTACAATGCATAGACATAGTAAATGTGTGATTTATATGTAATACCATTGATCATATGTGTGTAGCAGAGGGCATGTATTACTGTCATTCATGTCCACTGAGCATACATACATGGGCATTGGCACGGGCATACATCATATACAAGCATTGTGATAAATCGTGCATTGCTCGACATGATTCTGAGAAAGAAAAATGTTTTACTGACCACTACTAGTGCACCGAAGCATGCATGGATTTGCATGGTTTATGCATGAATTTGCAGGTTCGTGTGCATGGATTTGCATGCGTATGAGTGTGCATGGATTTGCATGCTTTTATGATTATTAGCCATTGGATTATGGCGATGTGCAGAGCTCTTTTCCGGTGCATGGGATAGTAGCGTTGGTCAGGGGCCCAAGAAAGAAATGATTTTGAGAGAAATATTTTGATGCATAAAATTGCATTGTGGGCATAGCATTTTGAGATACATGACTTGATATTGTGGATTATTTTTTTGACATGCATAATCTTTAGCTCATATAGTTTATGCATTGTAGGTGAGTCTGGTGATACTTGATACCATGGACTTACTGGGCAAGCTGTTGGGGTTCTTACAGGTTTTGAGGATCAGTGTACATGGATGACGACCTATTGGGTTGATTGTTAACTTATTTGATTTTGTAGTCTATTGTATTAGGTTTTGGATTTGTACAATGTGTTACTTTTATAATTGGGGTGTTACAGAGTGGTATCAGAACCCAGTTTGTGGTTCTGTAGACTATCTATGTACATGACCTTTGAAACTGTTGGAGCACAACC
>CM033106.1:12567620-12622726 GCA_019321725.1 Paulownia fortunei
GTGTTCAAGAGACACAGACTGCTCTATGTTAGAATACCACCGTGGTTCTGCAAATTTCCTACTTCATAAGAGGATTCCCATCCCTAAAGGTGGCTGGGATGGTTTAATTTCCACGCATTGATATGTTATTAACTGCTAAAAGTAAAACAACACAATTTTCTATATAAGCAAAATTTTCACAAAACAAAGACAAAGTTCAATTGACAATATAGCATAAAATTGAAAACTGAAATGCACGCTCCGAAAGAATAATATAAAGAAGCAAAAACATGGTCTTGTAATTGTCAAATTTGGAAAAGTATACCAAGAGAGTTTGGCTGTGAAACTGTATTGCCGGTTTATGGGTCACCGGAATACTTTAATGGAAGGAATACATTTCAATTTGCACCTTGAAATATTGCTTCTAGCTAATTTGGTTCTGAAATTCACTTAAAAATATAACTGTCATTTAACTCTTGGTTTGTATTAGTTACCGCTTCATCTGTATCTCCTGCGTGATCTTCACAAAAAACTGGACCACTTAAGTCCCACAAGAAAACAAATTTTAGCAAGATGCTCAAATGCTTCAGCTGGATATATGGGGATGAAATTAAATGACTTCTTAAGCAAGATACGACCTTTGTTTCCATATCTTAGGAGAAACTTTGATCGTGCAGTACGGATTCTTAGAGAAGGTTAGTGACACAAATTTTGTTGGCTAAGATGATGAATATGTGCTTTTTAGTTATCTCTGTCTGACAGAACTAACCTGTAGGTGCTGAAACTTGTCAAGAACACTGGATAACTCAGTCTAGTTTGGCTGCAAACCCAGAGATAATCAACACAAGTACTTCTGCATCACCAGCTCTCACTTCTATTTCAGTTTTTAAAGAGACATTTCTCTGCTTGGGAAAGGTGATCCACACTTATCCATAATCCACTTTATTTTTTCTACATCACTTGGATACTCTTTGCTCATTCTATTAGATTGTTTCCTTTTTGTTCCATGGCAATATTAATTCTCAGCTGTATTTAGTTTTACAAAATATTTTTCATTGTTGGCACTCTCGTCCTCTGCTTCCTATGTACAGATGCTTAATCTGCCAGATCTTCTGAAGGAAAAAACCATCCTATCAGATCTTCTCCAGGCCTTCCAGCCAATGGAATTATCTGGTTGCTTTTTCGAAGGACTGCAGCTGATTCCTTCACCAGGGAATATGGACTATTTATATTTTGGTGCTTACATTTTCCTAGGAAGTGTCTTTGATATGGGTATGTTGTTTAGTTTCTACTTTTGTTTTTGATAATTCAACCAAAAATAAAAAATTAAAAAATAGAGGTCATATGCTTGATTATTTTTTTGCAGCTATAAACTTTTCATTTACACTGGCTTCAGAAGTCTTGTTGACTTTAGAGTACATGGTTACATCCATCCGTATGTTCCTTAATAGATCTCTATGTGAAAATGGAAAGGATACTTGCACAGGATTTAGCAAGGAAATTGTTCCGTTTCTCTGCGACAAACTGGGGAGTTATGCTCAGAAACTCTTGATGCACAAGTGTGATAAGGATGATGTTGACAGTAGTTTGAAAACTAAAGTGAGTTTAGTTTCTTATATATCAAACATGATGGATTTGATTAATGGAAGTCATTGCATTCTCACTGTGTCAAAAGGTTCAGATAAATTAGAACAATTCTATTCATCATTACAGGGGGAAATGGTCCACAAGATACTCCGCATTTACTTGGGAAATTGCCAGTCAGCTTCTGATTCGCTAAATGAGCTTGCCTGCTCTATTTTACCTCAGGTGCACTGATTTTCTAGCAAAGTTTTGTAGAGTTAAGTGTGCAATTACACACACACACATGTATAAAAGTGTGAATCCAAGTATTTGTTCCCACTGTGAAAAGACATGTATGTCCTTATTAGAAATAATAGAATGATGACCTAAACTTAAAATTCTGCACGAAAAAATATATATTAAAGCTGCATATGATTGATGGGAATAGATATAGCTGAATACTTCTCCACTTGATCATCATTTTAAAAGGAGGTGACCTCTAACACTCTTTCCATAGTAACACACTAGATTAAAGGGGGTAAGATTTTTAATTATTTCTTTAACTTGAAGTGCATAAACATAACTTATAAATTTCATGCTAATAAGGAAAATTAGAATATTAATTAGATGTAGCATATAAATTTATTTTGAATAAAAGTTTGATGGGAGGTTTCTTTCATTCTTCATTAGACATTAATAGAATTATAACTAAACAAATGTTTAATTGGGTTGTTATTGCTCTCTATTGTTCACTTAGGACTATTGAATTTCGTTAAGAAATAACAATTAGAAAAATCACAATGAATTCTATAATTAAGAGTCCTAAGACAAGGTACAATAATCTTTTGCTGGTAGAATAATTAGCACCATAATGTCATCTTCATAGTATTTTAATAAAATATGAGCCTAATCAAGGTCAAATTGTGCATAAATTAATTTTTGTTGTATTGATGATATTCTTTAAGGAAGAGGGCTTAGGAATGAAGAGAGATATGCAGGTCATTTTTGTATGATTTTTAAAACTAAATAGTATAGAAAAACTGAACAATAGAATATAATTTGATAAAGGATCTGCTCTAAGATAGATGAAAATCTATACAAGTATTTTTTTGACAACAGTTGTATGTAATATGATAAAATAGTACTCAATCAAAATATAAGAATAATTATTGTATGAAAGTACACTGAAGTTTTTGAATTATGTGAGTACTATTAAACACAATAGTTTTTAATTAAAAAATTAAAATAAATCTCTTATCATATATTTGGACAATCTACTAAAATCCCCCCATAATATATTCTTGTATCCAAAAAAAACCTATAATTTCTTTTTCAATCCAAAATTCTAATTCCGCCAACTTTTAATTTGAAAAGATTCAAAATATTAACTTTTACACTGACACTGTTAAAAATTTATGATTTTTGGACTAAATTACCATTTAGTTAAAAAAATCTTTTTACTTTTGAGCAGATACCAAAAACCTAAAAATTAAAAAGCTAAAATAAAAATCATAATTGATTCAATTTATTGCACAAAAAAATTCTTAAACACCCAATTCACTACTATCTTTTTTAAGAAGTCAAGTGTAATTTAGTCCAAAAATCATTTAACATTAGCCATGTGAGTGTAAAAAAGAGTAAAAAAACGGCGGTTATATTTTTCCAATTGTTTGTGGAATGAGTTTTTTTGGATGGAAATATGAATGTTTTTGATATAGAGGAATTTTTTGGTAGTTTTTTTCTATATTTCTCTACGAGTATAATTGGTCCATTTTGACGATAAAATAATTTAACTGTGTTTACATAAGTTTTCAAGATATTTAAGTACAATTATTCTTTGAAAACTAACTACATGTGGGGTAGGTGATAATTGGCTAAACCACAAATGAATAATTATTTTTTCAAATTAAGTTAGTTCAAGTTGGAGGCCAATTTTGAATTGTCATGCAAATAAACACCCATTAAACTATTGTGCTCAAAATTTAGTAGTAAAATAAAAAATTATTTGTAAAATAGATGTATTGAGAATATAATGCACTATGAATCTTGTTAGAAGCAGAAACTAAAGCTTAAAAACTAAAATGACAAATATGTCATTCCCTGAACTACAGAACCATGACAACCGCTGCAACCTCTCATTAATAATTTTAACAATTTCAAATCAGTATATTTCATCACTCAAATAAACTTTATCATTAATCTAATACCAATCCGACAATAATTTAAATAAATCCTAAATTATTAAAACACAATTCTCCCAAAACATGAACATAATTAGTCACTAAATCATAAAAAAAAAAAAAAAAAATCATTATTAAAATCCATCCTAATCAATCAACTTTAGAAAACAATCAAAGTAATTAATCTCAAAAATAGTAATTAATCTGGATCATGCAAGCTAGAAAATAGTACTTTTTTAATCAATTGAAAACAATTACTTTATCACTTAGTTCCAAAAGAGAATATGTCAACAATTTGATAATGAGATAACAATAAAGTAAAAAGAAACGTGTATTAGAAAAACTAACCAATCTCCAAATAAAATTCACGATGTAAAACCAAATATATAAGATAACCACGATTAGAGACAGGTTTAACCCCTGTTTTAGGTCTTAGTTCAGGCTTAACCTCCCTGTATTGGGTCAATAGTACAGGTTTAACCCTGTGCAATGGGTCACTGACAAAACTCTCAAATCCCAACAAATCTCGGTTGTTCATTGCCTATTTCAGAATAGTTAATAATCTAAGGTCTCAATAATAGGTTTTAAAAACACCACCACAATATCCACATTTAACGAAATAATATTTCAATACATGCTCAATTTTTTTATTTAAAAGTCACAAAACTCAAATCATTTTCACATATCCATAGTTCAATACATATGTAAACTTGCTTGACCTAAGTTATAAAAATTTCAACACATACAAAAAGTATTACATTTACAAGTTTATATAATAAAAAAAGTGAAAACTTACCGTAACTTCAACTATTTGGTATCCAAAATCGCAAGTTACTTCGACATAAATGAATTTTAACCTAGAATAGTAAAATAGAAATTAATTAGTCTAATGATAATTCAGTTGGTTATATTCAACTTAAAATGGTAACGTAAACAATCTCCAGCTCACTAGCTAATATATTGCATTATACCTATAACTACTTGTCTCGACATGTAACTATTAAAAAGTTAGATTATTCAAAGTACACCCTAATTAATTCATTATTATCCTATTGAATTTTTCTATTGTCCCAGCAAAATGATTAAGTAAAAGAAAGAAATTAAAGCTAGCGAGCCACAAACTGATTCTATGCATATACTTATATTAATTCCAATATAATAATGGTAAAGGGCATTGCCTTGGATCAGTAATGAGTACTTATTCATATTCCATTAAGTCCCTCGTTAAAAATTCACAAGTTTCAAATCAAATGCGTAGCAATTGATTCCTTTGCAATTCAGGTATGCACATTGCAATATATATGTATTTAAACTAATCCAAAAATAGTAGAAGAATTTGGCTTACTAATTAGCACTCTAGTTGTGACTTCAAGTCTCCTAGTGTCCGCTCGTCTTTTCCTTCCCTTCCGTGAATGTGTAATACGTGGGTTAATAAGTTAATAGGGTACTAGACTAACTTCATGTTTTTAGTTATATGGCCCTATATTTTCTCTCTAATGACCATTGACCTTAATTATTCTATGATTGCAAATAAAGGCCTACTCTACAACTGACTATACATATAATGAACATATGCTAGTTTATTTAATTAATTAATGATAGTAACTTAACCGGGCGTCAACACTTCCACTCGATAAATTTAATTTTATACGAAATAATGGGGCCAGGTGTTGTAAAATAAACATTAGAGTGAAGACCAAAAGCTTGTAACTAAATCACTACTATTATTATTATTATTTTTTGTTTAAAAAATCTAAAATAAAAGAATATTTAAAATTGGTTTTAGTATGAAACAATTTTTTGTATATTGTCATTTCTACCTGTAGGTCATTTATCTTTTACTACAATATCATGAAAGTATAGTAACTGAAAAGTACAAATGCAAAATTTTGAATTGCACGGTGCTAAGGACAAGATGTACTAAAATTCCTTTTGACACTGAGGACATATTTGGTTTAAATTAATTCTCAGTAATGAATAACTAACATCAATCAATTTCAACTAAATATTTTGTGGTCATCCATTTTAGAATGCACTTTTTGGACATTGAAATAGACTTTGAAATACAAGAAATGTCAACATTTGAAAATTTGCCACATATTTCACTTATTAATATTCATTTTCATAATAAGTTTATTTTTGCAATTTCCCACTTATATGTACCTTCCAGATTCATATTTAAAGTAACTGTTATAATCTTTTCTGACTTAACCAAGCATATTATACAACTAAGTAATCGAATCAACTGCTTATATTTTAAATATTATATAAATCAAATGAATCCTGAAAATATTAGAATCTACCTAAGCCCCATGATGCAAATTCATTACTTCTATGTTTTTATAAATTTATATTTGAATTTATATCTAATTTTCTAGAAATAAATTGACGTTGCATGCTATAAGGCAACCACACAAATAAAAGCATAATGATCCATTATCCCAGAAATTAATGCTACCTAAATGTAGAAAAAGGCTTAAAAGGTCAATACTTTAGCCCAAAAAGCAATGATAGACAAAAGAAAGGAATAATAAATTAGATGTTCTCCCATGAAATAAATTAAAGAAATAAAGGCACTAATGTTGACCTACTAAATTCACATAGTAGGTTAGCAATATACGTTTTGATAGTTGTTTGATAGTTGTATGCAGTAATAGTTCAAAAATAGACTCATGTAATACAATTACGATCCAAGATATTGATTTGAGCATAGTAAATAATTGCTACATTCTCTAAACTCATGTTTGTTGCTGCTTTTTCTAGTAAATATATATATGTGCTTTCCTTTATCACATGTCTGCTGCTCAAACTTTTTTACCTTCTTTGGGATTCATGAAAAATGTTTTAGTTAATGTATTCATACTCTTATATGACATTGTTCTTAAGCATGACATTGAAGGGTGGACTTATTCAATTAGATCCAATGGCTATATAAGCCCCACGTCAAGTCACTTTCATTTGTATTAGGTATCTTCTTGTGGAACCTTAGTGGAGGATGATAATCAAACTTTTCCTACCCTCTGCCCTGCAACAATGATTGTCTGGTATCGAGTAATGGTGAGCTAGAAACCCATTTTTTTTAATGGCTGACGTTATATGAAGTAATGGAGATGTTGATAGTAAATAATTTTCTATGCAGCATGAAGAGAACATTTCTACACTCAACAATTTGGTGAGTAGCTGGTTATTCTGTGTTATCCATCAATAAAAGAATGAATGTGGTAACTCATTTCAACATGGATTTAGAAATTACCTCTAGTTTGTTTATTTCCTGCTTAGGTTAAGGAAATTGCTCTTTTAGAGAAGTCAAGAGGTGGTGCCAAAGTGGAAAATCTACAGAGGCTCCTCAACAAAATATTGCAGTCTGTAAATGTGGCTGTATCCCTAATTAACATGTGTAGGGATAACGACAAGGTGGTTTCCTCCATCTCTTTGTTTTAATATTTTTTGAAGTCTCAAGCAAATGAATTTTTGACATTTAGTTTTTGGTAAATTAGGTGAGTGTTCATGCATTGGCTGTCAAGTATGGCGGAAAGTTCATTGACTCCTTCCTTAAAGGTATATTTAATTTGTCTTAAGATATTGTTCTATCACTGGATGACTAGAACCAATGGAGAATTGTTGGCATGCATAATTATTTGCTCCACTTAATGCTGATTTGTTTATGAAGCCCATGTCTGCCTACATGGCCTGTCATTCTGTGCTTGGGAGTTGTTGGGAGAACTCTCTTCTTGCCCATTTCTATTTGTCCCCATTGTGCATCTGTATCCTTTTTTCTACTACTTTTTCTTGTCGTATGAGCTTGGATGATGTGGTTAAAGGTATTCAGAGTGGAAACATCAAATTAAAGGCACAAGAGGTCAAATACAAAATGAAACTATGTATCTATAGAAAAACAAGAGGATGCACCTTAACTGTTTCCTCTTCTGACCATAATAATAGTTCACCTTGGATATTGATTTTGTCTGCCTCACAAAGCTGTCATAAGTATTTACTAATTTATGTTAACATATTTCCTAACCACTCAAACTAATAAACATATAAAAGACTCTAAAATTTTATAATTAATTGCTCAAATTGACCAAAAAATAAGCAAGTTATAGCCTTAAGAATGGGAGTTATTAACACAGAAATATACCAAATAGGGCATTGGGAATAGACTTGGGGATTCAAATCATTCCCACCCCATTTCCACATTCCAAATACCATCTGAAACATTGTGTTGTTATACATCGAAGGGTGAAAATGAAATTGTATAAAAGATATTATGTTGCTTTTGTTAATTTTGTTTGAACTATTGATGAGGGTAGCTCATGTTTGCATCATAGTTAACTTTTTTGACTAGATGTTCATGATAGCAGAGGTCTTTTGTCACTAGCATGGACATATCTCAAGGGAGGTTGTTGTAATTATCACTGTCAATTAATTTTCTTGGGTTGCTGAATCAAGTTCTTTCTCTCCAGTTTTTGATTTCTTACAGGCCCAGTTTCAGATGCACAAGGACCTAATACTTCACCTGGTGAGAACGTTTGAATAGAATTATTGATCAGAACAGTCTTGAAATATTTGTGTTGAAGCGAGCATTTTTGAAAATAATAATTTCATTCTATTTTCTATATAAATGAATATAAAAAGATTACATATAAATAGCCTAGAAAAAATACAGAGCTAATAATAAAATCCTAAACATGTTCCTAAATATCTCTGGGGAGAGGCTATCATAACCGCTTCTTATCTTATAAATAGAATGTCATCTCGAGTTCTTAACCATCAAACCCCAATCAAACTTCTTCAAAACATTTTTCCTGGGAATCGATTAGTCATTCCTCTTCCCCAAAGATCTTTGGTTGCACAGTTTTTGTTCATATACCATCCCATCAAAGAAGTAAACTTGACCCCAAAGCCTATAAATGTGTATTTATTGGCTATTCTCCCACACAAAAAGGTTACCGTTGCTACTCTCCATCCACAAAAAGGGTTTACACGACCATGGATGTAACCTTTTTTGAACACCAACCATTCTTCAAAACTGATCTACAGGGGAGAGTGTGATTGCAGATTAGTTTTTGGATCCTTATATTCTGCCGGACTTAATTACAAATTCATCAAACCAAATTTCATCAAACCTAAGTCCACCATTATTGTCCACTAATTCAATTGAACCAATACCCAATCTTTCATATCCAACAAATCAGTCCACTATTCCAGAATCGCTTGAAAAAGAGTCCAACATTCCAAAATCACTTGAAATGAAACCACTAATACACTTGCAAAGTCACAAGAACTTCGTGTTTACTCGAGAAGAAAGACATCTCACAGTGTGGAAGCTTTTGATTCTCAACAGCATGGTCATGAAGCTAATCCGAGTTCTGCTCCTCAAGTTCTAATCCATCCTGACAATCCCGAATCCGAGCTCTCATCCCTAGGTAAAACTTTTCCAGCTCAGGATTTAGTTTCTGAAATTCCAGCAGATTTAGATAAACCTATAGTCCTTAGGAAAGGAAAAAGGTCTTGCACAATTCATCCTATATTTGATTTTGTATCTTATGCTAATCTTTTACCAAAATTTCAAACTTTTGTTTCTAATCTAGTTGCTGCCGAGATACCTACCTCAATACAGGTTGCTCTAACAAAACCTTAATGGAAAGCGGCTGTGGATGAAGAGATGAAGGCACTACAGAAAAATAGAACCTGGATTCTCACAAATTTACCAACAGGAAAAAGGACAGTTGGTTGCAAATGGGTGTTCAACATTAAATATAAGGTAGACCGTGACTGTTGATCGGTATAAAGCAAGATTGGTTGCTAAATGATTCACTCAAACATATGGAATTGATTATCAGGAGACATTTGCAATAGTGGCAAAGCTTAATACAATCCGAGTCCTTTTGTCTCTTGCAACAAACGTTGATTAACCCATTTACCAACTCGATGTGAAGAATGCTTTCTTAAATGGTGATTTGGAGAAGGAAGTCTATATGGAGTTTCCCCCAGGCTTTGAAGACTCCAACAAATCAAATTAGGTTTGTCATCTAAAAAGGTCTCTCTACAGCCTCAAATAGTCACCACGCGCATGGTTTGACCGCTTCACCAAAGCTCTTATTAGACATGCTTATATTCAATGTGAAGCAGATCACACCTTGTTCTTCAAACATTCAAGAGATAGGAAGATCACTGTATTAATCGTCTATGTAGATGACATAGTCTTAATCACATTGAAGAAATGCAAGAACTGAAGAACATCTTGGCTCGAGAATTTGAAGTTAAAGATCTCGGTACATTAAGATATTTTTTAGGTATGGAAGTCGCTAGGTCAAGGAAGGGTATTTCAGTTTCTCAAAGGAAGTATGTTCTTGATTTACTTGAGAAAATTGGAATGCTTGGAAGTAGGCCAGCAAACACGCCATTGGACCTAAACATCAAGCTTGATATAAAGAAAGATGATACACCAGTGGAAAGGGGGAGATATCAACGATTGGTAGGAAAGTTAATTTACTTATCACACACACGACCTGATATTGCTTTCTCAGTGAGTGTGGTAAGCCAATTCATGCAAAATCCTACAGAAGAGCACATGGAGGCTGTATATCGAATACTAAGGTATTTGAAAATTAATCTAGGAAGAGGTCTTTTCTTTGAGAAAAATCTTAATCGAGATATCCAGGTGTTTACAGATGCGGATTGGGTTGGTTCTGTCACTAATCGTCGGTCAACGTCGGGCTACTGTACTTATGTTTGGGAGAATCTAGTAACTTGGAGAAGTAAAAAACAGTCCGTCGTAGCTCGTAGTAGTGCTGAGGTAGAGTATAGGGCAATGGCCCATGGTATATGTGAGGGTATATGGTTGAAAAAACTTCTTACCGATCTGAAGATCACAATGGGAGAATCTGTTAAAATATTTTCTGATAACCAGGCTGCTATTAGCATTGTGAAGAATCCTGTCCATCACGATCGAACCAAACACATCGAGATTGACAAGCATTTTATCAAGGAAAAGGTTGAAAATAAAGTAGTGAAGTTGATGTACGTTCCAACAAAACAACAAACAGCTAATATATTGACAAAAGCTTTGTCTCGACCGTTATTTGAAGAGATGATCTCCAAACTAGGAATGATTAATATCTATTCCTATTCCTAGTTTGAGGGGGAGTGTGGAAAATCAAATGAGATGTTAGTATCAGATTTGGAGTATTGGAATCCTTACCATATTCGGATGAGATTTGATTTAATCAAATTTATTCACTTCCAGATTTGGTGGTTGTTTCCAATTAGGATCTAGTCTTTTTTAAAAGTCAAATTTTGTCTCTACTAATCTACCATGATTTTAGGAGCAAACATGATTGAACGGGCAACTTCTAGTAAGTGTCTATTTTTACGTTCGGCAATGCTATTTTGTTGGGGAGTGTTTGGACTTGAACTTTGATGGACTATACCGTGTTTTGAAAGGTAGGGATTAAGAATTCTGTTAAAATATTCCCTTCCATTGTCAGTGCGAAGAATCTGAATTTTCGTATGAAATTGAGTATTTATCATTTGATGGAATTTTTCAAAAATTTCCCCAACATCAGATTTTTCTTTTAAGAGAAATACCCAACGTACTCGTGTATGATTATCAATGAACGACACAAACCATTTTGCCCCAGAAATGTTATTGACTCGGGATGGCCCCAAAGATCACTGTAAATAATTGAGAAAGGGTGAGATGATTGGTAAGGTCGACTTGGATATGGATTTTTGTGATGTTTGGAAAATTGACACACTTCACAGTGAAAAACTTGAGTTTTATTAAGGAAATAATATTTTCAAATAGAGGAAATTGGGGTGGCCAAGACGGAAATGCCACAATATTATTTCTTGTTCATGACTAGAAATTGAAGAGGTACTGGAAAAATATAAACTTGAGTTACAACTTGCAATTTGAACTTGTTTAATGAGAAAATCACCATCTCTAAGAATGTAAAGGCCCTCAATCTTCTTGGCACTGCCAATCCTCCCTGAATTCCGTTCCTGAAATTCACAGTGAGTAGAATAAAACAAAGCAATGCAATTTAAATCATGGGTAAGTTTACTTATTGACAAGAAGTTACAACTAAGATTCGGGACATGTAAAGCTGAATTCAATGTAATTCCATTAGAGAGAGAAACTGTCCCCTTACCAATTATGCTCGAGAGAGATCCATCAGTAATCCTGATTTTAAAGCCATCAAAAGATTTAGAATAAGAAAAAATTTCTGCTTGTCCGGTCATATGGTGTGAGGCACCTGAATCGATTATCCAGGTACTTGGAGTTGGGTTTTGAGCACTAAGGGCAGTAAGAAAAGTACCTTTTTGAGCAACACTTACCAGAACCTATAATATTAGGACTAGGATGAGATTGGATGAAGAGCTCGGAAGTTTTCTGATCTTTGGCAATGATGCCGGAAAAACCGATGGACTGTCTTCAACTGGTCATGCTGATTTTTACCATCGGAAAGATTAAATTTTTTATCATTGACGATGCTCCGATACCATGTTGAAAAATACAGCGACATTTTTGAAAAAAATAATTTCATTGTATTTTCTAGATCCTAATAAAAAAGACTAGATCCTAATAATTGGAAACAACCACCAAATCTGGAAGTGAATAAATTTGATTAAATCAAATCTCATCCGAATATGGTAAGGATTCCGATACTCCAAATCTGATACTAACATCTCATTTGATTTTCCACAATTTGTTCTAATGAGTTTCCTGTGGATATTGTCTCAGATTAAAGAGCTTCAGAAAGCAACAAGAACTATACAGACACTATGTTCTGAAGCAAAGGTCAGCTCTTCAAATTCACATCCTATTGTGGGACTGCATTTGCTTCTTTTCACCTAGGTACCATCAAGGAACCCTTAACATAAAATTGTTGCTTCATTGAAGGGCTCAAAACAAACTTCTATAACTGGCAAAATTCCTGCCACAAAGAGATCTATGGAACGATTTTTGTTTCATGTCAAGGCTCTTCTTTACGCAACACCAAGTGGATGCTCTTTCTGGATGGGTAAATATATGGAGCTTCTTGTGTGTGATTGGAGCATCTAAATTTGAGCTCCAATTATTTTATTTATTTAATCATGGTCTTGGAATTTGGCAGGCAATCTAAAGCATAAGGACTTGATGGGACAAGTAGTTAGCTCTCAAGCATACTTGGATGATAAGAATGACGGTATTAACAATGATCCTGCAGAAGCCATTGTTGAGGACCAACCGATGAATGTTTCTAGTCCAGAATGATAATGCATATAAAATAAATTAGGTAATTTTCTATGCTAGTTTGGAATAGCTGATATGATATTATAGGTTTAGCTTGTTCATTCTTTTGTGCAGCATGCCATATTACAATAATCCAACGAATGCCAAGAGTAGAACCAATTTAAGGGTTTAAGAAAGATTGAGCGTATTTCACCCTGGAGTAGTGGCCCTCGTTTGATGGTTATTTTCAGGAAAAATGTGCTAGAGGATTTTTCTGGAAGCATTTTTTAATGCTGTCAACATTGGTTCTTTCACATGGTAGCAAAAGAGAGCTTATGCAGCAATTATGTTAGCAGTCAAATCTGGGGTGGAAGTTGACATTAGTTGTGGACAAATATCTCAGATTTATGGCAAACAACTCTACTGACAACAGAGTGCATGGATTTAAGCAATCAAAAAGTTCCATCACATACTTGTGCCGTGCAGAAGCAAAAACTGGAAAGTAAATCTGTTCGGACTTTTCAAGGGAAAATCTCCCCATGGGCATTGCCATTATATGCACCTTGTAACTATGGCCATAACAGTCTGTCAGGCCTTGACTTTTTGTTAAATGAAAAATGTATTTTGTATAGTTAAGCCCGTCTGCTTTTGTACAGAACTAGTACTTTTAGTATTACCTGTTTGATATGAAACTAGTACATTTAGTATTACCTGTTCGATCTTCATATCACATGGTTAAAATTTTGCCTTGTTCATGAGATTATATAGATATGTTTACAAATGTAGTGTACATGAAGTATCATATAACCATGATGTATATGAGGATTACTGGTATCAGTTTCATCAAAATTTTGGCTTATTCTTGAACAATTAACTATCATATAACCTTTTGGCCATTAGTTCATGTAACATTGTATCTATGAAGCCTGTGGCAAAGGACACTTCTTTCTGATGCTTATTTTTAAATGCCACAGAAGCCTTTTTCATTTGAAAAATAGCGATCTTTATGCAGGAAAAGCTTGAAAAATGTTTCATTTTTGAGATGGGAGATGTTCTGAATAAGAATTGAAAAGATTTTTCTTTGAAAAATCTCTGATAGAATGCTTAATTTGAGAAGTCTTAATGGCTAGTTGAGAGGCTTGCTGAAAGAAGATATATGCTCCTGCAACTAAAGATGAGAGTTGGGGAGATAAAAAATAGGAGAAGATTACAGAAAAGAGAGAGAGAGAGTGAGGCAAAAGTGTGAGGCAAAAGTGTGAGTTGCAAAAACGTTCCTTGAAGTTGAAATTTACAATCAGCACATAATAAAAAGTAAGGTGGTTATAACATTGTTTGTCATTCATATAGGTTTATTAGCGTGTTGTTAAGAGAGTGCATCCTCATGTTATTGATTGTTGGTGTTGTTAAGAGAGTGCATCCTCATTTTATTGATTGTGAGAGTTTAGATTTGAACTTAATGAAAAAGTCGAGTTTTTAATTATTATTTTTTTTGAGATAATTGGTGTAAGAGTTTGGCTTAAGCTTACAAAACGTTTAGGTTCGATTAAAAATTGTGGATTTTATGAAAATACTATGGACAAGACTTAAATAGTAAATTGATGGTGCTCATTAAACATTGATAAGTGGTATCTATATTCATTGCTTTTTTATTTTCTCTACACCTATTTGATTTTTGCTAAATTTTTACCATTCAACTTGTCGTGCATGTTTTATAAGTCAACATAGCAGCCCCAAACTCCATCATCATACTAGATCCAATACTAAATTTTTAATTAAGGTTAATTATATTTGTCTCATCTCTAAAATGGTTAAATCATCAACTCTTCTCATTTTTTTTATAATTACAAAAATCTCCCTTCTAAGTTTATTATATTTATCAAACTTCCCTTGTCGTTGAGGTTTTGCATGAAAGTAATGCATTAGTAAAAAATATTGTGAACTTTCTATTTTGCTCCTCACTAATTGTCCTATATTTTGTTGATCAAAGCACCAGATTTGGAAACTTAGATGGTGTGTAAATACATAAAAATATATATATATATATATATAATGAAACACTGATCCAAAAATATAAGTATTGAATGGAAAAATTAGCCATTGGAGGTTGTTTTTTTATCCTCCTAAATATATGATAGAGTAACAATTATTCTTGCATTGTAAAAGAAAAATAACTAGTTAAATAATTTTTCTAGTGTTGCAGGATTAAAATTTTATAAAGAGAGGTGTCTTTAAAAAAAAATAGATTTAATTATATAGACAAATAATTAAAAAAGATTTCAGGATTTTTTCTTTTTCTCTTACTTTTTTTTTTCTCTCAATTCTTTTTTCTTTTTTGGTTATTGCTTTTCTTTTTGTCTTCAAGTTTGGTGAAGGGGAAGACAAGGAAGGGACGGGATGGTAGCGAGTAGGGTGAAACAGAGGATAAAGTGCTCAATCGATGGGAGACAATGAAGGTAAGTGAGAGTGAGAAGAGAGAAAAAGGTTGCAGGGGAGAGGAGGTTAGGCAGGGAGAGGGAGAAAACAGGGTAGACGAAGATAGAGCTTATAGGAAAAAGAAAAAGAAAAAGAAAAGTGACTATAGAAGAAAAAGAAAAGGAGAGAGGAGGGGAATGGACAGCATTGGGGAGAAAGAGATTAGAAGGATGAGGTGATGACAATGGTGAGGAGGAGGGAATGAGAGAGGGAGAGTGAGGAGCGGAGAGAAAGACGAGATATGGGGTAGAGAGACATAGTGAAAGAGAAGAGGAGTGCCGTGGTTGGGTGGAGTGTTAGAGTTAATTTATAATTTTATTGGATAGTCATCTTCAAATTGACTTAAAACAGTAAAATTATACAAATTTATAGACGTACGAGTAAATTATAAATCTAAATAATTATTTTGAATAAAAATACAATAAATCTAAAAGAAATACTCGAATAAAAATAAAACTTATTTTAATATCATTTTCACATATACCGTGGTTGTACTTTTTTTTAAATTATGTAAAAATTATTTTATATGAGTTAATATATTGTGTCAATATATTATTTTAATTTTTATCTATGAATGAATTTAGAGATAATTATTTTAAACAATTAATATTTTTATGTTTATTAGGTTTTTTATTCATTTGTACGATACTCAAGTAATTCATATAAATAATTTTGAAATAATTTTTAGGTCTTAAATAAATATTATAAAAATTTGTGAAAATAA
Source organism: Paulownia fortunei (assembly GCA_019321725.1). Classification (NCBI taxonomy): domain Eukaryota; kingdom Viridiplantae; phylum Streptophyta; class Magnoliopsida; order Lamiales; family Paulowniaceae; genus Paulownia; species Paulownia fortunei. The sequence continues at coordinate 12,583,759 of CM033106.1, forward strand.
ATATTATTCAACAAAGTATTATACAAAATACATATATTCCATGTGTTAATTTTTTCACATCAATTGTACGACTATTATTCGTTAACTTCATAATATATTAGGGGAAAGAATTATTTTTAATTATTTATATGTATGTATACTATAAGAGTTTTAACTAATAGAAGTGAACATGCCTGGTACATCCCTAAAATATTTTTCACATGCTCGAAAATCAGTTGTATGAAAGAGCTACTCTTTTCTTTCATAATAACAAGTATATTTCTCTTAAGGAGAGAGAAATCTAAAACGTATTGAAATCATTAGTACTTATATATTTAATTTGTATATTTGGGGCTGCGCAAAATTTTCCTCTTCTGAAGCACACAAAACTTCTAATTAATGTTCAAATATTTTCCATTTAATTACATTTCCCAACACATGAAGGATTTTATTTATATTTCTAACTGATTAATTTTAAGGTAGATGTCGAAAATTATTCTACTTTTAAATAAAGTCAAGTTTAATTTCTTTTTCATGATTGACTTTTGAATTCATTCCCAATTTTCATCATATTTATGAGCTTGCCTTGTTATTAAGTAATCAATTACCAATTATTGTAGCAATAATTGTCCTATTGTAAGATGTATATGCTCACAACTGCAAAGATATCAAAGTGAAGGACCAGGAATTTCAAAATTATTCAACCAAAGGAGTTTTTCTATCATAGTGCCTTTGGTTTCAAAGCTTTCTCAACTTTCACTAAAAAGCTAAGAGCATCATCCATGAGAGAACCTTAATTAGACTTAAAAGACATGAACTTTTTTTTTGGAGAATTATTACTTCTTGACGACTGCCAGGAGATCACACTCAATCTAAGGGGTCTATACATATAGATCCTCATCCTCCAAGTGAGATCTCCTGCAAGTCCATGCACTATTTTTAAAAGTGTCTACAAGAAAATTAATTAATAATATAATATGAATCAAATATTTATATAATTAATATAGATAGCGTATATTTATACGCAGTGGATTATTGATTCACGTATCCCGAATCAAGTTCGTCTACCAGCCTCCTTTTGATCAAACCACGAACATACATTTCTCGTTGGTGGTGAATAACTACTAGAATTATTCACTCAATTACATACACCTCAAATCCTTGGAGTCTACGGTGATGCTCCAAGGAAGAACGTAGAGAGAAATCTTAGGACGGATATGGAGAGAGTTTAAGGAGAGTTACGTTTCTTCACACACTCTGTTAGATGGGGATTAGAGATATATATTTCTACTCAAAATATAATCCCAGTCCAACTAGAAAACTCAATCCCACTCAAATTGTGGAAACATCCAACTAAATATGAATGCCAATTGGGTCAAGGGTCCTAAATCCAATCCAATTTTCAACATCTCTCACTCATACATATTTGACTCGATCTTCTCAAATCTCATCATCATTTCTCAATTCACGCTAGTCCATTTCATACAAAAAATAAGGTGTGAGACCAAGCGAGAAAGCATAGGTGGGAAGAGTTATATTAAGTTATCACCAAACTAATATAATCCTACAACTCAATAGCTTGTTGTGTATCCCAAATCAAGTGGTCGCACCCAATTAAGCATATTTAGATCCATCAATGAAATAAATAGAGCATGCTCGACCTATTCAAATATGTATCTATGAACCATAGAACATAAGTGCGTTATCAACCTAGTTCTTCCTCGGCCTCTCATGCAATCAGCTTGGTCTTGTAGCTTTTCTAGGCATGCTTCGATAGATCGAATCATGCATGGCCATTGAAAAAATGCTAAAGTAGCATCATCAAGCTTACACCTCATGACAAAGTCTAGAGTCCCAAAGGGTACAAGAAACAATATGGGCTCATACAGTGACGAAGCAGGGACCCATTCAGTTACATTTCCATAAGAGGTCGTCTCAAAGCACATGTACTATGAATACATGCTATGATGGAGCTCCCACTCAATTTGGACATATCATGCTCTAAACATCATATGAACCTAAGTCTAGTCGCTCTCCAAGCATCTGACCTATGCACCATCAGAAGTCACTATCCAAAATGTCTTCTTGTAGTTCGCACGTTTAGCAAAGAACAGGCTTATTATGAAGTTTGGACATACTTCTTCATAATCAATCAACTCTGATCTCATCTTAGCCTCCAAGTTACGGCGACTCTTAGTTATACATATTAACCTTCCTCACTGCTCTAAGCGTAAAGGTGATCATTTCACAAATCTTAATTATGCGATACGATCTTTAAGTCTCATCCTGCTCACTATCATAGCACCAAGACGATTACCCGTGTGAGAGAGTCAATCAAAGCCTGGTGACAACTCACAAATCCAGTACCAAATTCATAATGAGAATATAAATATAACTCATTAATCACAATATGTTCTCATTGGCCACAAAATCAAATTCTACGTAATCTCATACTACTCACATGCCTTTGGAGCATATCGCCATATAGAGGCAAGGGATAAGCGATCAAATTGCTCGTAGAAATATGACTGAGAACAATTTAATTTTGTGTAATACTCTTTTAAGTGAAGGGGTGACTGGTATTAGTATGTTTAGTCCTCCAACAATACTTGACGCTCAAATCATACATCAAAGTGGCTTTATTATCACAAAGACAACAAAAGCCTTGCAAATGTGTGCACAATGCGCATCATTTCAAAATTTGCCTCCAACAAATCTTATACCACTCTATTAAGATATCTATGTATCCACTTGATAATATCACGTTATTGTATCAATGATCACTTTGATATCCACTCACCAATAATCTAATTATCAAGTACAGTACTAATCGACTACACACCAGTGCACATCAAACCTTCTACAATGCTTTCATCATACTAGCTAACATTTCTTTTCTTCTTCTATCTCAAGGCATTTCAATCTAACTAAGAACATAATCTTTGACCATGAAGTATCAATAAGATTGGTGAGATTCATACAAAAATTCGGTATCACAATACCAAGTATACATCTACTTTTTCTATGTCCATTCAAATATAAATGATAACTACTACTAAGCGGAGACACCTTCATGTCTCTTCTGGCCATCATATAGTTGCCCAAATACAGTGAGAATTAAATTCTCTTATTTATGTTGACATATATTCAGTGATCTTATTCTACCATCGTAAGCCTACCAGAGTGATAGCTCAATGAAATCGATAGCACCACTATTTGGATGATAATTCAAGTTACAAATGAAGCTTCTTAATCATCAATCTTTGCACTCTTGCCCCACTTCTTGAATTCATTAGGTGATCTACATAAATCTCATCGTCCACTCCTCATTTATATATATCAACCTTAATCGTCCAGGACTAATCTAGATAACAGTGGCAATAACTAATAGTATCTTGGCGTATTGAGGTGATCTCACCACTTAGGAGAACATCTCAAAAATTTACGTTCCACAATTAGGTGTAAACATTTTGCCCTTGGTTGAGCTATACAAATGTTAATCAACCCATCTACTTTGCACTTGACCTCTAGAAACCACATGTTTCTAATGGCCTTGCACTTAAATGAAAGATGAACCAACTCTAGACTTTGTTCTTAGTCATTAGGTTCATCTTTTCCTTCATAGCAGCTATTCCCTTAAAGCATCAAGTGAAGTCAAAAGTCTAAGTTGACTTATCAACATCCACAAAAGTAGTCATGAAGGATATCCACTTAATCTCATATAGACGATGGGGAACAACTCATGTGCACTCCTTCTTACTTGTGGAATATGAGACTCATTTTCAAGTGAAACACTTTCACTAACTTAGGGTCGTTCCCACTATCCCAGTGATTGCTAAATGAGTTTTAAAAAACATTATCCTTACTTGAAAATTAAGCGCTATTTCTAGAATCTTACAACTCATATAGCACAATATTTCATTTGACTTCTTATATGCTCGTAATTCTTCTATGAGGAAATCTACAATGTGCGAATTAATTTTTATAATATCTAGATCAAGTTGTTCATCACTTTTGAGAACATAGATTCTTGAACTAAATAGACATAAACCCACTAATTTGGGCTTGTTGCCAGATCACAGCTCATTGAAGGTTGGAGAATTCACTTAGAGGCACAATTTTCATTATGTAGGCCGCAATCAAGATTGCATCATCATAATTGAGATACAAATCAATTTGAGCCATCATATCAATCGAGTCATTTTGAAGTGTTTGATTTATCACTTTTCGCAAACTTGTTTAGTTGCGAAATGTTTAGAATCATCCTTCAAATTATAATTTCATTTTCCCCACACGTGTCCAAACTATTTAGACATATTATTCTCATTTCCTATTAGTATGTTGAACCTCAATGTTCATACTCCCTGTGGTTCTCTACCTTTGTCAAGAATTACTCTAAACAATTTGGCGCTTCTGACTAGTGAGAGTTGGAGTGTACTAGCTTATAACGCAATAGCAAAGAAAGGAAAATAGAATGCACTATTCAGTATCTCATACTCGTAAGTCTGCACTCATTTTAGGGGACTAGCTCTAGAGAATAAATAACCCTCTTTTTTTCTTCAGCAGGTTTTTTCCTACTAGAAAATTTTGTGCAGAGGGAGGTTGGCCTTAGCGAGTTAGCCAATAAAGCCTCATCTAGCTAATACAATCATCCTCTTAACCTTGCATGCCACAAATAATTAAAACAAAAAATAATGGAAGAAGTACAAGAAATACTACCTTAAGCCAATCACAGCACAAACATGACTTATACCTAAAAGGTCTCTTACATAAAAGATGGACAAATCTACTCGCTCAACCAATGTCTTATAAGTGCATCAATTCAATAGACTATTTCTAATCTAGTACCTTTTGCACATCTTCAAAGAGTAGCTCACCCCAATTATTGAGGTTGAAAAAATAGCTCATGCCCTTTGCTGAGCTTGAGATGGCATCGCGAACTCATAATGTCACATTTTGTACACCATTTAAACAAACATGGCTGCACAACATTCGATAATGGTCTGCTTAATCTCAAATTTCATGTTATGTTTCATCAACTTATACTATCCATCGAAGGAGAGAATTGAGAATATCAGCAAATGAGAGAGCTTTAAGTAGTCAAACTTCATCTTAGTATAATTACGAGCGAAGTGACTAGTCTCATCATTGCACTTGACATTTGTTGACAGTTAGTTGCCTTTATCACTAAGGTGACATGCCTTGTAACTTCATTGGATCAAATTTATGGTTCTAGTTTTAACTTTTGCTCTTGTCAAGCTATTTTTGTCTTTTCCAACACTAACCCAAGTTGGTTTATATTGGTCAACATAAGCGACAAGAATAATTACTTGTACATTTTTTGACTCTCAACAATCAACTTCAAGTTAGACGATTATTATCAAAAATATGTTAGTAATATTTATAAGTTAGCTGAAAAAAGTAATTTTAGGACAACTAGAACTTTTTAATTATGAACAAGCTCATATGGCAAAATAGAGCTCAAATTGCTTTATTAATTCCTCGTATTTGCAGTTTGCACAAATTAAAACGTAAACATGATTCTTGATCCATTAGTATATTGTCAGCGCCTAAGTCGCGATAATATTTGGCAACTTAAAATTGTATTTGCGGCTTAAACAAATTAAAGAGCAAATTTTAATCTTAGTCCACTATCATATCGTCTGCGTCTAAGTCGTGACAATATTGGACAACTTGTCATTTTCATGCTTAATTGGCTTAAAATGTAAAATTAGTAAATTGGTCTAAAACTTCTAAATTAATTACGCAAAAAAACATAAGTACTGGTCTAATATTTTATTCTAGATTCAAGTAAATTATTTATTATTCCTTTATACTCAACGAAATCGAAAATTTCATAACTCAGGTTAGTAATCATCTCCCACTGAATAAAAGATATAATAAAAATTTACTGATCATGAATAAAATATAAATTTGTCCACACATATATTATGAATGCAAATATGCAATATGAACAATAAAATATTAGCCCCATATAGGCGACATTGATATTTGGTGCATCATGTTGAGATAATTTTAGTCTATGGTGGTAAAACAAAAAATATCCCCCTAAAATTGATATACATGGCCTCCAACAATGACCTAGTAAATGCATGCTTTGAAAATAATAAAAAATTACATTGGTTCAAAACCTACTATATCAATCTAGACAAAAATAAAAAATAGGAATATCGAATTACTACCACCTCCACAAATTATCTCCCATAAAAATATGAGTTAATATAAAACAATAAACATTCAATTTATATGAGCACCCAAATGTCAGTGTCTATTCATTCACAATATATAATAATTCATATCGCATGAAATAAATTTAAATTACATCATAATTATATAAAAAAAATAATTAATAAAGCACGTAACTCATAATGGACATATTAATCATATAAAAATAATTTTGCATGCATCCTAATGAGCAAAACAAAAATTCATGCACCCTATGCGCAAAAAAATATTTTTACATGCACTTTAATGCGCAAAAAGTATTTTGATATTAAAATCTTTGACCCACAAAAATATATTTGTATACATCGTAATGCGCAAAAATATTTTAATCACTTTCTATTAGAATTAATCCAATAAATTTTATTTCTTTAGAGGGTCAAAAATAATATCTATTCACATAAAAAAACTTTTAAAAAAATAGCACAAAAAACTATTATATAGATTTCACAGCCAATTAAGTTATAAAAGAGTGTATTGGTCCATTGGTAGTGGTCACTATCTCAACAACAATCAATAACTCAGGTTTAAATTCATGATGATGCAAATTCTCAAATTTTATTTTCAATAATACATGGCAGCCACATAGGCGCCACGAGCCCACAAGCTAAGCGCCAATCGTGCGCTACGTGACCGTATGACACATCAGCTGACGGCGCCATGTCAGCACACCACCTAAGCGTGTGCACCACATGGCTATATGCCACGTCAGCCAGTGCACCACGTCAGCGCTTCTTCGCACCGGCTGTCTGATTTCGGCCACCAAATCAATTTTCCGGCGAGAAAAATTAAATTTCTGTAAAAAAATTTGAAAAATTCATATCTCACTCATTTTAAGTCCATTTTTGACGAATTTTATATCGTTTCGAACCAGTTTTTATGATCTATAACATAACATAAAATTTCATAACAAAAATATCAAAACCTGGTTCGATTTTAAGTCTTAAAATAAACAAGTCTCTAACTTTAAATTAAAATTTCTCTCAAACCGTTGATCCATTTTTAACCAAATTTTAATCACGCGATCTACACATTAAGATCAACGTATGGTAAAAATTTTGTGCTTTTAAAAAAATGATGTTTTTTTTAAAGCATATACATCCATAAATTCAATCAAATGAAATGACGAGAATGGCAATAGGCTCTGATACCACTGTAAGAAAATTAATCAACAATATAATATGAATCAAATATTCATATAATTAATATGGATCGGGTATACCTATACACAGCGGATTGTTGATCCACGTATCCTGAATCAAGCTCGTCTACCAGTTTCCTTTTAATCGAACCACGAACATACATTTATCGTCGGTGGTGAATAACTACTAGAGTTATTCACTCAATTACACACATCTCAAATTCTTGGAGTCTATGGTGATGCTCCAAGGAAGAACATAGAGAGAAATCTTAGGAGAGATATGGAGAAAGTTTTGGGAGAATTACGTTCCTTCATACACTTTGTTGGATGGGGATTAGAAATATATATTCCTACTCAAGGTAGAATCCCAATCCAACTAGAAAAATCAATTCCACTCAAATTATGGAGACATCAAACTAAATATGAATACCAATTAGATCAATGATTTTAAACCCGATCCAATTTCCAACAGTCTCCAATTACAATCTCTATTGGACCTTGTACATATTTTTTCTTTTTATTGTGCATATAAAAATATATATCTTGGAGCTAGCATATAGGAACCCTATTGGACCTTGTACATACAAATCTACTTGAACACACACACTTATATATACAATTGGCCAAGTATAATAATTTAAGTTAAATATATGTTTAATTTTTGGAAGGAAAAAGTCAAGCTCATAAATATCTTGGAGCCAGTATAGTTCAGAATCATGTTAAAGCATCATCATCATGTCTGCTTATGTTTTGCTGCTTTCAAAAGAAAAAAGACCCAACCAACCTCCGAATCATATTGTAGGACTTGGTCCAATGAAAACCAGATTACCATCTCCTACAATGACGCAATTGATGGGTTTCTTATAATTGAAGAGATATACGTAGCAAAAAATTAAAATTTTATCAAATATAAATTTAACCCCTTGATTCGAAAGCGATTTTAACGATTGCACTTATTTAAGTAAATATATAAATAAATATTAAATTCAATTTATACCTTCTGTGTACTATGGTTGTTGTAGGGAATGAAACAATCAATTACTTATCCTGAACTATAAGAACTCGTAGAGATCCAAGTGTTTCCAATCAAAAGGATTCATTAGTATCCTTTTAATTGTTTACTAATTTAGAACCGGAGTAAATTTTCAAAAATAATAAAAATTGATTCTTTAAATTTTTGAAACAATAATATGAAGAGAATAAGAAAAAACTAATTTTCTTTTTCTTTCTTTTCTTTTCTTGGAAAGTAAAAATAGAAGAGTTTAAACAAAATAATTTTTGCTCAAATTTTTGAATTAATTATGTAATTTTCATCCCTCATATATATAGGATTGAAAATTTTAATCCCTTTCCAACTCTTGGAAAGTTTTTTAATTTTGAACTACTTCAAAATCTTATCTTGGAAGGATTCCAAATCTTTTAAAAACTCTTCTCTTTTCTTTCTCCTATTGTATGTGGACTAATTTGAGACTACATTAATCATCAAAATTATTTACATATATTGTTGATATTAATTTGAACTCTTCAAATAATATAAAGATAGATATATATCATATATATATACTATAATTATATTTATACATAAATTAAATCTTAGTGGCCGATTTTATCCCATAAAATCGGTCACTATATTTATTTATCAATAAATATATTAATCAAATAAATCATATTTATTTAATTTATTCTCTTCATATTTTAGTGGGCTTCTTAAGTGATCCACATTAATTTTGGGCTTAAACTAAAAAATCCTCAAATCAATTCAATCCTAATTTAATCAATCCAATTGATTAATTTAATTTACTCAAATTGAGTTTTCCAATCAAATTAGGTCCAACTAAATAATTCAATTCTTTAATTGAATAATTTAATTTAACTATTAAATTAAATAAAATCCTTAATTAATTAATTAATCAGTATTAATTAATTAATTTTCAACCATTGGATAAAATCTAAAATTAAAAATGTTACTTTTCATAAAGATGTGTGACCCTCTTAGCTTCACTACTAAACTAGTAGTGGGCTTATAACATTTGCAACTTATGAATAACAATTATTTCAATTAATTAATCTACTTGGAATCAACTCCTTAATTCCAAGAACCTCACTATCCATAAAAACATCTAACAAGTAATCATGACAAACTAATCTTAGGTGAAATAGCGAGTAAACCTATTTTAGTTGTGAGTACTATACACGTACGATCCTTTCAACAACTAATCTTCCGATTGAATCTAGGGCATGAATTATAAATCGAAACCCTAAATGATTTAATAACTGTGATCTCATTTCAAGTTCTATTGATTCTTGATGAATTACGATTCATTCTCCTTTGGTCAAGGTCTTTGAATCACGAACTATAAAAATACAGGAGATTCCCTTGTTTAAAAAGACAAGTGTCGAATTCTATATTGACCACTGACAAACCTCCATGCGCACTAGTACAACACCCAACATACCACTTTTGTGATTGTCAATTAGAAGATATATCAAAGTGCTGCAGGATGAACACAAGGCTACTATCGTACCTTAAGTTTGAGGACTAGTCGTGTACTATCACAACACAGAAATTCTTGTTTTCACAAAAAAAACCTCTAACTAAGAATTTCTTGTGGGGTATGTTTGGTGTGCTTGTTCCCTAACAAGCACCCACTACGTTAATGCCAATGAAATGTGACATCCTCATCTCACGAGTATGCATCATATGTGTGAGTCTTACTAAGCTATTTGATGTCCCATCTCAAAAAGCTCTCGACTCGTAATTTATATAAGACCAAAGCTTTAGAGGCATGTTCCATGATTGCCATTATATGTACGATCATACCCCGTAGCTAAATTTGGTTTAAAAACTTTATCTAATGTATAGAAATAAAAGATGTAAGATATAAGATAAAGAAAATATCTTTTTATTAATATAATTTTTAATAAAATTATTTTTATAAAAATAAAAAAATATAATACATCCAATTTAATTAGAATGTAAGAAATGTTACTCTAATTGCAAGTCAGCTTTAGACACCTGCAAATATTTCCTACTCATATTGTGTTTTGGTTTCCAATCATTTATTTTTAAATTCTTCTTTTTTCTGTACTTATCACTAAAAGCAAAAAAGTACCACAACACACACACACGCACACTTACTTGTACCATACATATCTTCCTGTTTTAAACATCCTTGAAAACAATTCCAATGATATTACAAAGATTAAGGTTGTGCATTTGGATTGAGACGACTTTAAATTTCTAATAACAATTAATAAATTTTGAGCTATTTTTTGTATTATTGTTGAAATTTCAAATCCTCTTATTATTTGACACATATGAAATGCCCACTTAATTTTTTTTTTTCTCAAATTCAAAATCCCTCTTTTCAAAAGCAATCTAAGAGTATGTATGTATAGATTTTTTTGTGATGATTTTCAAAAAATTATTTAGATTGACAAAATTCAGCGTAGAAGCATTCATAAAACCTTTCTTGGCTATTATAAGGAAATCGATTCAATATTATAATGCAATTCAATATCATATACTTGTGTTCATTGAATCCTTAAAATGAGACATTAACAATAATATCTTGTGTGTAGAATAATCTTAACAAGAAGGAAAAAACAACATCAATCTTTCTTATTGTTGGGAATAAACATGTTGCGCGTCTATGTATTGATATATATAAGTATATGTCCTCTATATAGGCTCATCATATGCTATTCTTCATAATTTTTAGTGTTCTCTTAGTTACTTATTGAGACACTAGCAATTACGAATACTTGACCAAGAGTAGCACTATATATACATTTACAATAAAGTTCACCACATGCATCCCTGTCTTTAGAAAAGCTAATTAATATGGTAGCTAGCGTGGAAGCACATGTTTTGGTCGCATATAGAAAATAATAAATTACATTTGGCTCTTCTTGAAGATGTTTCTGTGAATCAGATTAGCCAAACAAAGGATTTTTAACTCTTCTAATCTTGAAAAGATTCCATAGTGATCTAATGTAAATCTGTTGATCATTCAGACATCAAGTGCCAGAAATGAACTATACATTCCATTTCTAGTTATTTGCAAGTGCACAAGAAAAGTTAAATAGCATTCACAAAAAATGACTAAACATATGCTGATTGTTTAAATTGTTGCAGGCAATAGCTATCCTTAGGCTTGCCAGAAGAGAAATACAATGCATTGGGGTCGAAAAATTCGGGATCACTATCTCTGCAGTACCAAAAGCATGATATTAGAGGCCTCTCACTAAAGAAATCATTAACACTCTCATTACTACACAACTAGATATATATTATAATTTGACACGATAAAACCTGTGTGCATGTATGGAATATTTTTTTTTTGTAACACTATACGAAAAGATAAATCACTTCTTACATGCACAATCCTGTTTAAAATACTTTATAACACATGTCATGTATATAATAGGATTGGTATTTATATAAAAACTCAACACCCACAACGACCCAATATTTACATACTTATTTACAATAAAGTTTTAAAAGCGAAATATAGTACCAGTCTAAAAATATAATACAACAGACTCAAAATATAACAAGCCAATAAAATAGCCCAACAGGTCATCATCCATATACACACTCTTTTAGACACCTGCAAGAGCTCCAACCGCCACCCAACCAATAAAAGATGCTTCAAGTATCGTCGTACTCACCTACAATGCATAAACTATATGAGCTAACGCTCAGCAAGTAAAGATTATGCATGTTAAAGAATAATCTACAATATCAAGTCATGTAACTCAAAATACTATGCTCACAATGCAATTTTATGCATCAAAATATTTCTCTCAAAATTATTTCTTTCTTGGGCCCCTGACCAACGCTACTATCCATACACCGAAAAAGAGCTCTGTACACCGTCATAATCCAATGGCCAATAATCATATAAGCATGTAAATCCATGTACGCGAACCTGCAAATTCATGCATAAAATCATGCAAATCCTTGCATGCTTCGGTGCACTAGTAGTGGTTAGCAAAATATTTTTCTTTCTCTGAATCATACGTGCAATGCAAGATTTATCATAATGCTCGTATATGATGCATGCACGTGCTAATGACAATGCCCATGTATGTATGCTCAATGGAGAGCCCTCTACTATGCACATATGATTTATGATATTACATATAATTCACACATCAACTATGTCTATGTATTGTAGTTGCAAATGAATCTTTACTTACTGAGCGTTAACTCATATAGTTTATATATTGTAGGTGAGTACGACGATACCTGAAGCATCTTTTATTGGCTGGGCGGCGGTTGGAGCTCTTGCAGGTGTCTAAAAGAGTGTGTACATGAATGACGACCTGTTGGGCTATTTTGTTGGCTTGTTATATTTTGAGTCTGTTGTATTATATTTTTAGACTGGTACTATATTTGCCTTTTAAAACTTTACTGTAAATAAGTATGTAAATATTGGGTCGTTGTGGGTGTTGAGCTTTTATATAAATACCAATCCTGTTATATATATGACATGTGTTATAAAGTATTTTAAACAGGGCTGTGCATGTAAGAAGTGATTTATCTTTTCTTATAGTGTTACAAAAAAAAAAAAATTTCATGCATGCACACAGGTTCTATCATGTCAAATTATAATATATATCTAGTTGTGTAGTAATGGGGGTGTTACAGAGTGGTATCAGAGCCCAGGTCTTGATTCTGTAGACTGTCCATGTACATGATCTTAGAACTTGCAGAGCACAGCCACGCTAGTAAGTTTTACATTATCATATATTGCATTACATATTCCATGAATTATATTAGCCATATGTTGTTAAACTTATGTAAAACAGCACTGTAAAATGGTGAGAGCAGTGGTGGTGCCAGAGTGCAGAGAAATGAGATACCCACCCCGGTTAATGATCGAGATACCATGATTAACCAATTAACAAAGTTAATTGAACGATAGTCCGAGCAAATTCAGCAACTGATTCGACAAAGAGATAATGGTGAACAATCGCGGGTGGAGATAAACCAACAACGGGCGGACTATATATATATGGTTGGAGAACGATTTAGGAGGTTGGATCCCCCAACATTTGAGGATGCGATTGATTTTACCGCTGCAGAGGACTGGTTGAGGACCCTGTAAAACATATTCCAGTATAGTAGGGTTCCAGTAGAGGAGAGGGTAATGTGTGCCACTTTCATGCTTCGCGGTAGTACAGGCCATTGGTGGGACATGATCAGCAGCATAGAGGACATTACTACCATGAGCTGGGACAGATTCAAGGAATTATTCTGAAATAAATATTTCACGGCTCCAGTTTGCATAATGAAGATGAATGAGTTTATACAACTGCGACAAGGAGCAATGACTATTGGGGAATATGTTCGTAAATTTGAACAACTGTCCAGGTTCGCTACGCACATGGTCAGCACTGAAGTACTTAAAGTAGAGAGATTTCTAGAAGGTTTGAGGCCAGAGTTATACCGGGATGTGAATATGGCGGTACACAAGGGGTGACATTTTCACAGGTAGCTGAGAGGGCACTAGTAGCAGAACAGGCTGAATTGAGAATCGCTCGTGCACAAGAGGCTTGACAACAATTCAGACAGCAGGGACAGAGATGGACTGTGGGGCAAAAGAGGCCAGTCCAAATGCAGAGGTCGATCCAAATACAGAAGCCAGGATTTAAATTTCAAGGAGAACAAGGCCAACAACAAGAAGGTCAAAATAAGAGGCCACGGGTCGAATAAGGAAAAACACCAATGCCAAAAGCTGTATGTCAGAAATGTGGTAATCGACATACTGGAGGCTGCTATATAGATACCAGAATGTGTTTTCGATGTGGAATACCGGGACATATTGCTAAATTTTCCCCAGGTAAATAAAATCAGACCAGCTAAAAGAATGTACTAGCCAAGGTGTTCACCATGACCAAGGCGGATGTAGAAGCAAATCCATCGGTGGTAACAGGTACACTTTATATTTCTAGTGTTCCAATACTTATATTATTTGATTCTGGAGCCACGCATTCATTTGCATCTACTGAGTATGTGAAGAGGCTGGGTAGAATACCAGATGTAGCAGAAATCAGTTATAGTGTAACAGTCCCCTTTGGAGATGCTAGATAAACCGATCGGATTTTGAGAGCTTGTGCTATACTTGTTGAAGATAGAGAATTACATGCTGATTTGATTGTACTGGATATGAATGATTATGATGTTATTTTGGGCATGGATTGGTTGTCAAAGTATGGGGCTACTATCAACTGTAAGGAAAAGACGGTGACATTTCAACTTTCTGGAAAAGAGTCTTTCACATTTGCCAGCATTGTGAAGAATTTCAGATTCTCTATGATTTCAACAATGAAGGCATAACGATTACTCGATGGTGGTTGCAAAGGGTACTTGGTGAGTGTCATGAACATTGAGGAACAACACCTACCAACTTTGAGTGAAATACCAGTGGTACGAGAATATACTGAAGTATTCCTAGATGATCTCCCGGGATTGTCACCAGATCGTGAAATAGAGTTTGTTATTGACATACAACCAAAAACATCTCCAATTTCTAAAACTCCCTACAGAATGGCTCCCTTAGAGTTGAAAGAATTGAAAGTACAATTACAGGACTTGTTGGACAAGGGATTCATCAGATCGAGCTTTTCACCTTGGGGAGTACCAATTCTGTTTGTACGTAAGAAGGATGGCACCATGAGACTGTGCATCAATTATCGAGAGTTGAATAGGGTCACAATTAAGAATAAGTATCCGTTACCCAAAATTGATGATTTATTTGACCAGCTTCAGGGTGCCGCAATATTTTCAAAGATTGAATTACGCTTTGGATACCATCAATTGAAGATAAAGGAAGAGGATGTCCCCAAGACGGCATTTGATACAAGATATGGACACTATGAATTTTTGGTGATGCCATTTGGATTAACTAACGCTCCAGCAGCATTCATGGATCTGATGAAGAGAGTGTTTAAAGAATTTCTGGATAAATTTGTTATTGTGTTCATAGATGATATTCTAGTCTACTCCAGAACTAAAGAAGTGCATGTCGCACATTTAACACAAGTACTAGAGGTCCTAAAAGTGAAGTATTTATACGCCAAATTCAAGAAATGCGAGTTCTGGTTGGATCGTGTGATATTCTTAGGACATGTTATATCAGGAGCGGGAATATCAGTAGATTCAAGTAAAGTTGAAGCTATCAACAACTGGATGCAGCCTACTAATCCTTCAGAGGTGCGCAGTTTTCTGGGTTTAGTTGGATATTACCGAAGATTTGTGGAGGGGTTCTCCAAGATTGCAATGCCATTGACACAATTAACCAAAAAAGGGGTGGTGTTTAGATGGACAAATATGTGTGAGCGAAGTTTCCAGGAGCTGAAAAATAGGCTGACTTCAACACCTATTCTCTCAATTCCATCAGGTACGGGAGGATTCGTAATTTACAATGATGCATCGAAGAATGGATTAGGATGTGTACTGATGTAGAATGGCAAAGTAATTGCATATGCATCTAGGCAACTTAAAGAGTACGAAAAGAATTACCCCATGCATGACTTGGAACTTGCTGCTGTAATATTTGCACTTAAAATATGGAGGCACTACTTATATGGTGAACTGTGCAAGATCTATACTGATCATAAAAGCCTAAAATACTTCTTCACACAGAAAGAGTTGAATATGCGGCAGCGGAGATGGCTGGAACTGGTAAAAGATTATGATTGTGTAATCAATTACCACCCAGGTAAAGCCAACGTTGTAGCTGATGCATTGAGCCGAAAATCCACACAAAGTATAATGGCTATGGCTTTAATTCAGAAATCGGAACTGAATGATTTGCAGAAAATGAATATAGAGATTTTACAGATAGGAGTAATAGAGGCAAAGTTGGCAGCCCTGACGCTTCAGCCTACGCTAATTGATAGGATCAAACAGGTACAGCGAGATGATGAATATCTCATCAATATGAGAAAATATGTTGCTGCAAGGAAGTCTAATGAATTTAAGATGACTCAGGATGATATTTTACAATTTAGAGGGCGGTTTTATATGCCAAATATTGATAACATTCGGGAAGACATTTTAAAAGAGGCACATTCAATCCCTTATTCAGTACATCCAGGGGCTACTAAGATGTGTAGAGACTTGAAACCGCATTATTGGTGGCCAGGTATGAAAAAGGACATCGCCCAGCATGTGGAGCAATGCCTAACATGTTAGCAGATAAAGGCCAAACATCAAAGACCCGTAGGGACTTTGCAACCTCTACTTATTCCAGAATGGAAATGGGAAATGATCACCATGGATTTCATAACTGGTTTGTCAAAGACTACTAAGGGTCATGATGCTATTTGGGTTATCGTCGACAGATTGACCAAGTCTGCTCATTTTCTTCCTATATATTCTACCTATTCCATGGATCGCTATGCCCAATTATACGTTCAAGAGATTGTCAGACTTCATGGAGTGCCATTGTCTATAATTTCTGATAGAGATTCAAGATTTTTGTCTGCTTTTTGGAGGAGTTTACATAAAACTTTGAGAACACAATTATCATTCAGTACAACATATCATCCTCAGACGGATGGGCAATCTAAACGAACAATACTGACGTTGGAGGATATGCTCAGAGCCTGTGTATTAGACTTCCAAGGTCAGTGGAGTAAATTCCTACCTTTGGTGGAGTTTTCGTACAACAATAGCTATCAGACTAGCATTGGAATGGCTCCCTATGAAGCATTGTATGGTAGAAAATGTAGGTCTCCGATACATTGGGATGAAGTTGGTGAGAAGAAACTTTTGGATCCAGATATGATTCGAGAAATGATAGAAGCTGTGTCACAGATTCGACAAAGAATGCAAACTGCCCAAAATCGGCAGAAAAGTTATGCAGATTGACGAAGAAGGGCGCTCGAGTTTGCGGTAGGAGATCAGGTATTTTTGAAAGTAGCACCAATGAAGGGCATTATGCGGTTTGGAAAGAAAGAAAAATTGAGTTCCAGATACATTGGCCCGTTCTCGGTGATTGAAAAAATTGGTGATGTTTCTTACAGATTGGATCTGCCAATATCTATGTCCCAAATACACAATGTACTTCATGTGTCTATGCTGAGGAAATATATTGCTAATCCCTCTCACATTCTGAAGAATGAACTAGTGGGATTAAAGGCAGATTTGAGCTACGAAGAAAAGCCTGTACAGATTTTATTACGAGAAGTGAAGCAGCTGAGAAAAAAATAGATTCCATTGGTTAAAGTGTTATGGAGAAATCAATTGGTAGAAGAGGCCACTTGGGAAAAGGAGGACAAAATGAGAACTAAGTATCCTGAATTTTTTCGATAAGTGAAATTTAGGGGATGAAATTTTTATAAGGAGGGAGGATGTGATACCCGAGCCTCTTACTACTCACATGGCCAAATATGATTCATACATTACGTGTTAATTTTATATGCTATTTACATTTTTATTGACATTGCATAATTTATTTTATTTTATACGACATTCTTGAATATTAAACTAAATTCTGAAGTTCTTGCACGGTATTAGTTATTGAATTTTCTAATCCAAGTAGTTGATTTTATATTGAAATAAGAAGAAAATGAGGTGGATCAATATTAGATATAGATGGGATATATAGGTTATAATTTTGGAAGTATTAAAAGTGTTACTAGTAAACTTATATGGTTTAATTTGATTTGATCAAGTTATTTTAAAAGTATATATTTGTAAATTAACATACTTGGGATATTAGACATGATATAATGTGATTTAAGTGTCCTATTACAAGACCCATGTATGCATATGATTTTAGAAATGTAAACTTGATATTTCGTTAAGATCGGATGTGAATTGATTTGGAGATCGAATGAACGGACATAGGAAATAACTATGGGAATGAATGGTGACTAAGATAGGTTGCAACCAAATAAAAATAGGTGAGACACACAAGATTAGGTCTGCAAGATAAGGGAGAAAATTAGATTTGCCATTTACTTGCCACCTCATGCTTTCTTATTAAGCTTAAGCTAACATCTCAAGCTAACACCTCAAACCCTTCACCCTTAAGCAACGACCAGACCCTCATTTCAGCTATTTTCATCTTCCAAACACACACCTTAAGGTCTCCAAGTGATCCAAATTGATTCCAAGTTGAAATAAAAGCAAGAAAAGCAAAGAAGAAGTGATTACCATCAAGTTAGCCTCAAAATCTGCATAGGTAACACTTATCTATGGTTTTGCCTTTGGTTTTCAGATTATTATGAATGGTTTTATGGTTTATTAAGCTTTCAATATCTCTTATAAAAGTTTTAGGAAGTTTTTAGTTAGACTTTGGTGCACAAAGAAAGGGTTTTTGATCATAAACACTTAATAGGAAATACTTGTGGCAGAAACTATCATCTTACTGTTTTCTTGTATTTTAGGCTTCAAAAGTGTATGGTATATTGAATAAAATCTATAATTATTACCATTTACATGACTATATATGAGTTAAGAGTATTGGAATGAAGTTTTATCAGTTGGAAATTGAAATAGAGAATGATATTGGAGAAACACTCAAACTGCCAAGATAGCAAAATTTGTTTTGGTGTGCTGTGAAGGAAACTGAATTAAGGGAGCTAAATCCATTATTTTTGGTAATAATATGACCTGGTTGTCTCCTTATATATGTTATCTAAGTATGGTGAAAATTTTGGAGTGATTGAATATACTTAATGGTGCCAAAACCATTAATGTCATGAAGTGTGCAAAACTGTCACGGTAGAAAACAATCTGTTTCAGTATGTCGTGAAGAGAGCTGAACTTGGAAAGCTATATCCATGATTTTTATCAATTATATGATATGGTTACATTTATATACATGTTATCTAAGTGTGGTAAAAATTTGGGAGTGATTGGATATGCTTGGGGATGTTAAAATTAACATGCAACTAAACTTGACAGTAAGAAAATATGAAAATGTGAATCTGCCACATTTGATCACTTAGCATGTTTCAACCTAGACATGTTGCTATTGAGTGTTAACAATTAGGTACATGCTATTAGAGTTATAATACTTCAATTACATGATATTTGCATGCATTTAAGATGAGAAATTGAGGTATTTGAGGGGCTATATTGGGTTCTAGTTTGTGAAAGCTTGATTGTTAGCTTATAGCTTGGTGTTTAAGGTCTAGTATGAGATTTTGTGCTTTCAACTTGCCAAATTGGGAATGGTGCTTGATGTTGGGTAATATTACAGGCTAATTTACATCTAAGGTTGGAGAGAAATACTAAACAAATTTAGACTAAGCCACCAACCAAGTAAAAGGTAAGTAAAGATTCATTTGCAACTACAATGCATAGACATAGTAGATGTGTGAATTATATGTAATATCATAAATCATATGTGCATAGTAGAGGGCTCTCCATTGAGCATACATACATGGACATTGTCATTAGCACGTGTATGCATCATATACGAGCATTATGATAAATCTTGCATTGCACAGCATGATTCAGAGAAAGAAAAATATTTTGCTGACCACTACTAGTGCACCGAAGCATGCATGGATTTGCATGGTTTTATGCATGGATTTGCAGGTTCGCATGCATGGATTTGCATGCGTATGAGTATGCATGGATTTTCATGCTTATATGATTATTGGCCATTGGATTATGGCGATGTACAGAGCTCTTTTTCGGTGCATGGGATAGTAGCGTTGGTTAGGGGCCCAAGAAAGAAATGATTTTGAGAGAAATATTTTGATGCATAAAATTGTATTGTGAGCACAGCATTTTAAGTTGCATGACTTGATATTGTGGATTATTCTTTGACATGCATAATCTTTACTTGTTGAGCGTTAGCTCATATAGTTTATGCATTGTAGGTGAGTACGACGATACCTGAAGCATCTTTTATTGGCTGGGCGGCGGTTGGAGCTCTTGCAGGTGTCTAAGAAAGTGTGTACATGGATGACGACCTATTGGGTTATTTTGTTGGCTTGTTATATTTTGAGTCTGTTGTATTATATTTTTAGACTAGTACTATATTTCGCTTTTAAAACTTTACAGTAAATAAGTATGTAAATATTGGGTCGTTGTGGGTGTTGAGCTTTTATATAAATACTGTTCCTGTTATATACATGACATGTGTTATAAAATATTTTAAATAGGGTTGTGCATGTAAGAAGTGATTTATCTTTTCTTATAGTGTTACAAAAAAAAAAAATATTCCATGCATGCACACAGGTTCTGTCATGTCAAATTATAATATATATCTAGTTGTGTAGTAATGGGGGTGTTACAAAATCTCTACAGAAATTCTTGCAGAAAAGGAAAGATAGGATTCAAGCATCCCTGCCTTACTAGATACTCTCCATGAATAATCTCAAGCATCAGATTAGTTTCCTCCTGTTGGAAATTGGATCGGGTTTAGGATCCTTGACCCAATTGACATCCATATTTAGTTGGATGTCTTCACAATTTGAGTGGATTTAGTTTTTTAGTTGGACTAGGATTCTACCTTAAGTAGGAATAAATATCTCCAATCCCCATCCAATAGAGTGTGTGAATGAACGTAATTCTCCCATAAACTCTCTCCATATTCTCTCAAATCTTTTCCTCTGTGAGTCTTCCTTGGAGCATCACCATAAACTCCAAGGATTTGAGATGTGAAATTGAGTGAATAACTACTAGAGTTATTCACCACCAACAAGAAATATATGTTCGTGGTTCGATTAAAAGGAGATTGGTAGACGAGCTTGATTCGATATACGTGAATCGATAATTCACTGCGTATAGGTATACCCGATCTACATGAATTATATAAATATTTGATTTATATTATATTGTTGATTAATTTTCTTACATTGGTATAAGAGCCCATAGGGCTCGTTATCGCTATTTTATTTGATTGAATTTATGGATGTGTATATGCTTCAAAAAAAAATTGTTTTTTTAAAAGCATAAAATTTTTACCATATGATGATCTTAATGTGTAGATCAGGTGATTAAAATTTGGTGAAAAATGGATAAACGATTTGAGAGAAATTTAATTTAAAGTTAGAGACTTATTTATTTTAAGACGCAAAATTGAACTAGGTTTTGATATTTTTGTTATGAAATTTTTATGCTATGTTGTAGAGCATAAAAAGAGTTTTGAAATGACATAAAATTCGTAAAAAACGGACTCAAAATGAGTGAGATATGAATTTTTCAAAATTTTGACAGAAATTTAATTTTTTTCGCCGAAAAATTGATTTGGTGGCCGGAATCGGACGGCCGGTGCTGGAGAAGCACCGTCGCTGACATGGTGCACTGGCTGATGTGGAATATAGCTATGTGACGCACACGCTTAGGTGGCGTGCTGACATGGCGACTTCGGCTGATGTGTCATACGGCCACGTGACGCTTAGCTTGTGTGCACATGGCGCCTATGTGTTGTTAAAAATAAAATTTGAGAGTTTGCACCAACATAAATTTAATCCTGGGTTACTGATTGTTGTTGAGATAGTGAACTTCCACTAAACCACTGCACTCTTTTGTGACATAATTGGCTGCAAAATCTATATAATAGTTTTTGTGCTATTTTTCTAAAAAATTTTTTTGATGTGAATAGATATTATTTTTGACCCTTAAAAAAATAAAAAATTATTGGATTAATTCCAATAGAAAGTGATTAAAATATTTTTGCACATTATGATGCATGCAAATGTATTTTTATGGGTCAAAGTTTTTAATATCAAAATACTTTTTGCGTATTAAGGTGCATGTAAAAATATTTTTTTGCACATTAAGATGCATGCAAAATTATATTTATATGATTAATATGTCCATTATGAGTTACGTGATTTATGAATTATTTTTTTATATAATTATGATGCAATTTAAATTTATTTGATGCGATATGAATTATTATATATTGTGAATGAATAGACACTGACATTTGGGTGCTCATATAAATTGAATGTTTATTATTTATATTATCTCATATTTTTATGGGAGATCATTTATAGTGGTGGTGGTAATTCGATATTCCTATTTTTTATTTTTGTCTAATTGATGTAGTAGGCTTTAAACCAATGTAATTTTTTATTATTTTCAAGGTATGTATTTACTAGGCCATTTTTGGGAGGCCATGTATATCAATTTTAGGGGGATATTTTTTGTTTTATCACCATTGGCCAAAATTATCTCAAATATGATGTACTAAATGTCAATGTCGCCCATATGGATCTAATATTTTATTATTTATATTGCATATTTGCATTCATAATATATGTGTGGATAAATTTATATTTTATTCATGATCAATAAATTTTTATTATGTCTTTTATTCAGTGGGAGATGATTACTAGCTTGAGTTGTGAAATTTTCGATTTCACTGATATAAAGGAATAATAAATAATTTACTTGGATTTGAAAATAAAATATTAGACCAGTACATATGTCTTTGTTTGCGTAATTAATTTAGAAGTCTTAGACCAACTCACCAATATTATGTTTTAAGCCAATTAAGTATGA
This sequence comes from Paulownia fortunei, assembly GCA_019321725.1. Classification (NCBI taxonomy): domain Eukaryota; kingdom Viridiplantae; phylum Streptophyta; class Magnoliopsida; order Lamiales; family Paulowniaceae; genus Paulownia; species Paulownia fortunei. The sequence continues at coordinate 12,606,612 of CM033106.1, forward strand.
AAATGGACAAGTTGTCCAATATTGTCGCGACTTAGATGCTGATATTATGGTAGTGGACTAAACTTAAAATTTGCGTTTTCATTTGTTTAAGCCACAAATACAAGATTTTAAGTTGCCAAATATTGTATCGACTTAGGCGCTGACAATATTCTAATGGATCAAGAATCACGTTTGCGCTTTAATTTGTGCAAACTGCAAATACGAGGAATTAATAAAGGAGTTTGAGTTCTATTTTGTCATATGAGCTTTCTTATAATTAAAAAGTTCTAGTTGTCCTAAAGTCATTTTTTTCACCTGACGTATAAATATTACTAACATATTTTTGATAATAATCGCCTAACTTGAGGCTGATTGTTGAGAGTAGAAAAATGTACAAGTAATTATTCTTGTCACTCATGTTAACCTATATAAATCAACTTGAGTTAGTGTTGAAAAAGACAAAAATAGCTTGACAATAGCAAAAGTTAAAACTAGAATTATAAATTTGATCCAATAAAGTGACAAGGCGTGTCACCTTAGTGATAAAGGTAACTAACGCCAACAAATATCAAGTGCAATGATGAGACTGGTCACTTCGCTCGTAATTGTACAGATATGAAGTTTGACTAGTTAAACTCTTTTATTTGTTGATATTCTCAATTCTCTCATTCGATGGATAGTAGAAGTTGGTGAAACATAGCATGAAATTCAAGATTAAACAGACTATTGTCGAGTGTTGTGCAACCATGTTTGTTTAAATGGCGCACAAGAGGAGGCATTATGAGTTCCAATGCCATCTCAAGCTCAGCAAATGACATGAGCTATTTTTTCAATTTCAACAATTGGTGTGAGCTACTTCTTGGAGATGTGCAAAAGGTACTAGATTTGAAATAGTCTATTGAATTGATGCACTTATAAGACATTGGTTGAGCGAGTAGATTTGTCCATCTTTCATGTAAGAGACCTTTTAGGTATAAGTTATGTTTGTGTTGCGATTGGCTTAAGATAGTATTTCTTGTACTTCTTCCATGATTTTTTATTTTAATTATATCATGGCACACGAGGTTAGGAGAATGCCTGTATTAGCTGGAGAAGGCTTTATTGGCTAACTCATTAAGGTCAACCTCCATCTGCACAAAATTTTCTAGCGGGAAAAAGCTTGCTAGAAGAAAGAAAGAGGGTTATTTATTCTCTAGAGCTAGTCCCTTAAAACGAGTGCAGACTTATGAGTATGAGGTACTGAATAGTACATTCTATTTTTCTTTCTTTGCTATTAGCGCTATAAGCTAGTACACTCCAACTCTCACTAGTCAGAAGGGCAAAATTGTTTAGAGCAATTGTTGATAGAGGTAGAGAACAACAGGGAGTATGAACATTGAGGTTCAACATACTAATAGAAAGTGAGAATAACATGTTTAAATAGTTTGGACACATGTCTGGGGAAAATGAAATTGCAATTTGAAGGATTATCCTAAACATTTTGCAACTAAATGAGTTTGTGAAGAGTGATGAATCAAACACTTCAAAATGACTCGATTGATATGATGGCGCAAATTAATTTATATCTTAATTAGGATGATGCAATCTTGATTGCGGCCTACATAATGAAAATTGTGCGTCCAAGTGAATTTTCCAAGTATGAGCATTGAGGTTCAACATACTAATAGAAAATGAGAATAACATGTCTAAAATTTTGAACACATGTGTGGGGAAAATGAAATTGCAATTTGAAGGATTATCCTAAACATTTCGCAACTAAATGAGTTTGTGAAGAGTGATGAATCAAACACTTCAAAATGACTCGATTGATATGATGGCGCAAATTAATTTGTATCTTAATGAGGATGATGCAATCTTGATTGTGGCCTACATAATGAAAATTGTGCGTCCAAGTGAATTCTCCAAGTATGAGCATTGAGGTTCAACATACTAATAGAAAATGAGAATAACATGTCTAAATAGTTTGAACACATGTGTGGGGAAAATGGAATTGCAATTTGAAGGATAATTCTAAACATTTCGCAACTAAATGAGTTTGCGAAGAGTGATGAATCAAACACTTCAAAATAACTCGATTGATATGATGGCGCAAATTAATTTGTATCTTAATTAGGATAATGTAATCTTGATTGCGGCCTGCATAATGAAAATTATGCCAAGTGAATTCTCCAAGTATGAACATTGAGGTTCAACATACTAATAGAAAACGAGAATAACATGTCTAAATAGTTTGGACACATGTGTGGGGAAAATAGAATTGCAATTTGAATGATGATTCTAAACATTTCGCAACTAAATGAGTTTGTGAAGAGTGATGAATCAAACACTTCAAAATGACTCAATTGATATAATGACGTAAATTGATTTGTATCTTAATTAGGATGATGCAATCTTGATTGCGGTCTACATAATGAAAATTGTGCCTCCAAGTGAATTCTCCAACCTTCAATGAGTGTGATGTGACACTAAGCCCAAATTAGTGGGTTTATGCCTTATTTAAGTTCAAGAAGCTATATTGTCAAAAGTGATGAACACCTTGATGGAGAAATTATAAAAATTAAGTCGCACAGTGTAGATTTCCTCATAGAGGAATTACAAGCATATAAGAAGTCAAATGAAATCTTACGCTATCTGAGTTGCAAGATTCTTAAGTGACACTCAATTTTCTAGTGAGGATGATATTTTTTAAAACTCATTTAGCAATCACTGGGATAGTGGGAGCGACCTTAAGTCAGTGGGAGTATCTCACTTGAAAATGAGTCTCATATTCCACAAGAAAAAGTGCATGTGAGTTGTTCCCCATCGTCTATATGAGATTAAGTGGGTATCCTTCATGACTACTTTTGTGCATGTTGATGAGTTAACTTAGACTTTTGACTTCACTTGATGCTTTAAGGGAATAGCTCCTATGAAGGAAAAGATGAGCCTAATGACTAAGAACAAAGTCTAAGCTGGTTGATCTTTTGTTTAAATGTAAGGCCATTAGAAACATGTGGTTTCTAGAGGTCAAGTGCAAAGTAGATGGGTTGATTAACATTTGTATAGTTCAACCAATGGCAAGATGCTTACACCTAATCGTGGGGCGTAATTTATTTTTGAGATATTCTCCCTAAGTAGTAAGATCGCCTCAATACACCAAGATGCTATTAGTTATTACCTCTTTTATCTAGGTTTGTCCTGGATGATTGAGGTTGATATATATAAATGAGGAGTGGATGATGAGATTTATGTAGATCGCCTAATGAATTCAAGAAGTGGGGCAAGAACGCAAAGACTACTGATCGAGAAGCTCCATTTGTAACTTAAATTATCATCCAAATAGTAGTGCTATCGATTTCATCGAGCTATCACTCTAGTAGGTTTATGATGGACACTGGATATATGTCAACATAAATAAGAGAATTTAATTCTCACTGTATTTGAGCAATAATATATTGGCCAGAAGGGACATGAAGGTGTCTCCGCTTAGTAGTGGTTGTCATTTATATTTGAATGTACATAAAAAAAGCAAATGTATACTTGGTATTGTGATACCGAATTTTTATATGCATCTCACCAATCTTATTGACACTTCATGGTCAAAGATTATGTCCTTAGTTTGATTGAAATGCCTTGAGATGGAAGAAGAAAAGAAATGCTAGCTACTATTATGCAAGCATTGTAGAAGGTTTGATGTGCATTGGTGTGTACTCGACTAGTACTGTGCTTGATAATTAGATTATTGGTGAGTGGATATCAAAGTTATCATTGACGTAATAATATGATGTTGTCAAGTGGATACTTAGATATCTCAATAGAGGTTTGAGATTTGTTGGAGGTGATCTGGTATTTTGAAAGGATGCGCATTATGCGCATATTTCTGAGGCTTTTGTTGTCTTTGTGATAATAAAACCACTTTGATGTATGCTTTGGACGCCAAGTATTGTTGGAGGACTAAACATACTAATACCAGTTATCCCTTCATTTAAGAGAGTACTACACAAAATTAAATTATTCTCAGTCATATTTCTACGAGCAATTTGATCGCTTATCCCTTACCTCTATATAGAGATATGCTCCAAAGGCATGTGAATAGTACGAGATTATGTAGAATTTGATTTTTGTGGCCAATGAGAACATATTATTATTAATGAGTTATATTTGTATTCTCATATTATGAGTTTAGTATTGGATTTGTGAGCTGTTACCAAGCTTTGATTGACCCTCTCACACGGGTAATCGCCTTGGCGCTATGATAGCTAGCAGGATGAGACTTAAAGATAGTGTGGCATAATTAAGGTTTGCGAATGATCACCTTTATGCTTGGAGCAGCGAGGAAGATTAATATGTATAACTAAAAGTCGCCTTAGTTTGGAGGCTAAAATGAGATTAGAGTTGATCGATTATGAAAAAGTATGTCCAAACTTCATAATAAGCTTGTTCTTAGTTGAATGTTCAAACTGCAAGAAGATATTTTGGAGAGTGACTTCTGGTGGTATGTAGGTCAGGCGCTTTGAGAGCGACTAGACTTAGGTTCATATGATGTTAAGAGCATGACATGCCCAAATTGAGTGGGAGCTCCATCATAGCATGTATTCATACTACATGGGCTTTGAGACGACCTCTTATGAAAAAGTGACTGGATGGATTCGTCACTGTGTGAGCCCATATTATTTCTTGTACTCTTTGGAACTCTGGACTTTGTCATGAGGTGTAAGCTTGATGATGCTACTTTAGCATGTTTCCAATGGCCATGCATGATTCGGTCTGTCAGAGCATGTCTAGAAAAGCTGTCAAGACCAAGCTAATTTGCATGAGAGGCTGAGGAAGAACTAGGTTGGTAATGCACTTATGTTCTATAGTTCATAGCCGGGCGACTATGTCGAAATGTATTTGACTAGTCATGAACATATATACATATTTGAGTAGGTCGAGCATGCTCTATTTATTTCATTGAGGGATCTAGAGATGCTTGATTGGGTGCGACCACTTGATTTAGGGTACACAGTGAGCTATTGAGTTGTAGGGTTATGTTGAGAGGCTGAGGAAGAACTAGGTTGGTAATGCACTTATGTTCTATAGTTCATAGCCCGGGCGACTATGTCGAAATGTATTTGACTAGTCATGAACATATATACATATTTGAGTAGGTCGAGCATGCTCTATTTATTTCATTGAGGGATTTAGAGATGCTTGATTGGGTGCGACCACTTGATTTAGGGTACACAGTGAGCTATTGAGTTGTAGGGTTATGTTAGTTTGGTGATGACTTAATATAACTCTTCTCACCTATGCTTTCTCGCTTGGTCGCACACCTCATTTTCTGTATGAAGGGATTAGCGTGAGATTGAGAAATTGTATAATGATGAGATTTGAGGAGATCGAGTCAAATATGTATGAGTGTGAGATGTCGGAAATTGGATCGGGTTTAGGACTTTTGACCCAATTGACATCTATATTTAGTTGGATGTCTCTACAATTTGAGTGAGATTGAGTTTTCTAGTTGGACTAGAATTCTACTTTAAGAAGGAATAAATATCTCTTATTCCCATCCAATAGAATATGTAAATGAACGTAATTCTCCCATAAACTCTTTTCATATTCTCTCAAATCTTTTTCTCTCTCAGTCTTTCTTGGAGTATCACCATAGACTCCAAGGATTTGAGGTATGTAATTGAGTAAATAACTCTAATAGTTATTCACCACCAACGAGAAAGATATATTCGTGGTTCGATCAAAAAGAGGCTGGTACACGAGCTTGATTTGGGATATGTGAATCGACAATCCGCTGCGTATAGATATACCCGATCCATATGAATTATATAAATATTTAATTTATATTATATTGTTGATTAATTTTCTTACACCTCCAATGATAAGTTGAATGCCATTAAATTCTGAAGAAGAATGATAACTAGGGAGTTGTCCAAGCTGAGAGTTTAGTTCTTTTTGTTACCTATTCTGGGAAATAACTGTTCATTGAGGTAACATAAACTTAGTTTTAATGCATTACTATGGTTTGCTTCTCTCTGTTGGAGCTCACTGGAGAGTACTCTGAGAAAATTGTAGTCCAACCTCGATTTAACTGCAATTAAATGATGATATAGTACGTATAATTTGTGCTTGCCTGTTTGATTGATCAATCTCTTTATGGTGTTAACCAATGTGATAGGTCACTTTTTTTGGAGTTTGATCCAAAAAAAATATGGCTTCATTTTATGTTAAATTAAGGTAGAAAAAACGTAGATACCCCTTCTCATTAATCGAATGGTTTAAAATAGTCAAATATGAAAAAGGAAAAACTGAAGCATCCTATGGGGAAATTCAGGGGAGCACTTCATGAATTTTTCAAAACACAGGACTATATGTTTATTTCCTAATTTCATTAGCCTTTTCAATGTCACCATGATGATATGCAAGAAATAATAATGTAGATATTTATCTGAATACTTGTATATATTGTTTAAGTTGAACTTAATTGACCTATTTTTAGTTCTTATATGTAAAAGATTTAAAGAATTTGAATTCTTCAAAACAAAGATTTGTTAAGCTTTCAGCAATTTCTGAACAAGCAGATTATTCTTGCAACTTTAAACTATTTTTGGCACCACGATAATACTAAATATAATTTGCCATATGTCTGCCGCTTGGCCAAAATATGCTAACCATCGTATGTGGTTTAGCGGAGTTAAATTAATTTAATTATCAGCCACTAAATTAAAAATAAAAAAAAAGTTTGTGAGCAATTTAAATATATGTAAACAAAGGTGAAAATGGCATATGTCAAATAAAACAAAAGAATTAATTAGTTTATCTTAAATTAATTTCCTCAGAATGTGCAGAGCCAGTGTTTTTTTTATTCCTATCCTTAATCCTTTAACAACCACAGTTTTTTTTTTTGCTTGACTGTGAATTGATGTTTGCATGGTCAAAAGGGTTGATTGGATCAAAATGCTAAATAGCAGCTCCACCGGTTATTCAGGCAAATCCTCCCATTTTCCTGCTCTATACATAGTATCCAAAGTTAAGTAAAAATAGAGAGAAAACCCAAAAAGAGAAGCAGCAGCAGCGAGAGAAAAAGAGTGGATTTTGTGAAAAGAAAAAAATGACAATGGCAGCAAATACAATCAAACCAACAAACAATGAAAATCTGAAGAAGAATAGAATTCAAGTGTCAAATACCAAGAAACCACTCTTCTTCTATGTCAGTCTTGCAAAGGTAACATGCTTCTCTCTCTCTCTCTCTCTCTCTCTCTATATATATATATATATATATATATATATATATATATATATAATATTTGATGGTCTAATTTGTATTTGATGTTTTGCATAGGGAGAAATTCTGATTTGCACTTTTAGGATTGGTACAATCCCAAGTTGGAATGGTAGTTGGAGGAAAACTAATTAGGAACCAGAATTCAGAATGGGGCTAGTGTTTTCCTCTATTTGTTAATTGGCTTGCGTGGGAGTTTGGCAAATCATTTTACGATTTTTTTTATAGTCTTTTAGGGAAATAAAATATTTTTGAATGATGAGAGATTTATAAATGTTGGCTGAACTAATTACCTGCTTTTGAAGTTGTGCATCTTTGCTACTCGGTTGCAGATGAATCTGTAAAATTAAGGTGTTGTACGACTTCAAGAAAATTTAACTAAATGTTTAAGTGAACTTGTTTCTGGTCTCTACTTTAAGAATTTGTGGATCTTGTAATTGAGATTTTATTTTTGTTTGATGGAATTGGATGCTAAATGTTTTTTTTTTTTTTTTGATGCAGAGGTACTTACAACAACATAAAGAGATTGAGCTTTCAGCTTTGGGCATGGGTAACAATCTCTATTCTTGTGTTTTAGCATTTTTTCTTTCTAAAAATCTTCTCCCCGTCTTTTCAATTTCGTTTTTTTTTTCTTTTTATTTTTAGTTATGGAACAACCCATTGTTTTTATTAAAAGAATACTAGATTATAATTAGTTATAATGAACTTTCAAGTTGCCAAACTTGTGTTATAATTCTCCTTTAAAATCAAGCATTGTTATATATATATATATTTATAAAAGGAAATTTCCCAAGTCTAGATTAGGAATCTTACTTTTGTTATGCTGACAATAATTTTGTATTGCTCACTGCAGCTATCACTACAGTTGTAACAATAGCTGAGATTCTCAAGAATAATGGATTTGTCAATGAAAAGAGTAAGTAAATTATTTGAACAACTGATGCTTTGAGTTTAAGTAAGACTATACAACTCAACAAAGAAATTGAGGCAAAGTAATAGTTCTAATCAAATGATAAATGCTCTTGTAATGAATCATGACAGGTATTTTGACCTCCACCGTTGGAACAAAAGATGTAGCCAAGGGCCGTATAGTTCACAAAGCTAGAGTGAGTGTTCACCTACAAATATATTTATGCCTGTAATTTAAATGATAAAATTTACAACCAAATCATGAAAACGGTTTGATTCAACGATGGAATCATTTTATCCTTTTGTTTGACCATATAATTTGTTGGTGCATTTTGTATTTTTATTGATAACTTATTTGAACAATATAAAACTATTACTTACATATTTCTACAAGAATATTGAGGTCCTTAGTTTTGTATACTATTCAGATTGAAATTGTGCTCGAGAAGTCAGACAAATTGACTCCTTAATGGCTGCAATGCAGCAACCAACTGCTAATGGGAAAGTTGAAAAGAAGCAGTAACACCAAGAAGACGGCACCCTCACTTGCAGTCTAATGTTCATTGCATTTCTTGTATTGTATCTCAATTTAGATACGAGGATAGCTAATACTTTTAATTCATATTTCAATAGCTGCCATTATGTTATGTTTCTCAGGAAAGCAAAAGTGATAGCAATGCACTCCTTAATCTCATGTTGTATAACAGATTTGGTTCATAGTTGTATATATTTCATTCCTTAATCGTGTAAATTCTCCCAATTTCTGTGCAATCTGGTATCTTCTCAACATACAACAAATATATATACAAAGATACAATGTTGAGCCTTGTAACAACTTCATGTTGAATATTTAGACAACTTAACCTTCATATTTAGCATGAATATTTGATTCATCATTCATTAGTACCTAAAATAGTGTTGCCTAGCAGAATGCTAATAAACATTATTATATCTTTTTCCTTTAATGCAACTTGTACACAAAAACTACGATCAAGATTATCACCATGTATGATGACAAACAATTGGAAACTTATGTGAAGTCTTCCATCCAGGTGATTTACTAATAGAAAACAATGGCTTTCAATAGTTTGATGCTTGAATTAAGTTATTGGATTATTGATATGTAACATTAGGAGAAAGTAGAAAAAAATTGTATGTATCATAGAAAATCTATGTAGAATACAAATGGGAGCAACAACGTTAAATTGTTTTTTGGACATAATGATTTTGGACCAATGAGCTATCTTAGAGAATGCAATTTGAGTTTCACGTCTTTTCTCTTCCTTTTAGGTGGATTTAATGACTACTTTAACACTTGTGCGTATGTTGCATCTTATTTCATTTTCAGTTGTTAGAGCATTTAAGAGCATGCTAAATCTTTCAAACTAAATTATATATTCATTAATTCATGATTGTTTGAGATTGATCCCTATTGTGTGAGTGCATATGATTTCAATCCTATTTCAACTTTTGATTAGTTTGTGTTAAGTCCGTAACGTAATTAAATTGTTAATTGTTGGCATTGTTTGTGCAAAATATAAGGTTCTTCTAAATATGGTAAGTTGAGTTTTCCATAATTTTAATGTAAATTTTAATGCAAGACTAACTCTTGAGTATTTGTTTCCTTGTAGGATTAAAATTCTACATACTTACCAATTGAATAAATTTACTAAAGATAACCTTGAGAAATTTGTCTCAAGATATTTCCAAATAAATTTATGATCAATTGAAGGAAAGATTTGATATCTTACACTTGCTTTATCCGGATGAATCAAGCTTCAAGAAACTTTCCATATTACAACTATTAGATTTCCTACCAAGGTGGAGGAGCATCTAATTCTTGTCATTTAGAGTGAGAATTTGAGTTGTAATTGGATTCAATATTTTTATTAGACATGGAAAGTTTTGGTTAGGAAAGTTATTGCGTTAGACTAGATAACTTTCTATGTAATTGATTAGGAATTAACTTATGAAGTTTGTATATATAAAAAGATACAAATCTTCATAAGTTAATGCTACGGATTTTTAAGAAAACATTGAAATGAAGTGCAACAGATGTCCATCTCCAGAAGTTGGTGATTGTTGATCATGAACTAAAGCTTCAAAGTTTTTTGGAGTTTACACGTGTGTTCTAAACGATATTGGAACATCACATTAAACATCCCTCGGGAGAAGGAAGTGAGTTCTTGGGAGAGAACAGTTCATTGTTTTACATGGTCAACGTTGAAGAGAGTTTAACGAGGCAGATGCAAAAGTCACGGGGATCTTGCAAACAAAACTAGTGGAGCAATACAAAAACGCCATCAAATAAAGAGAGAGTGTTTAGTTTTGTCTTATACATCCAAGTTTTGTATTGAGTAAATCCTTTACTGATAGTGGATTGATTTCTCTTTGAGCGTGGCCTTGAGAGTAAGATATTTGATATCCAAACCTTGTTAAAATTGTTAGTGTCAATTTAAATTTTCTACTGTGCATCTGTATTTATGTTCTAATTGATGTTATAATATTAATTGGAACATCACGAATCTATTAAACTGATTAACTGAATAATATAAAACGACCATAGGTTCTAACAGTTTGCCTAGTTGCACTATAAAATTATCGCATATAATTTTATTTTAGATATTGCAACAAGTCTTGGGGATTTTCTGGGCCTTAGATAGGTTCAATTTACCCAAAATTTATCATACCAGAGTTTTGGCAAGTTATGGTTACATTCAATCATCTTTTGAGGCATATGTTAGAAATTGACCAAAACTAACAATGTTTGAGAAATAATGATCCCTACTCATACTTTGGTGACCAGATTAGACTAGTTACCAAATACAATTTCTTTTGCCTTGGCTTGTTTGAATGGTTTTTTTTTTTTCAGCCTCTACAATCTTCTTTTCTTATTCGATAAGATTTTTGGATTCCCACTCTATCGCATAAAATATTTTATTCGTATTTGTTGGATTAGTAAATATTTATTGAAGACTCTTCCAATTCCAAAACAAAAAAATAAAAGAATCAAATACTAAACAAATCTCTTTAGAGTAACCTGCAAAATACATATCCATATTGGATCTAAATACAAAAAAATCCAATTTTCTTCCACTGTGGGGATGAAGTTTAGTCTCCAAGCATGTGTTAAAATAGTGCCCTACAAATAAATTATATTTATAGAATTAGATTTGTGTTGTACTTATACTTGTATAGACTTCTTTATTCAATCAACATCAAGGCAATTATTCATATTTACTTGCTTCATTTGCATTGAATAAAATCCATACTTTGTGCATAGGATAAAGATCATGAAACAAATTTTCATGGTTTGATCTTAAAATTTTCATACTCGGTTGTTCGTTAGAAATGTAAGTTAATGATTACAATAGACTAATAAATAAGATGCATGATTAATTGGGAGAATTGATCATTTTATAGACATCAATGTAGAGAACTAAGTATAGGAGTGCTTGTTGAACTACCCTACCAAAAAAATCTTAGTTGAAATTATTCTTTAACATGATAAGCCCTTACACTTGATACATCATTGTATCATTGCATGTAGATGTTTATACTTTGATATATGTGTAATTTAAATATGTGCAAAGGTTGATGTGAATAAAGAATTCATCATTTATCGAGTTATATGAGCGAAATGTCCTAACAGTACATGACTTAGGAAATCAAATGCTTAAAAGGGATAAAATTAGAAAAGGGATATTCTAATTTCGCCATTAAGTCATGTACTTGGAATGACTACAGTTATATTGAACTATTAGAGTTTCATCTATTATTTTTGTCTAGGTTTATTTGGGAAATTAGATGATGAAATGACTTTATTACATGATAATTGTAATTGTAAAGGTTTACTTAACCATTCATGTTTATTTAGGTCTTCATAGCATGTTAAAACTTAAATGCCAACCATGATTTGTAAGAATTGCAAAATAAATGAAAGTAATTTTAAAATCATTCATTGATTTTTTTGTAAATTGGAAATTTATAGTTAAATTAAAATCATAAGATTTGTGATCCTACTAGTTTATTGATAAACCTAAGAGGTAGCATACTCAGAGAGATAAGTTTATTTTGAATTGAGACATAATTTTAATCTAAGAGTTTGTGTCCGTCTCAAGTGGTATGAAAAAATTCCCACGGGGGAATTGATTTTTCAAAAATTCTCTAAATGTTTAATGAGTACTCAGTCACAAAATTGTTCAGTCGCATATTTTTTTGAATAAATCGATAACTCTATTGATGACTTAACAATTCGGTCTACTTAAAAATATGTTAGGTACTTGTCAATAGAGTTATACAACAAAATGCGATTTTAGACATAGAAAAATTGCAAACTTCTTTTTTCATGTTTTCAAGTAGAACAGTTGAGTGAATATGATGGAATGCACTGGAAATAAATAGAAGAGAATTTAAAGTGCAGAAAAACAAAAATTGACACAAGAATTTTTATAGTAATTCAAATGTAAAATATATCAGTAGCCTTAGTTACACTTGACAAGGCTATTAAATGTAAAATATATCAGTACAAGGTGTTAACTGTGAATTTTCGCTCCTTATAAATTACACCAATCCTCACTCTGCTGAAGACCTTAGCCTTAGTTTTGGACTCTTCTGTTTCTTTGAAGTATACTTCACTCCTTTGTTAAGCTTAGTTTTTTGCTTGACTGATATGATCTTCTTATGATCTTGCTTCTTACTTACTCTTACCATCCTTACTCTACTAAAGATCTTAGCCCTGCTAAGTTCTCTACCCTGGTCTTGAACTCTATTCTCTTTTTCTTGAAGCAATCTTCACTATTCTAATCAACTCTACTGTGAATCCTCTATTCGGTCATGGTTGGTTGATTTTCATTGCTCTGAAAATAGCCCTTACAACTAATTCTTAACAAAATAGAAAGTTTAGGAGTTTTTGGGGTATGTCCTAATCATCATCAAAATCTATAAAATAATTTACCTAACAATATTTTCCCTTTTGATGATGACAAACACATGAGAACAACAAAAATTATAAAATTACAATCGATAAAACTATGGCTAAAACTATAAGCTATTTTTAGTACAGTTTTCTGCTTTGCTCCATCTTTTACTTAAAGTTTTATGCTTTATGCTGTTTTAGTCCTCTCTTTCTTCTTTATTTGAAATTTGTGCTCCTTCTATCTTAGAAATTTCCTTTTCTTCTACTTTCTATTAAGTTGTTTCTTCTCTATTAACTAACTTGTTTCTTTTTCTTCCTTCTTTGTAATTTCTTGTCTGGCTTGCCTACCTATGTTTAGCCAGCACGTCATGCCATGTTCTTCTATAGGTAGTGGAGGTGGTAACTTTCTTTGTTCTTGTTGTTCCTTAGAATGGCCTTCTTGCTAGTCCTTTTACTTAACTTTTTCTTTTCTTTTTCTTTTTTTTCTGTACTCGTCTAATCATTGAGTGGATAATAAGGGGTATGACATTTTTTTGTTATTTTCTTCTTTTTCCCTTTTTGGCATTACTAGATGATGGTGTAGTAAAGGATCTCTTGTAGTTGAGTTTCCATATGTTGAACTCTTTCCTCTAATGTGTTGATCTTTGGTCTTGCCTGTCAATCCATTTAAGAAGACTCTATTGAGTTGTGAAAGTGTTAGTCACCTCATTGAGGATTATCTCTTTGATGTTGGCTTCTATTTTATTGGTGCTCTATTGGACTTCCTTCATCTATTCTCCTTCATATTGATTTAGTTAGTAGCGTGATATCCTATCTCACTTCTGCCTTGAACTTTTAGACGATTGTCATGGTTGAGTGAATTGCAAAGGTTGTTATCTCTAATTAATTTTTGAAGTTGTAGCATCAATGACTTGATCCTTCTTATTGTCTTTTATTTTTCTGAATCATTTTCTTCAATCTTAGGCTCGTCTTCCTCTTCTACTTCAATCTCCTAAGTTGGTACTTTGTCTTTTCCTTTAAGATTAATAGAGTGAAGAACTTTATCTTAGGGTAGTTCCTATATGAATTCCTCCACTGCTTCATCGCTTAGTTCAAATAAGTGTAACTTCTTTTCAGCTGAATAAAACTCCTCGTCTGGTTGCTCTGCTAGAATTTCTTCAACTGTTTCTTTTTGTTGGGTTGTGTTTTTTTGGTTGGTCTTCCATTGGTTCAGTTACATTTGTTGTTGGCTCCATATATGCCTATTTCTCAGTTGCTTGCACCTTGCCCTTCAGTTGGATGCTAGTCAACTGATTGCTCATATAGTTTTGTAGTTCTTTTGTGGGTTATTGAGGTTGCCACTACTCCTGTTTCTCATTGATCATCATTGTCATCTTGATCATCATCGTCGTCGTCTTTATGCAGAGATCATTATCTTCAGCTCCATCCTCCTTGTTGGGCTACTTATCATCCTCCTCTTTTTCTTGTCCACCCTCGCTTCTTGCACCTATTCCTATGCTTAATGGTCCATCTTGACCTTAAGTTGAGCTTCTTCAACTAGGTTGCGCTAGAGTCAGCTGCCTAGTCAATTAGTTTATCCTGCTCTATTGGCTGATGGTGGTTCATCGATGCTTGTCTCTTCCAAACCGACTTCCTACAAAATGTCAAAAGAACACTTTGTATAATAGATTAGACATTTACTTGGTTGATTTCTTCTAGTTCCCCCTTGAGCTGATGCTTTAGTTATTTGTACCTCGATAGGAGGTTCTAATGTAGTAGTTATTTCCATTATAAATACTTTTGTCTCCATAGGCTATGTTGTGACTTATTCTTGAGGTGGAATGAAAATTGCTTCAGTAATGTACTCTGCAGTTGTCTCAACTTACATAAGAACAACTTATTCAGTCGTTTGGTCCATTTTTTCAAGTTGTGGTGTTGACTTTTCTACTACTTGGGCTAAATTAACTCGTGTGCGCCTATTGTTTGTTCTACTGATTGAGCTTTTTTTTTTTGCAACCTGAACTGTTCACTCTTCTGTAGCTTAGATAATTGGCTCCTTAATAGTTGTTGACTTATCGGCAACCTACGTTGATGTCTCCTCTGGTTATTATACAACTGGTTCTTTTGTAGTTGCCTAGGATCCCCACTCATCTGCGTAGGTTGTTTATTTTTAGTGAATTTGAGTACTGGGCCATTTGGCGATAGAACTGTAGACTCTACTGCAACTATTGACTCTTCTGCTTATTTTGGGTTCAGCTAAGAGTACTTCGTCTTTAGGTCCTTTATGTAGGATGTGTTGACCTTTTCCTATCTTTCCTATTATCACTTCCCAAATTCATCTTCTAGTTCAACTCTATAGTCTTCAATGTTTTCTAGACCCATTATGGGTAGGTCCGAAAATATGCTAGAACGTTTGGAGTGATTATGACTTCAGTAGAGTTCACCGCACTAGTGATTTCAGCCTCGATTGCAGTGGCGTTGGTGTAGAACTCCCTGACAACTTCCAAGAACACTTTATCATGGGTAGTGACCATGTTGTTTAGGTCACTGCCATCCACCTTGACAAGAATTTCTAACACGTCTGCCTTAATATAACTCTTGAGTGAGTTGAAGTTAACCAACATGCCCTCGTTGATCTTGAATGAGGCCATTTCTTGGATTTTTGGCGAAGTTAAATGGATTTCTCAAGAAAACAAGTAAAAAATTAGTAGCAAGTGAAATTTCTAAAAGATTTTTGAAGAAATCTTTAGAAAATGTACAGAAAATAATAAAAAAGAAAAAAAATTACAAATATTACAGTAAAAATTGCGAGAAAGACCGAGAGTATTAGAGAAAAGTTCAGAATATTGTGAAAATTTTAGGGAATTACAAAGTGGGGATTTTGAAATCTCTTTTCTATTTAAATAAGCTTGAGCAATATGGGACATGTGTAACATCTCTGAGAAATTCGAATGGTTATGATTTTTTCACAATATTTGGCATTTAAGCTAGGATTAAAACTGTTTTTGATCATTGAGTAATAGTATGAAAATGACTATTTTGACAAAAATTGAATGTTTTAAGTAAAAAGAACTT
>CM033106.1:12622826-12661519 GCA_019321725.1 Paulownia fortunei
TTTATTAAAAGAATACTAGATTATAATTAGTTATAATGAACTTTCAAGTTGCTAAACTTGTGTTATAATTCTCCTTTAAAATCAAGCATTGTTATATATATATATATTTATAAAAGGAAATTTCCCAAGTCTAGATTAGGAATCTTACTTTTGTTATGCTGACAATAATTTTGTATTGCTCACTGCAGCTATCACTACAGTTGTAACAATAGCTGAGATTCTCAAGAATAATGGATTTGTCAATGAAAAGAGTAAGTAAATTATTTGAACAACTGATGCTTTGAGTTTAAGTAAGACTACAACTCAACAAAGAAATTGAGGCAAAGTAATAGTTCTAATCAAATGATAAATGCTCTTGTAATGAATCATGACAGGTATTTTGACCTCCACCGTTGGAACAAAAGATGTAGCCAAGGGCCGTATAGTTCACAAAGCTAGAGTGAGTGTTCACCTACAAATATATTTATGCCTGTAATTTAAATGATAAAATTTACAACCAAATCATGAAAACGGTTTGATTCAACGATGGAATCATTTTATCCTTTTGTTTGACCATATAATTTGTTGGTGCATTTTGTATTTTTATTGATAACTTATTTGAACAATATAAAACTATTACTTACATATTTCTACAAGAATATTGAGGTCCTTAGTTTTGTATACTATTCAGATTGAAATTGTGCTCGAGAAGTCAGACAAATTGACTCCTTAATGGCTGCAATGCAGCAACCAACTGCTAATGGGAAAGTTGAAAAGAAGCAGTAACACCAAGAAGACGGCACCCTCACTTGCAGTCTAATGTTCATTGCATTTCTTGTATTGTATCTCAATTTAGATACGAGGATAGCTAATACTTTTAATTCATATTTCAATAGCTGCCATTATGTTATGTTTCTCAGGAAAGCAAAAGTGATAGCAATGCACTCCTTAATCTCATGTTGTATAACAGATTTGGTTCATAGTTGTATATATTTCATTCCTTAATCGTGTAAATTCTCCCAATTTCTGTGCAATCTGGTATCTTCTCAACATACAACAAATATATATACAAAGATACAATGTTGAGCCTTGTAACAACTTCATGTTGAATATTTAGACAACTTAACCTTCATATTTAGCATGAATATTTGATTCATCATTCATTAGTACCTAAAATAGTGTTGCCTAGCAGAATGCTAATAAACATTATTATATCTTTTTCCTTTAATGCAACTTGTACACAAAAACTACGATCAAGATTATCACCATGTATGATGACAAACAATTGGAAACTTATGTGAAGTCTTCCATCCAGGTGATTTACTAATAGAAAACAATGGCTTTCAATAGTTTGATGCTTGAATTAAGTTATTGGATTATTGATATGTAACATTAGGAGAAAGTAGAAAAAAATTGTATGTATCATAGAAAATCTATGTAGAATACAAATGGGAGCAACAACGTTAAATTGTTTTTTGGACATAATGATTTTGGACCAATGAGCTATCTTAGAGAATGCAATTTGAGTTTCACGTCTTTTCTCTTCCTTTTAGGTGGATTTAATGACTACTTTAACACTTGTGCGTATGTTGCATCTTATTTCATTTTCAGTTGTTAGAGCATTTAAGAGCATGCTAAATCTTTCAAACTAAATTATATATTCATTAATTCATGATTGTTTGAGATTGATCCCTATTGTGTGAGTGCATATGATTTCAATCCTATTTCAACTTTTGATTAGTTTGTGTTAAGTCCGTAACGTAATTAAATTGTTAATTGTTGGCATTGTTTGTGCAAAATATAAGGTTCTTCTAAATATGGTAAGTTGAGTTTTCCATAATTTTAATGTAAATTTTAATGCAAGACTAACTCTTGAGTATTTGTTTCCTTGTAGGATTAAAATTCTACATACTTACCAATTGAATAAATTTACTAAAGATAACCTTGAGAAATTTGTCTCAAGATATTTCCAAATAAATTTATGATCAATTGAAGGAAAGATTTGATATCTTACACTTGCTTTATCCGGATGAATCAAGCTTCAAGAAACTTTCCATATTACAACTATTAGATTTCCTACCAAGGTGGAGGAGCATCTAATTCTTGTCATTTAGAGTGAGAATTTGAGTTGTAATTGGATTCAATATTTTTATTAGACATGGAAAGTTTTGGTTAGGAAAGTTATTGCGTTAGACTAGATAACTTTCTATGTAATTGATTAGGAATTAACTTATGAAGTTTGTATATATAAAAAGATACAAATCTTCATAAGTTAATGCTACGGATTTTTAAGAAAACATTGAAATGAAGTGCAACAGATGTCCATCTCCAGAAGTTGGTGATTGTTGATCATGAACTAAAGCTTCAAAGTTTTTTGGAGTTTACACGTGTGTTCTAAACGATATTGGAACATCACATTAAACATCCCTCGGGAGAAGGAAGTGAGTTCTTGGGAGAGAACAGTTCATTGTTTTACATGGTCAACGTTGAAGAGAGTTTAACGAGGCAGATGCAAAAGTCACGGGGATCTTGCAAACAAAACTAGTGGAGCAATACAAAAACGCCATCAAATAAAGAGAGAGTGTTTAGTTTTGTCTTATACATCCAAGTTTTGTATTGAGTAAATCCTTTACTGATAGTGGATTGATTTCTCTTTGAGCGTGGCCTTGAGAGTAAGATATTTGATATCCAAACCTTGTTAAAATTGTTAGTGTCAATTTAAATTTTCTACTGTGCATCTGTATTTATGTTCTAATTGATGTTATAATATTAATTGGAACATCACGAATCTATTAAACTGATTAACTGAATAATATAAAACGACCATAGGTTCTAACAGTTTGCCTAGTTGCACTATAAAATTATCGCATATAATTTTATTTTAGATATTGCAACAAGTCTTGGGGATTTTCTGGGCCTTAGATAGGTTCAATTTACCCAAAATTTATCATACCAGAGTTTTGGCAAGTTATGGTTACATTCAATCATCTTTTGAGGCATATGTTAGAAATTGACCAAAACTAACAATGTTTGAGAAATAATGATCCCTACTCATACTTTGGTGACCAGATTAGACTAGTTACCAAATACAATTTCTTTTGCCTTGGCTTGTTTGAATGGTTTTTTTTTTTTCAGCCTCTACAATCTTCTTTTCTTATTCGATAAGATTTTTGGATTCCCACTCTATCGCATAAAATATTTTATTCGTATTTGTTGGATTAGTAAATATTTATTGAAGACTCTTCCAATTCCAAAACAAAAAAATAAAAGAATCAAATACTAAACAAATCTCTTTAGAGTAACCTGCAAAATACATATCCATATTGGATCTAAATACAAAAAAATCCAATTTTCTTCCACTGTGGGGATGAAGTTTAGTCTCCAAGCATGTGTTAAAATAGTGCCCTACAAATAAATTATATTTATAGAATTAGATTTGTGTTGTACTTATACTTGTATAGACTTCTTTATTCAATCAACATCAAGGCAATTATTCATATTTACTTGCTTCATTTGCATTGAATAAAATCCATACTTTGTGCATAGGATAAAGATCATGAAACAAATTTTCATGGTTTGATCTTAAAATTTTCATACTCGGTTGTTCGTTAGAAATGTAAGTTAATGATTACAATAGACTAATAAATAAGATGCATGATTAATTGGGAGAATTGATCATTTTATAGACATCAATGTAGAGAACTAAGTATAGGAGTGCTTGTTGAACTACCCTACCAAAAAAATCTTAGTTGAAATTATTCTTTAACATGATAAGCCCTTACACTTGATACATCATTGTATCATTGCATGTAGATGTTTATACTTTGATATATGTGTAATTTAAATATGTGCAAAGGTTGATGTGAATAAAGAATTCATCATTTATCGAGTTATATGAGCGAAATGTCCTAACAGTACATGACTTAGGAAATCAAATGCTTAAAAGGGATAAAATTAGAAAAGGGATATTCTAATTTCGCCATTAAGTCATGTACTTGGAATGACTACAGTTATATTGAACTATTAGAGTTTCATCTATTATTTTTGTCTAGGTTTATTTGGGAAATTAGATGATGAAATGACTTTATTACATGATAATTGTAATTGTAAAGGTTTACTTAACCATTCATGTTTATTTAGGTCTTCATAGCATGTTAAAACTTAAATGCCAACCATGATTTGTAAGAATTGCAAAATAAATGAAAGTAATTTTAAAATCATTCATTGATTTTTTTGTAAATTGGAAATTTATAGTTAAATTAAAATCATAAGATTTGTGATCCTACTAGTTTATTGATAAACCTAAGAGGTAGCATACTCAGAGAGATAAGTTTATTTTGAATTGAGACATAATTTTAATCTAAGAGTTTGTGTCCGTCTCAAGTGGTATGAAAAAATTCCCACGGGGGAATTGATTTTTCAAAAATTCTCTAAATGTTTAATGAGTACTCAGTCACAAAATTGTTCAGTCGCATATTTTTTTGAATAAATCGATAACTCTATTGATGACTTAACAATTCGGTCTACTTAAAAATATGTTAGGTACTTGTCAATAGAGTTATACAACAAAATGCGATTTTAGACATAGAAAAATTGCAAACTTCTTTTTTCATGTTTTCAAGTAGAACAGTTGAGTGAATATGATGGAATGCACTGGAAATAAATAGAAGAGAATTTAAAGTGCAGAAAAACAAAAATTGACACAAGAATTTTTATAGTAATTCAAATGTAAAATATATCAGTAGCCTTAGTTACACTTGACAAGGCTATTAAATGTAAAATATATCAGTACAAGGTGTTAACTGTGAATTTTCGCTCCTTATAAATTACACCAATCCTCACTCTGCTGAAGACCTTAGCCTTAGTTTTGGACTCTTCTGTTTCTTTGAAGTATACTTCACTCCTTTGTTAAGCTTAGTTTTTTGCTTGACTGATATGATCTTCTTATGATCTTGCTTCTTACTTACTCTTACCATCCTTACTCTACTAAAGATCTTAGCCCTGCTAAGTTCTCTACCCTGGTCTTGAACTCTATTCTCTTTTTCTTGAAGCAATCTTCACTATTCTAATCAACTCTACTGTGAATCCTCTATTCGGTCATGGTTGGTTGATTTTCATTGCTCTGAAAATAGCCCTTACAACTAATTCTTAACAAAATAGAAAGTTTAGGAGTTTTTGGGGTATGTCCTAATCATCATCAAAATCTATAAAATAATTTACCTAACAATATTTTCCCTTTTGATGATGACAAACACATGAGAACAACAAAAATTATAAAATTACAATCGATAAAACTATGGCTAAAACTATAAGCTATTTTTAGTACAGTTTTCTGCTTTGCTCCATCTTTTACTTAAAGTTTTATGCTTTATGCTGTTTTAGTCCTCTCTTTCTTCTTTATTTGAAATTTGTGCTCCTTCTATCTTAGAAATTTCCTTTTCTTCTACTTTCTATTAAGTTGTTTCTTCTCTATTAACTAACTTGTTTCTTTTTCTTCCTTCTTTGTAATTTCTTGTCTGGCTTGCCTACCTATGTTTAGCCAGCACGTCATGCCATGTTCTTCTATAGGTAGTGGAGGTGGTAACTTTCTTTGTTCTTGTTGTTCCTTAGAATGGCCTTCTTGCTAGTCCTTTTACTTAACTTTTTCTTTTCTTTTTCTTTTTTTTCTGTACTCGTCTAATCATTGAGTGGATAATAAGGGGTATGACATTTTTTTGTTATTTTCTTCTTTTTCCCTTTTTGGCATTACTAGATGATGGTGTAGTAAAGGATCTCTTGTAGTTGAGTTTCCATATGTTGAACTCTTTCCTCTAATGTGTTGATCTTTGGTCTTGCCTGTCAATCCATTTAAGAAGACTCTATTGAGTTGTGAAAGTGTTAGTCACCTCATTGAGGATTATCTCTTTGATGTTGGCTTCTATTTTATTGGTGCTCTATTGGACTTCCTTCATCTATTCTCCTTCATATTGATTTAGTTAGTAGCGTGATATCCTATCTCACTTCTGCCTTGAACTTTTAGACGATTGTCATGGTTGAGTGAATTGCAAAGGTTGTTATCTCTAATTAATTTTTGAAGTTGTAGCATCAATGACTTGATCCTTCTTATTGTCTTTTATTTTTCTGAATCATTTTCTTCAATCTTAGGCTCGTCTTCCTCTTCTACTTCAATCTCCTAAGTTGGTACTTTGTCTTTTCCTTTAAGATTAATAGAGTGAAGAACTTTATCTTAGGGTAGTTCCTATATGAATTCCTCCACTGCTTCATCGCTTAGTTCAAATAAGTGTAACTTCTTTTCAGCTGAATAAAACTCCTCGTCTGGTTGCTCTGCTAGAATTTCTTCAACTGTTTCTTTTTGTTGGGTTGTGTTTTTTTGGTTGGTCTTCCATTGGTTCAGTTACATTTGTTGTTGGCTCCATATATGCCTATTTCTCAGTTGCTTGCACCTTGCCCTTCAGTTGGATGCTAGTCAACTGATTGCTCATATAGTTTTGTAGTTCTTTTGTGGGTTATTGAGGTTGCCACTACTCCTGTTTCTCATTGATCATCATTGTCATCTTGATCATCATCGTCGTCGTCTTTATGCAGAGATCATTATCTTCAGCTCCATCCTCCTTGTTGGGCTACTTATCATCCTCCTCTTTTTCTTGTCCACCCTCGCTTCTTGCACCTATTCCTATGCTTAATGGTCCATCTTGACCTTAAGTTGAGCTTCTTCAACTAGGTTGCGCTAGAGTCAGCTGCCTAGTCAATTAGTTTATCCTGCTCTATTGGCTGATGGTGGTTCATCGATGCTTGTCTCTTCCAAACCGACTTCCTACAAAATGTCAAAAGAACACTTTGTATAATAGATTAGACATTTACTTGGTTGATTTCTTCTAGTTCCCCCTTGAGCTGATGCTTTAGTTATTTGTACCTCGATAGGAGGTTCTAATGTAGTAGTTATTTCCATTATAAATACTTTTGTCTCCATAGGCTATGTTGTGACTTATTCTTGAGGTGGAATGAAAATTGCTTCAGTAATGTACTCTGCAGTTGTCTCAACTTACATAAGAACAACTTATTCAGTCGTTTGGTCCATTTTTTCAAGTTGTGGTGTTGACTTTTCTACTACTTGGGCTAAATTAACTCGTGTGCGCCTATTGTTTGTTCTACTGATTGAGCTTTTTTTTTTTGCAACCTGAACTGTTCACTCTTCTGTAGCTTAGATAATTGGCTCCTTAATAGTTGTTGACTTATCGGCAACCTACGTTGATGTCTCCTCTGGTTATTATACAACTGGTTCTTTTGTAGTTGCCTAGGATCCCCACTCATCTGCGTAGGTTGTTTATTTTTAGTGAATTTGAGTACTGGGCCATTTGGCGATAGAACTGTAGACTCTACTGCAACTATTGACTCTTCTGCTTATTTTGGGTTCAGCTAAGAGTACTTCGTCTTTAGGTCCTTTATGTAGGATGTGTTGACCTTTTCCTATCTTTCCTATTATCACTTCCCAAATTCATCTTCTAGTTCAACTCTATAGTCTTCAATGTTTTCTAGACCCATTATGGGTAGGTCCGAAAATATGCTAGAACGTTTGGAGTGATTATGACTTCAGTAGAGTTCACCGCACTAGTGATTTCAGCCTCGATTGCAGTGGCGTTGGTGTAGAACTCCCTGACAACTTCCAAGAACACTTTATCATGGGTAGTGACCATGTTGTTTAGGTCACTGCCATCCACCTTGACAAGAATTTCTAACACGTCTGCCTTAATATAACTCTTGAGTGAGTTGAAGTTAACCAACATGCCCTCGTTGATCTTGAATGAGGCCATTTCTTGGATTTTTGGCGAAGTTAAATGGATTTCTCAAGAAAACAAGTAAAAAATTAGTAGCAAGTGAAATTTCTAAAAGATTTTTGAAGAAATCTTTAGAAAATGTACAGAAAATAATAAAAAAGAAAAAAAATTACAAATATTACAGTAAAAATTGCGAGAAAGACCGAGAGTATTAGAGAAAAGTTCAGAATATTGTGAAAATTTTAGGGAATTACAAAGTGGGGATTTTGAAATCTCTTTTCTATTTAAATAAGCTTGAGCAATATGGGACATGTGTAACATCTCTGAGAAATTCGAATGGTTATGATTTTTTCACAATATTTGGCATTTAAGCTAGGATTAAAACTGTTTTTGATCATTGAGTAATAGTATGAAAATGACTATTTTGACAAAAATTGAATGTTTTAAGTAAAAAGAACTTTTCAGTAGGTTTTAAAGTAATAAATAAAAATCAAAATTTACATCATTGATTTCTAGAAAATAAGACACTCAATTGATACTTTCGACTATTTTGAAATGAATCTCAATCAACTGATGAGTTTGATTGATTTGAGAAAATAGACATAATCCAGTATTTTACATGACTCCATTAACCAACTTACTGACAAAAAAGTTTTTAGTTCTCCCCATGTATCACACCTATAAAGTTAACTATCAACGTCAAGCATGCTAACGTTACTCCTTAAAGTGACAAACCTAGATTCACATGGGGCCTTTGGGAAGATATCAACTAAGTGCTTGTTAGTATTGATGTACTTAATCGTTATGTCCTTCTTCTCTATATGATCTCTTATAAACTGATGTCAATGTGCTTTGTTTTTTAATGCAAACAAGGTTGTGGGAGAGTGCAATGACACTTGTGATTTTTGTCATAGTAAATTGGTTTTAGCTGAGTGGTGATTCCATAGTCCGTCAGCTATTATTGAATCCATAGAATTTGAGCACAACAACTTCCAACAATGATATACTTAACTTTTGTTGTTGATATGGCTATGGAAGTCTTATTTTTACTAAACCATGACACATGTTTCCTAATAGTTGACATGTTTCACTTGTGCATTTCTTGTCTATCTTACATCCTGCATAGTCTGCATCTTAATACCCAATTAGATCACAAATAAAATCCTTTGGATACCAAAGTCCCACTCCTATATAAAGTGTTCGTTTTAGGTATTTAAAAATTATTTTTGCAACTAAGCTGAAACCTAGCACATATACATACAACAAATATAATGTCTAGCCTATTAGCACTTTAGTAAAGTAGTGAGACAATCAAACCCATGTATATGGTTACGTCCATGGATTTACCATTTTTGTCCTTGTCCAACTTAGTGGATGTTCCCTTTTGGATTTTGGCTGGTGTGCAATTCTTCATTCCAATTATTTTCATCACATCCTTAGTGCACATAACTTGATTAATGAAAATTCCTTCTGGTAGTTTTACTTGCAATAGTAGGAAGAAATTCAGCTCACCCATTATGCTCATTTAGAATTTTATCTACATCAGCTTAGGAAATCTATCACAGAGTTCTTTATTTGTAAACCCAAAGATAATGTCATCATCGTAAATTTTTACAAGCCAAATATCATAATCAAATTAAGATTTACTTTACCTTTGCTGAAGCCATTTTGAATTAAAAAGAGCAATATATTATCATACCAAGCTCTAGGTGCTTGCTTTAAACCATATAATGGCTTGTTCAACTTTTAGAAGTGATTTATAGTTAAGTTTCTTCCTGTAGCTTCCCATTCATAAACACACTTTTAATATCTTACTATGGAATATTTGTAGGCTGCATATGCTATAAAATTTTTGATTGCTTTTATTTTATCAAAATATATGCCGTGTTCTTGTGAATATTCTTTTACTACCAGTCTGGTCTTGTTCCTTGTGATAATCCATCATCCACTATCTTGCTTCGAGGCACCTATTTGGTTCCAATCATTCCTTGATGTGATGGCCTGGGAAGAAGTGTTCGCAACTTAGTTTTTTTGACTTGGTTAAGCTATTTTTCCATTGCTTCAATCTAGGTTGAATCTGTAAGAGCTTCTTCAATATTCTTTGGTTTAATTAGATAAATAAACACAAGAAACACTGCTTCCTTCTGTGTTGTTGATCACATTTTGACCTCTGTTGTTGGAGTTCCAATCACCAACTCTAGAGAATGAACCTCTAACTACCTCTGATTAGTGTACAATCTAGTTGTTTGCCCTGATGTAGACTCAGTTGCTCCCTGATTCTTGTACCCACCTAATCTATCTCCATCAGATGAGTCTTCATATTCATTGTCCTAGTCTGAATTTTCAGCATTTTTGATGATGACATAGATATATATACCAACTTCAACCCATCTGCTATTCTAGTCGATCAATAGGTGGCTTACTCGAGTGAATGGTAGTTTTTTTTTTCCAAAAACCACATATGTGTACCCTACAACAACTAGAGTTTTTTCGTTGAAAACTCTAGAGGCTTTACTTATTGAGGAATATCCAAGAAAAATTCCCTCATCTAATTTGGCGTAAAAAAGTATGGAACTGAATGTGATGATCAATTGACTTCCTCATGTTCTAGAGTAGACGTTTAACTCTCAGCCAACTTTCAAGCCGTCAGTGCGCTTGGGAGTTGGAGGACTGTATGATGGGGATAATTCTGACTCAGCCCAACCAGACATTCAGGCCTAAGATATCAAACACTAGTCTAATAAGGCACACACATCCACAAGGCTTATATTATATCAATGTTATATATCCCAAAATAAATAGGTACAAATAGCCCTTATCTCCACATTTACAAGGTAAGTAATTTTATTCCACACTTTGAGTTAGTTTATTCTCTTGGATATATAATGACTTAAGTATTGGAGCGGCTTTCGTGAGACAATCCCAGGGCCCTTAGAACCATCTATTCGTCCATTGTTGTTGATGTAACACTTCCATCTAAAAACATAGAAGTAAGAGATGTTTGGCTTCCTTTCTCTCCACAACTCATAAGGAGTCTTGTGCTGCTTGTTGATCATGCATTTGTTCCAAGTGTAACATGATAGGCTTATAAATTATGACATTTTCTACACCTCCATGAGCATAATTGCATGTTTTTACCTTAAAATTAATACAATTGTGCCGTATTTTATGATAATTATGGGTAGGAATTAAGAACTGAAAAAATGGAATGAAAGCTAGAAAATTGGTTGAAGAGTCAGCATAAACTTTTAGCTGCATCAGTCTTCGTATTTATGGTATAACTTTCTCCACAAATATGATATTGAGTTGATTTAAGAACATAGAGAAATCTAACATATAGGCTACAATTCTTCTAAAGACACCAAAAGATAGTTTGGCTAGAAAGAGGTGAAAAATTGGTTGAAAAAGGCTGAATAGTGTAGTCCAGACCAATCAGGCACCACGACACCCCAAATCTCACGCTGGGATGCCCCTAATTTCGCTCTGTAGTACGAGGGGCTGAAATTGGACACTGAGTCCCTTTTTTGAACCACAACGTCCCCATTTGGCATGACGGCATCTAAAGAACAGGGTATCTTGCACCGCGGCACTAGTGGTCTAGAATTGAAAATAATATTTGCAGATTTTGAGGGACAAGTGGCAATCTAATCCATAGCAGGGAATCTTTCTTGTTATACACCAGTACACCCTCATACACTATGTGACACTCTATGAGATACACTATATACACATAATTACATTACGCAAATGAGAGATACACACATTCTTACATATAAATCCTTTGACTTTCCTTAGTATTGAATTCAATTACCTAATCTCCTTAGGTTTTAGTTGCTTTTGTCAATTTTGTAGTTAAGTTTGGTCAAATATAGTTTAGGCGGTCTACACTTGGGTACTTACACATACTTCCTTGGAAAATGATACTCTACTTATTCTTTATTACTTGTTGACCCCGTGCACTTGTGGTTTTGTTACCACCATTTTAGGGTCACCAAGTTTTTGGCGTCGTTGTTAGGGAGTGTGTTTTTTATATGATATCAAAGTTGATTATCTAGATGTAGTTTGGCCATTTTGCTTGCTTTATTTTTGTTTCTTTTCTTTCATTTTTGTTATTTTATTCTAGTTTACTTTTGTTGTGATAAATTTTCAGCACATGTTATTCATACACCCTTAGCAATGCAAGAGTCGTATGGTGGTTTTCATGCAAGTATAGAATATTGTATGAGCAATCCATGGGTAACACCATACGTCGATCATGCTCAATATATGTGGGATTATAGTGAGCAACATGACACTCTTTTCTCTAACACGTACAATCAAGGATGGTAGGTTCACCCAAACTTTTCTTGGAGAAATGATCACAATGTGACATGGTGTGAACCTACTTATCCACCTCAAGAAAAAGAGTCAAATCCATAACATATACTGACTCAGTTCATGATGAATACCGAGGTTACATTCCAAAATGCATCAATATCACTTCAGAGATTGGAAGCCCAACTTAATGAGTTGATCATTGCACTAGTTGATGAGCAACTAGAAAACTTGCCTTGCACATTTGAGGTAAAAGAAATAGGCAAAAAACATGGTACTATTGATATTTTAACAAGTGTTGAAGAGTTAGAAGCCTCATTGAGAGTTGATGAATTAGGCAAGAGTGGACAAGAGGATACATCACAAAGGCCAAGTTGTAATTTAATCAAGCCCTTCCCAATAGCGACGATTAAAATCTTCTTGCCCTCAATTCTTAGAAAAGAGCAAGGTTGTGTCAAACTATGTAATGCCTAATTATCTCCAACATAGCCAATAATAAGCATCTTACATAAATATGCATCTAATTAATGTGCATTATCAAATTATGGCATACAAATAGCATGATTGCACGAACATGAATAATTATTACTACATGCTCCAGTTATGCTTTAACATGCATTAGTATATGAAATATGAGATCAAACTTTTGTTTCTTGATTTAACATATTCCTTAAGTACCTTTTTGTAGTGAAAAGCTCTATATCTCGATTAAGGAAGATTGATGTGTTGAATGACCATGAAATAAATTATTCGTATTGCTCCATACTTGTTACATTCTAAAGTGATTATTTGCCTAAGTATTTGCTTTACATAAATTACATTTGACTAAGAACTAAAAGTATGTAAAACAGTGCAATTTGATTGGTTGTTTGACTAGTTTGCATAAAATCATTCTAAACTATATTGCACTTGATTATAACACCAAAACATCAATTTTTGTCATCTCCCTAGCCTATAAATGTAGCTTTTGGTATGAGAAGACACCAAGCATGATGCAACCAATCATCACCCTCTATTTATCTCTCCTTGAAATGTCAACAAGTCATTTTTAGCTATGTTTTCTTGTGGAAGCTCCTCAAAAATGACCAGCCTTCTCTCCAAAGTTTCTTCCAAATTTATACACTCTCTTACTCATAAAAATTAAATTCAATCCATCAGAATCCATAGAACACAAACTAGAACAAGTTTTCACCATTTCAAACTTGAAAACCATTGATTTTAGAGTTTAATTCCAATCTAATCAAGGTATATTATTTTTCAATGTTTCTTATGATGAATTTATGGTATCTTGGAAGGTTACATGTTTTAGTATCTTTTTGTATGATTGAAAGCTTAATGCGGGAGGGATCGGTAGACCTAACAAATGATGGTAAATACTTGAGATTGAAAAACTGGTATAGAAAAGTCACAATGAATGAGATAGAATACAGCTAATACCTGAGGTTGAAAGATCAAGTATGAAAACCCCATATTATTTCTCTTATTGGCTAATCATTATGAACAGGTTCCAAAAACCACAGTCTATTGCTATTAGTTAGGTACCGCACTTCGAGGGCTATAAAGAATGATTTATAAATGAAAGTTATTAAATAGAATAATGCATTTAATGATTTATGAGATGTGCGTATATGCTATTTGTTATTATATCAGTTTCACCTTACTTAGCCTTTAGCCCATTAAATTCATATGATGCAGGTGGAAATGTACAGGTTTAGAGGATGACTGAGTCTCCAGAGTGGCCGGACAGAGATTTGTTCATATGCCATGCTTCAAGCTGTTTTGTTTTAAATAAGCCGATCTGTCATGGTTTTGTAAATAGAGGTACTTTGTTTTTAATTATATATATGGTGTATTTAAAACAAAATAAAATAATAAATGAATTTAAGTTATTTCTCTTATAGCCAAAAAGGGGATCTTTATTAAACCATAACTTAAAGTATTGATGAAAAATTAATATTTCTTGACTTAACTATATTAGCTTGTTTAGGTTCTGCAGTTAGGTTAAGGGGTGTTACAGTTTGTGGTATCAGAGAGGAAGCTTAATCGTTCCTGTAGACAGATGAAGGCATATGAACACATCCTGGCTTAGAAACTCGATCAACTACTTGTTTATTTGCCTTTATGTTTATTTGATTATATTTTATTTCATGTTATTATCATGATTATGCATTTATTATTGGCTAATGAATAGAATGAGATTGGGCAATCCATATTAGGTCATGGCACCAAAAAGGAAGATAATGGATTATAATGAGGGTAATCATAATATGGTGAACAATTTGACTGATCTCATTCAACAACAGATTAGAATGCATGGTGAATAGATACAACAACTGCTAGATATGCAACAAAGAAACCAAGAACAAAATCAGTGACTTTCTCCACCACAAGCTCGACAGGATAATTCACAGACTATATATGAGAAGTTTAGAAAGATGGGCCTGTTGATTTTACTGGTGGGTTTGATCTTATAGTTGTAGAGGAATGGGTTAAATCATTGGATACTATCTTTGACTACATGCAAATTGATGATGTTGAGAAGGTACTCTATGCAATTTTCTTGTTGAAGAAGGATGCTAGGACCCGGTGGGAAGGAGCTAAACTTGCAGTGAATATAGAATAGCTAACTTGGGAGAGGTTTAAAATAATATTTTATGATAAGTATTTCACCAGAGATTCTAGGTCGCTCAAAGTAAAAGAATTTTTGGAGTTAAAACAAGGATGGATATCTGTATGTGATAATGTGAGAAAATTTGAACAGGGTTGCAAGTATGTGCCATACATCACCAGAGACAACAATGAGAAGATGGATCATTTCTTGAGGGGCCTTAATCCTTAAATTAGAAGAGATGTAAGAATGCCTTCAGTAAGAGAGTTCAGGGAACTGGTGGACAAGGTTTTGATGGTTGACTTAGATGAGAAAGAGATTGAGAAATTTTATCAACAAAAGAAGCAAGTATTCACTCATAGAAATCTGAATCAGTGGAAAAAATGAGAGCAAAAATCAGACCAAGGGAATAAAAAACGTCCTAGAGTGGGGTAGACTTCTACTGTAGTTGAAAGGCCTAAATGTACTAAGTATGGGAAGAATCATTTTAGGGAGTGCTATAGTGTTACTAATCATTGCTTTAAGTGTAAAAAGCTTGGATATATAGTAAAAGATTGCCCAATAGTGCAGGGAAAAGTTCAGGAGAGAGTATATGCAATGACATAAGAACAAACCGATGTAGATGCTTCCGTAGTCACAGGTACTATTTTAATTTTTGGGATACCTGTAATTGCATTGATAGATTCTGGATCTACGCATTCATTTGCATCACGTGCATTTGTGAGAAAATTAGGCATTACACTAGATTTATTAAAAGTAAGGTACATTTTGACAGTTCCATCCGGGGAAAAAATGGATTTCAACCAAATGTTAAGGGTTGTTCTATTCAGATTAGTGATAGGACTCTCTATGCAGATCTCGTTGGTTTATCGATGCCAAATTTTGAGGTTATTCTGGGTATGGATTGGCTTACCAAATATCATGCAATAATTGATTGTAACAAGAAGATTATGATTTTTCAGCCATTTGGGGAAGAACAGTTTATGTTTAATGGTACCTCATTCTCACTATCTTTACCAATTATAACTGCTTTGAAAGCTCAAAAAATGTTGAATAAAGGTTGTATTGGATATTTGGTAAGTGTTCTGGATACTTTGGTCGAAGTATAATTGAAGCTAGAAAATGTAGATGTGGTTCAAGAATTTCTTAAGGTATTTCCAGATGATTTACCGAGACTACCACCGGATGAGAGATTGAATTTGTGATTGATATTATGCCAGGGATCACCCCTACTTATAAAGCACCATATTAAATAGCACCAACAGAATTGAAAGAGTTAAAAGTTCAATTGTAAGAATTGCTTGATAAGGGTTTTATTCGCCCTAGTTATTCTCCTTGGGGAGCACTTGTGTTGTTCGTGAAAAAGAAAGATGGTACATTACAGCTGTGCATCAATTATAGAGAGTTGAATAAAGTAACAATCAAGAATAAGTATCCACTTCCAAGAATAGATGATTTGTTTGATCAATTGCAGAGAGCATTTGTATTTTCTAAGATTGATTTGTGCTCTGGGTATCATTAATTGAAGATCAAGGAAGAAGACATACAAAATGCCATATTCCAAACAAGGTATGGACATTATGAATTTCTAATGATGCTTTCAGTTTAACCAATGCTCTTTCAACTTTTATGGATCTAATAAATAGAGTGTTCAAACAATATCTCGATAAATTTATGATTGAATTTATTGATTACATCCTAATTTATTCAAGTGATAAAGAAAAGCACAAGGAATATTTGAAGATTGTGCTGCAAGTTCTTAAGGAAAAGCAGTTGTATGCTAAATTCAAGAAGTGCAAATTTTGACTTGAGCAAGTGGTATTCCTAGGTCATGTAGTATCCAAGAATGGTATTTCTATTGATCCAGGCAAGGTAGAAGCTGTCATTAAGTGGCCAACACCAACAAATGTATCAGAAGTAAGGAGTTTCTTGGGATTACCAGGTACTATCGATGACTTGTTCAGGGATTTTCAAAGACAGCAACTCCAATGACAATGTTGACAAGAAAGAATGTGAAGTTTTTATAGACCAATGCTTGTAAAAGAAGTATTCAAGAACTAAAACATAAATTGACTACAACTCTTGTTCTTACCATTCCAACAAGAATTGGTGGATTCGTGGTGTGTAGCAACGCTTCAAAAAATAGTTTGGGTGCTATTTTGATGCAAAATAGGAAGGTTATTGCCTATGCTTCAAGGTAATTGAGGAGTATGAAAAGAATTATCCAACTCATGATTTAGAACTTGCTGGTGTGGTTTTTGCTTTGAAAATCTGGAGATATTATTTATATGGTGATAAGTGTGAGATATACACAGATCATAAAAGTTTGAAGTATATATTTACCTAAAAAGAGCTGAATATGAGACAAAGAAGATAGTTAGAACTTGTGAATGATTATGATTGTGTGATCAACTATCATCTTGGTAAAGCGAATATAGTTGCAGATGCATTGAGCAGAAAATCCACGTCTTCTCTTTTTGTTATACAAAAGTCAATATCATTAGGTTTGCAGAGATTAGAGCTTGAAATTCTACCTAAAGCAAAAAAGTGTTCGTTGTCAGCTTTAGTATTGAGACTTGTACTTCAAGATAGAATTAGAGAAGGTAAAAAGGTGGATATGTATTTGTGTAGATTGAAAAGAATGATTGGGGCTGGAAAGAGGCCAGACTTCTCTGTTACTGATGATGGAATTATTTGATATAAAGAGAGACTATGTGTGCTATTTGACAAAGCCATAAAAGT
Organism: Paulownia fortunei; assembly: GCA_019321725.1. Taxonomy (NCBI): domain Eukaryota; kingdom Viridiplantae; phylum Streptophyta; class Magnoliopsida; order Lamiales; family Paulowniaceae; genus Paulownia; species Paulownia fortunei. Next base: position 12,640,245 of record CM033106.1, read on the forward strand.
AGACATTTTAGAAGAAGCTCATATTACTCCTTACTCGGTACACCCAGGTAGCACAAAAATATATAAGAACTTACAAAATCATTGTTGGTGGCCTAAAATAAAGAGAGATATAGCAAAATTTGTGGTTGAATGTTTAACTTGTCAACAAGTTAAGATTGAACATCAAAGACCATCAGGGTTGTTGAAACCTTTGTTGATTCCATAGTGAAAATGGGAGCACATTATAATGGACTTTGTGCTCAGATTACTTAGAACACAAAAAGTGTATAATTCCATATGGGTGATTGTTGATAGATTAACTTAAACAACCCATTTTCTTTCACTGAAATCCACATACAATATGGACCAGTATGCTCAATAATATATTAAAGATATAGTCTGATTACAGGGGGTGCTAGTTTCAATAGTGTCTGATAGAGATTCTAAGTTTACATCTACATTTTGGAAAAGCTTACACAATGCCATGGGAACGAAACTTGCATGTAGTACAACATTTCATCCACAAAGTGATGGGCAATCAGAGAAGGTTATTCAGATATTAGAGGATATGTTAAGAGCTTGTGTGCTAGATTTTCAATGAAGTTGGGATGCGAAGCTTCCATTAGTGGAGTTTACTTATAATAACAACTACCATTCAACAATTGGAATGGCACCTTATGAAGCATTGTATGAAATGAAATATAGATCTCCAGTTCATTGGGATGAAATTGGAGAATGAAGCCTACTTGGTCCAAAAATAGTTCAACATACTGCTAAGGTAGTGGAGAAGATACGAGAGAGAATAAAGATCGTGTAGAGTAGACAAAAAAGTTATGTAGATAAATAGAGAAAAGATCTAGAGTTTACTATTAGGGATTATGTGTTTTTGAAAGTAGCTCCCATGAAAGGTGTCATGAGATTTGAAAAGAAAGAAAAACTCAGCCCAAGGTATGTCGGCCCATTTGAGATTCTCGAAAGAGTTGGTGATAAAGCTTATAGAGTGGCTTTACATCCATCATTATCTAGTGTTCACAATGTTTTCCATGTGTCTATGTTGAGAAAGTACATTTCAAACCTCTCTCATGTGTTGAGTTATGAACCGTTGGAATTGACTCTTGATTTAACTTATGAAGAGAAACCAGTGAAAATTCTAGATCAGAAGGAAAAAGAGTTGAGAACGAAAAAGATTTAACTTGTTAAAGTATTGTGGAGGAATCATTCTATAGAAAATGCCATGTGGGAAAGAAAAGAAGAAATGCAGAGAAAGTATCCAGAATTATTTGGTACGTCAAATTTCAAGAATAAAATTTTTATAAGGAAGGAAGGATTGTAATGCCCAATTCTCTCCTAAATAGCCAATAATAAGCATTTTGCATGAATATGCATCTAATCAATGTGCATTATCAAATTATGGCATACAAATAGCATGATTGTACGAACATGAATAATTGTTATTATATACTCCAGTTATGCTTTAACATGCATTAGTATATGAAATATGAGATCAAACTTTTGTTTATTGATTTAGCATATTCCTTAAGTGTCTTTTTGTAGTGAAAAGTTCGGTATCTCGATTAAGGAAGATTGATGTATTGAATAGCCATGAAATAAATTATTCGTATTGCTCCATACTTATTACATTCTAAAGTGATTATTTGCCTAAATATTTATTTTAAATATGTTATATTTGACTAAGAACAAAAAGTATGCAAAATGGTGCAATTTGATTGGTTGGTTGACCAGGTTGCATGAAATCATTCTAAACTACATTGTACTAGATTATAACACCAAAGCATCAATTTTTATCATCTCCCTAGCCCATAAATGTAGCTTTTGGCATGAGAAGACACCAAGCATGATGCAACCAATCAACCCTCTACTTACCTCTCTTTGAAATGTCAAACAATACATTTTTAGCCATATTTTCTTGCGGAAGCTCCTAAAAAATGACCAGTCTTTTTCAAATAAAGTTTCTCTCAAATTTCTACACTCTCTTACTTACAAAAATTAAATTCAATCTATAGGAATCCATAGAACATAAACTAGAACAAGTTTTCACCCTTTCAAGCTTGAAAACTGATGATTTTGGAGTTTAATTTCAATCTAATCAAGGTATATTCTTTTTCAATATTTTTTATGATGAATTTATGGTATCTTGGAAGGTTACATGTTTTAGTATCTTTTTATATGATTGAAAGCTTAATTGGGTTAAATTTGAAGTCAAAACCAAGCTAGTTAAGCTAGTTTCTAACAAAATTGATAGTCATGTTAATTTGAATTATGTGCGTGTTTTAGCTGTTGTCCTAAAAAATTATATTTGAATTATTAGTTATTTAATAGTTGCCCTAATATTTAATATCTTGAATTAGTAGTAAAATATGGAGTATGCATTGTTTTTAAAGTTATGTAATTGATATAGAATTGTTTAAAAAAGATTGAAAAGTATATATGATTTTAACTAGAATAGACTAAATAATTTATGAAAAGGATATTAAATGGTACATGATTTGATTATGTTAGACTTTTAACACATCCTATCTTCCAAATAAATTGACCTTTTCACTTAGTACAAAGTGGACTTGAGGTAAGTTGAAACTTTCATTTGTTGTATCACAAGAATCATATAATTGTGATTGTCATTATTTGTCAAATGATGTAATGTTTGATGCATTTATAGTTTATGAAGCATGATACTATTAAGAATATAATGAGGTTTTTTGAAAAAAAAGTATGGTACTTGATTGAGGGTCGGGTAGACAAGGGACGCGGGAGGGACCGACGAACCCAACAAATGGTGGCAAATACTTGAGATTGAAAAATCAGTATAGAAAAGCCACAATGAATGAGATAGAATACGACTAATACCTGAAGTTGAAAGACCAAGTATGAAAACCCCGTATTATTTATCTTATTAGTCAATCATTATGAATAGGTTTCGAAAATCATAGTCTATCGCTATTAGTTAGGTACCGCACTTCAAGGGCCCTAAAGAATGATTTATGAATGAAAGTTATTATATAGAATAATGCATTTAATGATTTATGAGATGTACATATATGTTATTTGTTATTGAATCAGTTTTACTTTACTGAACCTTTAACTCATTAAATTCATGTGATGCAAGTGGAAATGTACAGGTTTAGAGGTTGATTGAGTCTCCAGAGCGGCCGGACAGAGATTTGTTCATTTGTCATGCTTCAAGTTGTTTTGTTTTTAAATAAGCCGCTCTATTTTGGTTTTATAAATAGATGTACTCAGTTTTTAATTATGTATATGGTGTGTTTAAAACAAAATGAAATAACAAATGAATTCAAGTTCTTTCTCTTATAGCCAAAAAGGGGATCTTTAGTAAAACTATAACTCTAGTATTGATGAAAAGTTAACATTTATTGACTTAACTATATTAGTTTGTTTAGGTTCTTCAGTTAGGTTAAGAGGTGTTACAAACTATATGGTGGATAAGTAGGACATCCTCTCACAACAACAATAATTGGAGGAGTGCGAGACTATTGAAAAGTGCAATACTATCTTGCAAGAGAAGCCACCTTAATGATCACCAATTCAGAGATTTTCATTATCCCTTATTTAAATCATTGTCTAATTTTTGAAATAACATTATGTGATCTAGATGCAAGCATTAATTCAAATCATTGTCTAATTTCAGAAAGCATACACTAGATGAAGCAAGGCCTACTAAGGTAACTAAAAATATGCTTGGGAATGGTGACCAAGTCTTGTGCTCTACAAATTTTTTCATCTTTAATATGGAAAAATATAGGTACATCTTTACCATTTTTGAAAGGCCATTTGTGGTAAGAGGGGATACATTTGTTGATGTCCAAAAGACCCTTGATGCTACTCCAAAACATCATCGCTTTATCTATCCAGAACTATCATCTACACTCTTAGACCACGCAAAGGCATGACATGATAAACACTTATTTAGATTCGGGATAAGCAAAGAAGATAGTTGGAATGATGACTATATACCAAGCGCTTCTTGGGAGGCAACCTAACCCATTTGTTTCCTTTGATTTTGAATAATTTTTTAGTTAGTTTTTGAAATATGTTCCCTTTTTAGATTTAGTCATGTCTAATTTTTTTTATTTAGCTATTGCATTGCTTTGTTGATGTTTGTGTTCTCACTTTCATTGCTTTCACCCATGTGCTTTCATGTCTCATTTTTCTTGTATAGATAGACATCTCCTTGGTGATATTTGTGGATTTCCCATGGACTCCAAGGACATTATCTTTTGGAAAGGGGAATTTTCGATTTTCCCCCTTTGTGCTTTAATTTTTTAAATATTGAGAACAATATTAATTTTAAAATTTGGGGTATGATTCATATTTTCTGTGTTTGAGTTTTATGTGAAAATTTGAGGTTATTTTTTATTTTTGTTGAAGCTTTGTATATGAACTACACATGTTGTGTGATGAAGAGTCAAAGGGCAAGCATGATTTGTTGACAAACTTAGTGAGTTTAGGTTTTGTGATTAAATGAATAACTTGATTACCGATTGCCTATGATGATATCTAATTAATATTGTATAGAGTTTAGAGAAAAGAAATATTGCTAGTCTTATGACATAGTGATTCTTATGTGTATTTGATCTTTGTCATGAATGATAAATTTTTATTGAGCATGTTGTGCCGAAATCTTGAGAATTGTGTGCTACTTGGTGTTGGATTTTACTTTCAGTGAGTCTTATTGGTCATTTGTGGTGCTCTAAAACTTGCTTGATTACTCTTTGAGGTGAAATCCTAGATAACTTGCAAACTTGGAAATGAATTAGGCCATCTTTGACTCGTTTGTATCTTTCAAGCCTATCATGATCACATTTTTATTCACTAGTTATCCCTTTGAGCCTTTTTCAAAGAATGACATGTGTAATGTGTACGAATGACCAACATTTGACTTTATTTCTTAAAGCTCACTACACCTACCCTTTACAACCTGAAAAAAAAAACCAATGATTGTCCCTAAGAGAGCTTAATGTGTGATATTTTGTACATAATCTTATCAAGGGGTCATATGGAGACATGTTGAGGGCATGGATGAATGCATTTAGGGGTATGAGCAAGGAAAATGTGCAAGAAAACCATTACAACTCATGTTCATGAAAAGAAACAAGTTTAGGGGTTGTAAAAATAAAAAAATAAAAAATGAAGCTTTGGGATTCAAAAAAAAAGAAGAAGAAAAGAAAAGGAAAAAAGGGGAAAAGAAAAAAATTGCAAAAAAAAGAAGTAAAAGAAAAAAAAAGTTGTTGAAAAAGAAAAGAAAAGAAGAGCATGAATCCCAAAGAAAAAAAGAAAGAGAATTGGGAAAGAGAAAAGAAAGGAGGAGAGTGAGATTCTATGTGCAATGCTTTATGCTCTCTTACATTGTTTATCCTTACTCTTTCTTTGTAAGCTAATATCTAGGCCTTACGTTACAGGCTTATTGACATCCTTTTGATATAAGTTTGCAAGTGTCTACATTAGTGGATAGAACTTCTCTACTTAGATTAAGAGTCATTGGTTGTGAAATTCATACCTAAAATACATGCATGAAACTGGAGGTTAACACTTCACACACACACGTTTTGAATTCATGACTAGATTAATGAAGCACAAGTTTTGTAGTGTCATTCGACTAGCTTTATGACTAATCTTTGGATTCATGTGCAACAAAGATTGATGAGACATTTGAATTGGTTGAAGCTTAGTAATCCATGATCAAAGTATAAGCCTAAGATTGTTTGATTTTGAGTTTTGCTCAAGGACGAGCAAAAGTTAAGTTTGGGAGTAGTTGATAGGCTCATAAATTATGACATTTTCAACACTTCCATGAGCATAATTGCACATGATTTTGCCTTTAAATTGATACAATTGTGCCTTATTTTGTGATAATTGTGTGTAAAAACTAAGAATGGAAGAAATGGAGTGAAAGATGGAAAATCAATTAAAGAGTCAGCATAAACTTTTAGATGCCCCCAGTTTTCATATTTATAGCATAACTTTCTTCACAAGTATGATATTGAACTGATTCAAGAAGATAAAAAAGCTAAAGGATAGACATACAATTCTTATGAAGACACCAAAAGCTATTTTAGTCTAGAAAGAGGTGAAAAGTCAGTTGAAAGAGGTTAAATAGTGTAGTTCAGATGAGTCAGGTGCTGCGACACCCCTAATCTTGCATTGCGGCATGAGTGGCTGAAACTGGACAGTGAGCCCTCTTTTTCAAAGCACTGCGACATACCCCTTTTAGTACCATGGTGCTTGAAGAATAGGGTATCTTGCACCATGGCACCAGTGGTCCAGAATTGAAAAACGTATCTGCGGATTTTGAGGGACAAGTGGTAATCTAATCCATAGCATGAAATCTTTCTTGTTATACACCACTACACCATCACACATCATGTGACACTTTATTAGATACACTATATACACACAATTACATCATATAAATAAGAGATACACACATGCTTATTATAAATTCTTGAAGAACACACTAGATACACATCATTCAATACACAATTCATAACCCATACACACTTTACACCTAATTCTCGTACACATTTTCTATCCACCCAAAACATAACTTTTTCCATATTTCTTCACACACCACACCTAAAACACACACACCCATTAACAAGGAGTTTGGAATTTGAAACAAGAAGAGAATGAGCTTCATTGGGTATTGAAGAGTTTGAAAAAGAAATGAAGAATCACTTAGTAGTTGTAATCTTCTACTTTAATTTATTCTTTTATTTTGTTTAGTTTAAAAAATTTGTAAGAATCATGATGTTGGAAAATACTTGGTTCTTGCTTAATTTCATTATGAACTAAACCAGTTTTGTCAATGCTTGGAAAACTATTTCTATGGAGTTATGAGTTGATGTTTATATTGTGATTGGAATACTGCTTTTATTATGATGAGCATATGCTATATCCTTAATGTTTCTTGAGACTTAGCCAATTTCAAGTTGATTTTAATTGTTTCATTTATGACCGTGAGATGAGATTGTAACAATAGATCGGGTAGTATATATCATGAACTGACCTTCATAGAAATATAGACATAGGTATATGCGGTAGTCATAGGTGTGAAAATCGAAAGCTAGTGGAATTCACAAAGCTCAATGCACTTTCAGTAGAATAGTCCATAGCTAGAGATGGCGCTGATGGCCTACTAGGAGTATATTTGGTTCGACTTGTAAGAGAGCACCAATTACATTAGGATGTCTAACCAATGCCTTGACTCTCCTTAGTATTGAATTCAATCCCCTTATATCCTTGTATTTTGCTTTTATCAAATTTGTAGTTGCTGTTTTTTAATTTAAATTCCACTATTGCCATTGGCTCAAATATAGTTTAGGCGGTTTATACTTGGGTACTTACACACACAATCCCTTGAGAAATGATACTCTACTCATTCTTTATTACTTGTTGAAACCGTGCACTTACAGTTTTTTTACCACCATTTTGGTGTCACCAACCTATAACCTCTCTGAAGCTCGGGTTCAGCAAGACTAGTGTTTGTTCCTTCTTTGAGTGTTATTTTCCACATTTCTTCTGCTCCGTTAAGGCATTCTTGCAGTAGAGTCCTCATGCCCAATTCTATGCTCAACACACAAACTACTCCACTGTATGTGAACTCAGTGCCCTTGTTAAATTTAATCTTCATAATGGCTTTGCCTTTCTTCGTTTAAATTCTCTTCAACAGCTCATCTTTGCTCTACAAGAAAATTACCCATGTGTATCTTATATAATCATCTACAACCACTAGGGTGTACCCTTTTTCACTTAGGCTGCACCACTGCTCTGGTGGTTGATAGATGCTTCTTACTCTTGAATATTGACTTGATCTATTTTCCTTGTTGGCAAACTTGGCAAATTATATGTTTTCAAGAAAAGTTGTTGGGTAGTCCATTCACTAGATCCAGATTTAAGATCTTGACAATCATCTTCAAGTTGAATAACTCATCTTTTTGTACCACAATCAATCGTGCCATGACTTTTGGCGATAAAACAAGTAGAGTTAAATGTGTTTGATATAATGACCATTCAACTACATAAACATTGCCTTTGCTAATGCCAACAAGTTTTTTACAACTAGTATGAATATCCTTAACATGATAGTAGTTATTTGAGAATTCTACAACGTGGTGTTTGTCACAAACTTGACTGATACTTAATAAGCTATACATAAGTCCTTCAACATACAAAACTTCAAAAATTTCAGTCGTACCTATACATACTTTACCTATATCATTTGTTTTGTCTTTTGAATTATCTCCAAACACAACCTTGCAACCCTTTGTAAGTTTGAAGTTTGTTTGTTGAGTCATGTCTTTAGTCATGTGCCTTGTGCTACCGTAGTGGTGATACCATAACTACTCTACATCCCTACAAAAAGATTTCTAATTTTAGGTACCTATTTGGGTTCATCATTGTTAGTCTTCTTAGGAACTTGAACTCTCTTGAACTTTTTTCCTTGAGTAACAATTTTTAAGGTATCCTGTGCAAATGAAAATTAGGATATGTATATTGTGAAGTCCTTTATGTACTGGACATTGTGTCGACATCATAATCGTCAGGGAATGCCATAGCGGAAGAGCTTGCGGAGTATCACACGCAAGTTTATGATGAGAACATGACATATTTTGATAAGATTCACCCCACCTGCTAGAGTTTTATCAGGAGCACACTAGGCAGGTGAGATACTAAATCTCGAAAGAGCTTTTTTGGACCTATATAATGGAGGGCTTTGAGGTCCATGATCATGGACTGAAAATATAGAAAGGCTCGAGTCGTGCAATCATTATGGACAACAAACTCTATATGAGTCTCATCTTACAATCGCTACCTAGTTTATTCAATGAATTCATGGTAAACTTTAACATGCTTAAGATGGAGACTAGTAAACATGTAAAATAAGGTTGAATCCATCATGAAAAATAAAAAGCTCATCATGATTATTGGCTCATCCTCAGACTAAAAAGTTGAAGAATGGGAAGATGAAGGGTTCCTCAAAGAGTACAAAGCTAAAAGGTACTGGTGGAGTAAAAGAAATCAAAGGCCAAGACTGATGACAAGTGCCACCATTATGATAAATTAGGATATTGGAGAAATAACTACAAGGAGTATCTTGCAAGCCGCAAGAATGATTTTGTTATGTTATTTTGTTGAAGTTGACCTTTTAGTTAATGTTACTTCTTGGGTATTAGACTCTGGATATAGTTCTCATCTATTCAATAGCTTGTGTGTGATGAGAAGAAGTAGTAAGCTAAGTAGAAGAGAGACGATCATAAGGCTAGAGAATAGAGCAAAGGTTTAACATTAGCCATAAAGAGTGTCCACGTAGCATTAGGTGATGGAAGTAGAATAGTTTCAATTAATTGACTTTATGTACTTGAATTACTTAAGAACAACATGTCTATCCTTATTTTGGATAGAGAGGAATTTTATTTTCCAATAAAGAATGGAAGTTGTTCCATTTTAAAAGGTTTTTGTTTAATTCATGTTGGTATGTTAGCAAATGATTTTATCCAACTCGAAATTCCGTGTTAAATATTTAAAAAAGTAAAAATAAAAGAAAACTAGATAATCAAAATGATAAATAACAATAGATTAGGACATAATTCCAAAGTTGCATAATTGCTTGACCTCACAGACTTGCAAGATATGCTGACTTATGAATCTTGTCTCAAATGAAAAATGACCAAATCTCCATTTATAGGAAAAGTAGAGCAAGCCACCAATCCTTTAGATTTGATCCATACGGATGTACGAGGACCACTAAGAGTAACTGTTAGAGGATGTTATTCCACTTCAATATCTTTCCCGACGATCATTCTAGCTATGGGAATGTGCATCTATTAAGATACAAGTTTTAGGTTCAAAGAACTTATACATAAAGTAGTGAATCAGACCAGGTAAATTATTAAGGTCCTCCAATCTAATTAAGGTGGTGAATTCACTAATTATCTAAAAGAATGGAATTCTCTTACAATGGACCCTCGTGGCATGCCTAAATTGAATGGCGTAATTGAGTGAAAAGAATCAAACTTTGGATATGGTTTGATCAATAATGAGTTTCACTTAACTTTCACCTTCATTCTGGGGATATGCCCTAGAATCGATGACACTTTTACTTAATAAAGTGTCATCGAAGTCAGTGCCAAAAATATTATGGCAAAATGCCCTTGTATAAATACCTTTAGGTATAGGTTGTTCTGCTTATGTGAAGCAGACAGTAGGAGATAAGTTGGATATGAAGTCTATCTTATGTAAGTTTGTAGGGTATCTAAAGAAATCCATTTGATAATACTTTTATGACTATGCAAAATAAAAGGTGTTTAGTTCGAGAAACACCACTTTTTTTGGAAAAAAAATTTATTGGATTAAAATGGTGAAGCCATACAACTTGAAAAAGTTCAAGAATCAAAAACTATCCTACAAGAAGTGATGGTTCCATAAGTCGTTACTCAAACTTCTAATACACAACTTCTAAGGAGATTTGAAAGAATCTTGAGGCCATCTATGAGGCATGGCCTCTAACTCGAAGGAAATAAGGAATTATAGAGAAGCGATGTCTAACATTATTTCAAAAAGATGGCAAGTGGCTATATAATTTGAAATAAATTCCATGTACTTCAACAAGGTATGGGTCTTGGTGGATCCACCAAATGGTATTGTACCTATCGATTGCAATTAGGTCAAACAAGCAAAATCTTGGAGTAGATGGGAAGGTAGAGACTTATAATTTATGATTGGTAGCGAAAGGTTACGCTCAAAGGCAAGGTGTGGGGAAGGTTTTTCACCAGTAATAATGTTAAAATCCATAAGGATTTTGCTTATCATATCTACTTATATGACTATGAGATTTGACAAATAGATGTGAAGACTGCCTTCCTAAAGGACACATTATGGGCAAGATCTATGTGAAGCAGCCACAAAGCTTTATATACAATGGAAGTGAGCAAAATGTTCGCAAGCTTCAAAGGTCCACCTAATGACTTAAACAAGCTTCCCCAAGCTGGAATATTCAATTAGAAGAGGCAATCAAATTATTTGGTTTCCTCAAAAATATGATGAACTTTGTGTATAAAAAATAAATAAGTGGAAAGGCTGTGATATTTTTGGTGTTTTATGTTGATGATATGCTACTCATAGGGAATAATGTAGGAATGTTGCAGTTAACAAAAGTATGGTTATCTAAACAATTCTCCATAAAAGATTGGGAGAAACATTCCACATGTTGGGTATCAAGATATACAGAGATAGATCGAGAAGGATATTCGGGCTATCCCAATCAATGTACATAAATAAAATGCTAAAGAGATTTATCCTAGAAGGATCTAAGGGGAGATTCTTGTCGATGAGCCATGGGAGTTCTCTTTCGAATTCTATGGTCTAAAGAGTCTGAAAGAAAGAGAAAAGATGACTTACGTACCTTATACATTTCCATTGGAAGTATAGTATATGTTATGCTATGTACGAGGCATAATGTCGTATATACTTTAAGTGTCACAAGCAGAACTCGGTGTAATCTGGGCTAAGAGCACTCAAAAGTCATGAAGTCAACTAGAATTCTTTATCGATTCTAATTTATAGTCTAATGTTGATAACTTGAAATTGGTGTCAGGTCATATTCACTCTAAATGATAGTGTAATCAGTTGGAAGAGTTCTAAGCAAGATATGACCATATATTTCACTATCATGGCTGAATACATTGTGGCATGTGATGTTGCACAGAAGATTGCTTGGATGGAAAACTTCATCTAAGAGTTGAATGTAGTTCATTCCATTGTTGATCCGATCCCTATATATTGTGATAACAATGGGCGAATGCACAAGCAAAGGCGTCAAACTCTTATAAAGCAATACCACCTAATCAGAGAGATCTTGGTAGAGGCAACGTCAAAGTGGAGAATATTGCCTCGGCAGAAAACTTCACAGGCCCTTTAAACAGACTCCTAAAACAAAACGTGTTTGAACGATATTTTGAGATGATGGACTTTAAATACATTGATAATTGACTATAGGTCAAGTGAGAGATTGTTTAATGTCGAATGATTAAATTAAATTGCCACTTTAGTACGCTTATATAAACATTTTTATTCATTCAGTATCAGTATAATAGGTAATTCTTTATCTTTATTTACTTTGCTTTAATTTAAATGAAGTCTCTAGACCATACATAACTACGGGCATGACGGCGCATATAATGGCGATCGTGGAATAAGCCTCTATAGATTTTGATTTTAAAATATTGTAAGTTGAAAATCATTGAGATGAAATATCGATAATTCAATACGACTTGCACATATACGGTACATGCCTGGAAGGATGATGTCTCATTTCATGAACATTGATTTAGAGACACTAACACATGTATGTGGGTATTTGTTAGGAAATAAGTATATTGAACTACCCCACCCAAAAAATCCTAATTGTAAATATAATATAGTCAAATTAGAAATTTTCTTATTATGATAGTGCAAGAATTAATTTTTAGACTTGAGGTAATAACTTTGTGCATGGTTTATTATACTTATTTATTCTCCAACTACAAGATAATCACAAGATAAATATTTTGCATGCAACACAAGCATTAATGGAGGTTAATGAGTGTTCAACAAATAATCCATCACCTATCTAAATGAATAGACGAATCTCCTATGTTTTTCATAATACTTGACATAGAAATCTTTGGCTAAGGTTGGATGAAAGTTAGAAACAAAACTTCTAATTTTTATCATGGAGTCAAGTGACTAGGATTTTTTTTTTTTAATTTAAAGGATGATATTGGTTGCTTTCTCATGTTTTTTTCAAGTAACTCATTGCACGATCATGGATTTAAAATCCATGACTAACCAGTAGTTTGTTGGTAAGCTTATTGCACCTAGAATTTTATTGGTCATGGGTTAGTCATGGATTTTAAATAGATTAATTAATAAAAATAATTAATTATTCAATTAATTTATAAGAGTTGTTAGTCTAATACTAGCTTATTCATTAATTTAAGGAATCACATACTATTTGGCCAACTTCATTTCTTGACATGACAAATATTCCAAATGTTGGATTAAATGAATTAATTAATATAATTAATTAATTATGTAGCTTTAATTAATTCAAGGGTTTAATTAATTAAATTAATTAATTGGACCTAATTAAATTAGTAAGCTCAATTAAATAATTGATTAGATCAATTAATTATATGCTTTTAATTAATTCATGAAATTAATTAATTAATTGAATTGATTAAATTTAGACCTAGTTAATTAATTAGGCATAGGTCAAAAGGTGTGGTCATAATAAAATTAAAGTTCAATTGAAAATTGAATTATGAACCAAGTACTGACGGTGAAAAAGATGAATGACATTATTAATAAAGAGGGAGAGATTAAAGGGGAAGGAGTCGCATTTAGGTGGGACTTAGAGGACCATTAGAACGCCCCCTCATGCACACAGCCAGCTGACTTTTTCAGGCAGTATTCACACGTTTTCAACAGCTAAACACACAATCTTTGCTGGTAGAAATTGAAGAGAAAAGTGTGTTCTCCCTTGGAAAAATCTGCACAAAAACCGTGTCTCCCTCCCCACAAATTCGACCACTAGCTATTACAGCTAAAACACATAGTTTTTGCTAGTAGAAACTCAACAGAAGAGTGTGTTCTCCCTTGAAAAATTTTGCACAAAAACCTTTACTCCCTCCTCCAAATTCGGCCATTAGTTCTTCCATAAAAGTTGATTTTTATTCATCTTTCACTAGTTGAATCAAAATTCAAAATTCAAATACCTATATACAAATCATTTGTACATATTGTTTCAAAACCTTGATTGCCTAGCATAGAATTATCAGGTTTATTTGACCAGCATAGAATTAATTGAGGAGATACGGTTGGAGCTCTAAGACAAATTGTTTGAATTGGAGTTTGAAATTTGAATTCGTGGAATTCAAGAAATGGCAGGAAACCAAACTATTTGGATTGTTTCACATCCTCTATAACAATTAGAAATTCATAGATATGAAGTCATAACTCCTACACGAGGATTAAGTTTTCATATAATCAATCCAATTGCCTAAGCAACGGATATTTAGGTATATTGTATAATTATGATTGTCATAATTGTCATTTATGAAATTTTTTAAAATATCATTGCGCCACGTATTCTGGGACCATGCGAACCAAACAAATAGTTTGTTTCCAATTAGTAATTTGCAGATAGTGTTGTTCAATATACTTATTCCCTAACAAGCACCAACATATATGCACGAGTGTTCCTACATTGATGTCCATAAAATGAGGCATCCTCCTTACAAACATACATCATATGTGCAAGTTTTAATGAATCATTGATATCTCATTTCAATAATTTTCAAGTGCAGGCAATCTTGTGATGACTTGGGCAGACATGTATTGTGCATCTGTGGGTGGTTATGACTCTCACCCAAGATAATCGCCGTCACAGGGCACATGCAGAGAGATGACTCTAGACATACGTTGGCACTTGATTCGTAGGTTGTTCCTAGCAATGGAAAATTTCCTTTACAATGTTTCTTATGTTTATATATGCCAGCCCTTGAGTTGCACGTTTTATGGAATGTGTGCAAGCTTTAGGAAGATTCCTTATATTGTACATTGAGGAAATAATACATGGTTGGGATTTTCCAGTAATCGTGTTGCCATTCACTTTTCATGCGTGTGTTCTATGGGGCTGGCTTGCTTGTTATCAAACAGAACAAAATTAAACACCATGTGACACCTATCATAAGAAAGGGTCTCATTTTTGTCCTTAAAAAACACAAAGGAACTCTCTTCTTTAATCTTTTTCTTGAGAAAATACAAATTTTTCTTTGCATGAAACCATGATAGAATTTTTAAGACTGACTTACCAATTCTAAGATCTTTTGGACTCGTTTACAACAATAATATGTAATACTGATGTTTTTCCTTTTGTCTTAAACTGATTGTGGAGTAAATGCACTTCTAAAACCAATTAATGGATTTTTAATAAAACAGCATTCCAATGTAATTACTATCTATTCTCCTTATTTTAATAGAGAAAAATGTATTGTCCACATAATACATTACTTGACTAGGGGAAAAATTAATAAGAAATAATTAGTGTTACTCAAGCTCCCAAAACTTTAATTGGATATTTCGATTATAGAGTTGCCTGAACAAATATTTTATGTAAATATCACTATAAAATATTATGGATCAACTCTAATATTATTTTGTCACATCCCAGACTCACATGATGGGATCAACAAGTGAAACTCAAGCGCATTGAGATCTACTAGCAATTATTTCATATTCATCCTTACATTGCAAATTAATAAAACAAATTACTAGAAGAGTTCACAGTTCAAACATCTTCGCATAATTCATGTAGGAAATCATAATCACCTCAGTTAGGCACGCAATATCCTCGTCGCATTCCTTCTGCATTCTAGGATCATCCCCAGTACATATTTTGGCGGGCCTACTACATCGATAGTACCCCTATGATCAACTTTTGGCACTATTTTATCACGTCTTGGCCCCACTTGGTATAGACTGAAAGTGAAATTCTAACAAAGTGGATTTAGTTTTGCAAGTACGCATTCGTCCTTCCTTTGCAAAAATAGGAATAATTACAAAAAACCTATGTGTTATATAAAGTTTGCATAAAACCCCCTTGTGTAAATTTTGACGTAAGAACACCTCATGTTAATTACAAATTCAGCACAAAACCCCCTTACCATCACTGAGTGTGTAAAACACGCGCCCCAAATATAAAGATGCATGTGTTCTATCTTCTTTTGACTAAAATTGATCAATAAATGGACTGTTATACTCTTGTTTGTAATATTAGCCTTAGAAATCATAACATAATAAAAATTTTGCAAAAAATAATAATAATAACAATTTACAAAAAAGTACTCTAATTTAGAAAAATTTGTTCCCGAATATATATAAATATATATTAGGTTTTATGCATTTTAATGATCATAATCTTTTAAAAACTTACAATGTTAATTTGTAAAAAATTAAAATTGAAATATTAATTTGTAAAATATTAACTTAATAACACTCTCTCTTTTAATAATTAATTCTAAAGTAATATTTTTAATTTTAATGATAGAAATTTCATAAAAACCTAGTAAATTCCTTTAAAATCCCTTTCACAACATAAAAAAATCCATAAAATTACAAAACAATCTAGAAAATTACAAGAAAATAAAAAAAATCAAAATTACAAAAAAATCTAAAAAATTCCAAAAAAATGCCAAACAATTCTTAAAAAAATTATAAGAAATTATAAAATTCATATAATTTTCATTAACAACACAAAAATTTCAGAAAATTACAAAAAAATCTAGAAAAATTAAATTACAAAAAATTAAAAAAAAATGCAAGAAATTCTAAAAAATTAAATTACAAAAAAATCTAAACAAAATAAATTACAAAACATTACAAAATTCATATAAATTTTTCATTAAACTTTCATTAACAACATAAAAAAAATTCAAAAAATTACAACAAAATCCTAAAAAATTAAATTACAAAAATTTTAGAAAAGTTAATCCCCCGCAACTGTCGCCCAACTTTTCCTCCTTCTCTTCTTCTTCTTCTTCTTCCTCTCCTTCTCCTCCCCCACCTAATTGCCCCCCACCGTCGAGCCTTGCCTTCCCTGCCAAACCTTGCCGCCATTACCCACCCCCTCCTACTTTTTCTTATTTCTTCCTACCCAACCCCTCTCCCTATTGGGTTCGCTATAATCGCAGGGGTATACGCAGCGAAAAATTAAATTTTTTATCAAACATAAATTTAACCTTTTGATTCGAAAGCGATTTTAATGATCGCGCTTATTCAAGTGAATATATAAATAAATATAAAATCAAATTATACCTTTCGTGCACTCCGATTGTTGTAGGGAATGAAGCAATCAATTGCTTATCCTGGACTATCAGAACTCGTAGAGATCCAAGTGTCTCCCCTCTATCAGGTCCACAATACGAAAGAGCAACACCAATCAAAAGGATTCGCTAGTATCCTTTTAATTGTTTATTAATCTAGAATCGAAGTATATTTTCAAGAACAATAAAGATTGCTTCTTTAAGTTTTTGAAACAATAATATGAAGAGAATAACAAGAAACTGATTTTCTTTTTCTTCCTTTTCTTTTCTTGGAGAGTAAAACTAGAAGACTTTAAACAAAATATTTTTTGCTCAAATTTTTGAATTGATTATGTAATTTTCATCCCTCATATATATAGGGCTAAAAATTTTAATCATTGTCCAACTTTTGGAAATTTTTTCAATTTTGAACTACTTTAAAACCTTATCTTTGAAGGATTTCAAATCTTCCAAGAACTCTTCTCTTTTCTCTCTCCTATTGTATGTGGACTAATTTGACACTACATTAATCATCAAAATTGTCTACATACATTGTTGATATTAATTTGAACTCTTCAAATAATATCAAGATAGATATATATCATATATATACATAAATTAAATCTTAGTGGCCTATTTTATCCAATAAAATTGGTCACTTATATTTATTTATCTATAAATATGTTAATTAAATAAATTATATTTATTTAATTTATTCTCTTCGTATGTTAGTAGGCTTTTTAAGTGATCCACATTTATTTTGGGCTTGAACTCAAAAATTCCTAAATCAAATCAATTGATTCAATCCCAATTTAATCAATCCAATTGATTAATTTAATTTACTCCAATTGGACTTCTTAATCAAATTAGGTCCAATTAAATAATTCAATTACTTAATTGAATAATTTAATTTAACCATTAAATTAAATAGTACCCTTAATTAATTAATTGATCAGTATTAATTAATTAATTTTCAACCATTGGATAAAATCTAAAATTAGAAATGTTACTTTCTATAAAGATGTGTGACCCTCTTAGGTTCACTACTAAACTAGTAGTGGGTTTGCAACATTTACAACTTATGAATAATAATTATTCCAATTAATTAATCCGTTTAGAATCAATTCTTTAATTCCAAGAACCTTACTATCCATGAAAACACCTAGCAAGTAATCATGACAAACTAGTCTTAGGTAAAATAGCGAGTAAATCTATTTCAGTTGCGAGTACCATACACGTACGGTCCTTTCGACAGCTAATCTCCTGATTGAATCTAAGGCATGGATTATAAATCAAAACCCTAAATGATTCAATAACTGTAATCCCATTTCAAGTTCTAATGATTTTTTATGAATCACAATTCATACTACATTGGTCAAGGTCTTTAAATCACGAATTATAAAAACACAGGAGATTTCCTTGTTTAAAAAGATAAGTGTCGAATTCTATATTGGCCACTGACAAACCTCCATGTACAGCAGTGCAACACCCAACATACCCCATTTGTGATTGTCAAGCAATCAGAAGATATATCAAAGTGCTGCAGGATGCACACAAGGCTACCATCGTGCCTCAAATCTGAGGACTAGTCGTGTACTATCGCAACACAGAAATTCTTATTTCGACGGACAAAGCCTCCAACTAAGAATTTCTTGCAGGCCATATTTGGTGTACTTGTTCCCTAACAAGCACCCACATACATGCATTTACGTCTCTACGCTAATGCTAATGGAATATGATATTCTCGTCTTACAAGCATGCATTATATGTACAAGTCTTACTGAGCTATTTGATGTCCCATCTCAAAAAGCTCTCGACTCGAAACTTATTTATGACCAAAGCTTTAGAGACATGTTCCATGATCGCCATCATATGCACGACCATGCGCCGTAGCTAAATTTGGTCTAAGGACTTTATCTAATGTGCAGAAATAAAAAATGCAAGACATAAGATAAAAAAAATGCCTTTTTATTAATATGATTCCCAATAAGATTGTCTTTACAAAATCAAAAGAGTATAATACACCCAATCTAATTGGTTCGTAGGGCATCCTACTCTAACACTCCCAACCGCCGAGCCCAACCCTCCCTCCCAAGCCTTGTCGTCACGGCCCACCATCTTCTTCTTCTTCTTCTTCTTCATCTTCTTCTTTCTTTTTCTTTTTCTTCTTCCACCCACATAACCAACCTAGATCCACCGAACGCAACCCTCCTTCCCCCAACTACTGAGCCCAATCCTTCCCTATCGAGTCCAACCCTCCTTTTGTTCTTCTTCAATAGCCATGTCCATATATATATAATATGTATGTATTTATATTTATAAATGACCATATATACATATCTGAGAGGAAAAAAATAGAAATAATGAAATAAAGAATAAAATATGAAGGAAAAAATAAAAGAAAAATTGAAGACGAAAGAAATAGAAAAGGAAAAATTATGGGCCAGAATTTCAAATCAGATCCAATAGTTTAGGCTTTTTAAGAGTATAACAGGCAATTCATGCTAAAGATTAATAGTGTTAGACTTGAGGGCGAGTGTATCGAGGTTTTGGTTATCACGAATGGTGTTCCTGCATTAAATTTTACGTAGGGGGATTTGTTGCAAGATCGCTAAAATATAAGGGATTTTTTGCAATTATCCTGCTAAAATGGTTAATCAAAGTTGCTAGATTAGTCCATAGTTCAAACTTTCTCTCATAATCCATATGGGATATCATAATCACCCCCATTGGATAGGTAAAGTGTTTGTCGAGTTTCTTCCATATTCTACGACCGCCCCCTGTACAAATTAATTAGGCATTCCCTTCTAATAACCCTTAAGTTAGCTTTGATACTATTTTTTGATGCCTTGGGCCCATAGATTAGTAGCCCACAAGAGAGACTCCCACAAAATGGGTTTCACAAGTAACCACTTCTCATTCATTATTACTTTGTGAAAATGATTAACTCAAGTTGATAGAAGAGTTCACTATCCAAACTTCGTCTCACAATCCATGTAGAATATCACAATCACCTCTCTTTGGATATGTATGTCTTCTTCGTGTTCCTTCTACACTCTAGGACTGTTGCTAGTACACATCCGACTGGATCTACCATATTGATAGTACCCCCAAGCCAGCTATTTATCATGCCTTGGACCTATAGGGTGGGAGCCCATAAGAAACACTCTGACACAGCGTGCTCTGATATCAACTACTTCATGCTCGTCCTTGCTTTTCAGAAATAGTTAACCCAAATTTTTTAAGAAGTCTATTATACTCACTTATAAACTAATCCAAAACTTTCTCCCACAATTCATGTGGGATATCACAATCATTTTGTCATGCCTTAGGCCCATGGGATGCCCTCAAGTGAGACTTAGGCACAAATAAGCTCTGTTAGCAATGACTTCACACTTGTCCCCACTCTATGAAAATAGTTAACTTAAGAGGCTTGAGGAGTCAAATTTACCAACTTGTAAACCAAAGTTCCTCACGTTGGATAGATGAACGATTATTTATTATTATTTTTACATCTTTTAAATGTCACTATTGGAATCCAATCCATATACAATGAAGGTTTAAATAGGAAGATGTTATCAAATAGTTTGTACATTAAGGTGATCATAATATTATCTTACTATTTATAAATTATCTCTTAATACCAATACTTATTTATGTGATCAAGTATTTATGCACTTCTTTGTCTACAACAAATCAAGATTTCACATTAACAGTCGGTATAGTAGAACCAGACATTTAGCTAAATAAACCTAAGTATTTGCTTTGCCATTATTAATATATAAATCAAAAATCACCACTACTCAAGGAGGGTTTTAACGCCAATATTTATTTATAAGATTAAGTATTTATGTACACCTTTATCTACAACAAATCAAGGTTTTACGTTAGTAGTATAGTAGAATCAGACATTTAGCAAAATAAATTCAAGCATTTGTTGTACCATTAGTAATACATAAATGAAGAATCGTCACTAAAGAAGGAGAGTTTTAATCAAAAATTAAAATAATAATACAACACACTTAAATATTATGTACCTTTGTAATCGTTTCTCTTCTTTCAAAAAGAGATTTACCTTTTTTCTCAGCCAAATAAAATTTTGAAAGATATAATAAAAGTAGAAAAAACTAAAAATAGAAGAGAAACTAGAGAAAATATTTATATTGCTTCTACAAAACTTAGCCTAATAAAACATAGTAATAAAACTTTCTTCCCCTCTCCCTTCATATTTATGGCATTTTATATGTCTTGAATGACATCCAAAAGGCCCTATTTATAGTAGAAGAATACCCTAAATTGGCATCCCCATATTCACTACAGATGCACTCTAAATTTACTTTAAATGTGCTCTAAATTCACATATCCTTCTTGGATCTGAATTTTTCACACATTTTTCTCTATGAAATTAGCTGATTTTGA
>CM033106.1:12661619-12793751 GCA_019321725.1 Paulownia fortunei
TAACAACACAAAATTTCAGAAAATTACAAAAAAATCTAGAAAAATTAAATTACAAAAAATTAAAAAAAAATGCAAGAAATTCTAAAAAATTAAATTACAAAAAAAATCTAAACAAAATAAATTACAAAACATTACAAAATTCATATAAATTTTTCATTAAACTTTCATTAACAACATAAAAAAAATTCAAAAAATTACAACAAAATCCTAAAAAATTAAATTACAAAAATTTTAGAAAAGTTAATCCCCCGCAACTGTCGCCCAACTTTTCCTCCTTCTCTTCTTCTTCTTCTTCTTCCTCTCCTTCTCCTCCCCCACCTAATTGCCCCCCACCGTCGAGCCTTGCCTTCCCTGCCAAACCTTGCCGCCATTACCCACCCCCTCCTACTTTTTCTTATTTCTTCCTACCCAACCCCTCTCCCTATTGGGTTCGCTATAATCGCAGGGGTATACGCAGCGAAAAATTAAATTTTTTATCAAACATAAATTTAACCTTTTGATTCGAAAGCGATTTTAATGATCGCGCTTATTCAAGTGAATATATAAATAAATATAAAATCAAATTATACCTTTCGTGCACTCCGATTGTTGTAGGGAATGAAGCAATCAATTGCTTATCCTGGACTATCAGAACTCGTAGAGATCCAAGTGTCTCCCCTCTATCAGGTCCACAATACGAAAGAGCAACACCAATCAAAAGGATTCGCTAGTATCCTTTTAATTGTTTATTAATCTAGAATCGAAGTATATTTTCAAGAACAATAAAGATTGCTTCTTTAAGTTTTTGAAACAATAATATGAAGAGAATAACAAGAAACTGATTTTCTTTTTCTTCCTTTTCTTTTCTTGGAGAGTAAAACTAGAAGACTTTAAACAAAATATTTTTTGCTCAAATTTTTGAATTGATTATGTAATTTTCATCCCTCATATATATAGGGCTAAAAATTTTAATCATTGTCCAACTTTTGGAAATTTTTTCAATTTTGAACTACTTTAAAACCTTATCTTTGAAGGATTTCAAATCTTCCAAGAACTCTTCTCTTTTCTCTCTCCTATTGTATGTGGACTAATTTGACACTACATTAATCATCAAAATTGTCTACATACATTGTTGATATTAATTTGAACTCTTCAAATAATATCAAGATAGATATATATCATATATATACATAAATTAAATCTTAGTGGCCTATTTTATCCAATAAAATTGGTCACTTATATTTATTTATCTATAAATATGTTAATTAAATAAATTATATTTATTTAATTTATTCTCTTCGTATGTTAGTAGGCTTTTTAAGTGATCCACATTTATTTTGGGCTTGAACTCAAAAATTCCTAAATCAAATCAATTGATTCAATCCCAATTTAATCAATCCAATTGATTAATTTAATTTACTCCAATTGGACTTCTTAATCAAATTAGGTCCAATTAAATAATTCAATTACTTAATTGAATAATTTAATTTAACCATTAAATTAAATAGTACCCTTAATTAATTAATTGATCAGTATTAATTAATTAATTTTCAACCATTGGATAAAATCTAAAATTAGAAATGTTACTTTCTATAAAGATGTGTGACCCTCTTAGGTTCACTACTAAACTAGTAGTGGGTTTGCAACATTTACAACTTATGAATAATAATTATTCCAATTAATTAATCCGTTTAGAATCAATTCTTTAATTCCAAGAACCTTACTATCCATGAAAACACCTAGCAAGTAATCATGACAAACTAGTCTTAGGTAAAATAGCGAGTAAATCTATTTCAGTTGCGAGTACCATACACGTACGGTCCTTTCGACAGCTAATCTCCTGATTGAATCTAAGGCATGGATTATAAATCAAAACCCTAAATGATTCAATAACTGTAATCCCATTTCAAGTTCTAATGATTTTTTATGAATCACAATTCATACTACATTGGTCAAGGTCTTTAAATCACGAATTATAAAAACACAGGAGATTTCCTTGTTTAAAAAGATAAGTGTCGAATTCTATATTGGCCACTGACAAACCTCCATGTACAGCAGTGCAACACCCAACATACCCCATTTGTGATTGTCAAGCAATCAGAAGATATATCAAAGTGCTGCAGGATGCACACAAGGCTACCATCGTGCCTCAAATCTGAGGACTAGTCGTGTACTATCGCAACACAGAAATTCTTATTTCGACGGACAAAGCCTCCAACTAAGAATTTCTTGCAGGCCATATTTGGTGTACTTGTTCCCTAACAAGCACCCACATACATGCATTTACGTCTCTACGCTAATGCTAATGGAATATGATATTCTCGTCTTACAAGCATGCATTATATGTACAAGTCTTACTGAGCTATTTGATGTCCCATCTCAAAAAGCTCTCGACTCGAAACTTATTTATGACCAAAGCTTTAGAGACATGTTCCATGATCGCCATCATATGCACGACCATGCGCCGTAGCTAAATTTGGTCTAAGGACTTTATCTAATGTGCAGAAATAAAAAATGCAAGACATAAGATAAAAAAAATGCCTTTTTATTAATATGATTCCCAATAAGATTGTCTTTACAAAATCAAAAGAGTATAATACACCCAATCTAATTGGTTCGTAGGGCATCCTACTCTAACACTCCCAACCGCCGAGCCCAACCCTCCCTCCCAAGCCTTGTCGTCACGGCCCACCATCTTCTTCTTCTTCTTCTTCTTCATCTTCTTCTTTCTTTTTCTTTTTCTTCTTCCACCCACATAACCAACCTAGATCCACCGAACGCAACCCTCCTTCCCCCAACTACTGAGCCCAATCCTTCCCTATCGAGTCCAACCCTCCTTTTGTTCTTCTTCAATAGCCATGTCCATATATATATAATATGTATGTATTTATATTTATAAATGACCATATATACATATCTGAGAGGAAAAAAATAGAAATAATGAAATAAAGAATAAAATATGAAGGAAAAAATAAAAGAAAAATTGAAGACGAAAGAAATAGAAAAGGAAAAATTATGGGCCAGAATTTCAAATCAGATCCAATAGTTTAGGCTTTTTAAGAGTATAACAGGCAATTCATGCTAAAGATTAATAGTGTTAGACTTGAGGGCGAGTGTATCGAGGTTTTGGTTATCACGAATGGTGTTCCTGCATTAAATTTTACGTAGGGGGATTTGTTGCAAGATCGCTAAAATATAAGGGATTTTTTGCAATTATCCTGCTAAAATGGTTAATCAAAGTTGCTAGATTAGTCCATAGTTCAAACTTTCTCTCATAATCCATATGGGATATCATAATCACCCCCATTGGATAGGTAAAGTGTTTGTCGAGTTTCTTCCATATTCTACGACCGCCCCCTGTACAAATTAATTAGGCATTCCCTTCTAATAACCCTTAAGTTAGCTTTGATACTATTTTTTGATGCCTTGGGCCCATAGATTAGTAGCCCACAAGAGAGACTCCCACAAAATGGGTTTCACAAGTAACCACTTCTCATTCATTATTACTTTGTGAAAATGATTAACTCAAGTTGATAGAAGAGTTCACTATCCAAACTTCGTCTCACAATCCATGTAGAATATCACAATCACCTCTCTTTGGATATGTATGTCTTCTTCGTGTTCCTTCTACACTCTAGGACTGTTGCTAGTACACATCCGACTGGATCTACCATATTGATAGTACCCCCAAGCCAGCTATTTATCATGCCTTGGACCTATAGGGTGGGAGCCCATAAGAAACACTCTGACACAGCGTGCTCTGATATCAACTACTTCATGCTCGTCCTTGCTTTTCAGAAATAGTTAACCCAAATTTTTTAAGAAGTCTATTATACTCACTTATAAACTAATCCAAAACTTTCTCCCACAATTCATGTGGGATATCACAATCATTTTGTCATGCCTTAGGCCCATGGGATGCCCTCAAGTGAGACTTAGGCACAAATAAGCTCTGTTAGCAATGACTTCACACTTGTCCCCACTCTATGAAAATAGTTAACTTAAGAGGCTTGAGGAGTCAAATTTACCAACTTGTAAACCAAAGTTCCTCACGTTGGATAGATGAACGATTATTTATTATTATTTTTACATCTTTTAAATGTCACTATTGGAATCCAATCCATATACAATGAAGGTTTAAATAGGAAGATGTTATCAAATAGTTTGTACATTAAGGTGATCATAATATTATCTTACTATTTATAAATTATCTCTTAATACCAATACTTATTTATGTGATCAAGTATTTATGCACTTCTTTGTCTACAACAAATCAAGATTTCACATTAACAGTCGGTATAGTAGAACCAGACATTTAGCTAAATAAACCTAAGTATTTGCTTTGCCATTATTAATATATAAATCAAAAATCACCACTACTCAAGGAGGGTTTTAACGCCAATATTTATTTATAAGATTAAGTATTTATGTACACCTTTATCTACAACAAATCAAGGTTTTACGTTAGTAGTATAGTAGAATCAGACATTTAGCAAAATAAATTCAAGCATTTGTTGTACCATTAGTAATACATAAATGAAGAATCGTCACTAAAGAAGGAGAGTTTTAATCAAAAATTAAAATAATAATACAACACACTTAAATATTATGTACCTTTGTAATCGTTTCTCTTCTTTCAAAAAGAGATTTACCTTTTTTCTCAGCCAAATAAAATTTTGAAAGATATAATAAAAGTAGAAAAAACTAAAAATAGAAGAGAAACTAGAGAAAATATTTATATTGCTTCTACAAAACTTAGCCTAATAAAACATAGTAATAAAACTTTCTTCCCCTCTCCCTTCATATTTATGGCATTTTATATGTCTTGAATGACATCCAAAAGGCCCTATTTATAGTAGAAGAATACCCTAAATTGGCATCCCCATATTCACTACAGATGCACTCTAAATTTACTTTAAATGTGCTCTAAATTCACATATCCTTCTTGGATCTGAATTTTTCACACATTTTTCTCTATGAAATTAGCTGATTTTGAATAAGTGATCAACATGAAAATTATAGATTTGTTGTTAGGTTCATTTAATTTCAATCATGAGGGAGAAAGTTATGCTTGATTTAAAGAGATGTGTCTGCAAAAATAGATTTCTTCCAATATAAACATTTAAATGAGTTTTCTACTTTTGTCAAGGTTAAATTGGATTGAGCTTCCAACAGCAAAGTTGTAATTCTATTTAGTGGCTTTCAAATATCATAAGATTCAGGTCTATAGGCTTTTGAGCATAGAGTTATGCTTGAAATAAAAAAATTGTTCAAGTTTGGAAACATGCTGATTTTGAATTTAATACAAGTCCAATAATCACTTGTATCCAAGTGATTCCTTGCAAATATTTTGATCTACACATGATGGATTTAGGCAAAAATAATCCTTTTACTTCTAATTATGATGTTTCTTTGATCCAAAAAAATATTATCTTTCAATTTACTCACGAAATGTGTTGTCTTTTTTGGTTTCCTTTTGGCTCTTTTTGATCTCTTTTTGTTCATTGATTTCCTAACACAAAACATTAATAAAAACTCAATATTAACAAGAATAAATTAACAAAAATATAAAGGATTTTATATCAAAATATATCAAAATATACACTTATTAAGTTCCCCCACACTTAATCTATGCTCGTCCTCGAGCAAGCCTAAAACAAACCTAAACTAATCCATTTACGTATGAAATCATAATTGTATTTAAAGACATAGAGTTCATCAATGAAAAATTCTCATACTCCAGGAATTTTAACTGTAGGGCTTATTGTTTTTTAGTTCGACCCCTCTTCATCATTCTTATTGACTTTGCAATATCCCAATTCTAGTTGCAACTCACATTTTTTTTATTCAACACTTTGTAACTCTTTTTTATCTTTTTTTTTTGTTTTAGAACTCCCCTACACCTATCTTCTATTTCAACCCAAATTTATTTTTACAAGCTCATCTTGTCAATAGAATGTGTCTTAATTTCTAAATTATTTTAAGAACAAGGATAGGATAATAGTGTATTCAGGGTAGGTAAGAAGATATGGTTACCACAGAAAAAAGCTTATTCATTAAAAGTTTCAAAGTGGCTCACTATAGTAGATGTTCTCTTGGAACATCACATGGGGAATAAGCTGATTTAGCAATGGTGCTAGAAAGTCTAATGTCTTAATTATTTTTAAAGTTGTGCACAATCAGTTGTTCGCCTTGATAGACCAAAAGAGAAAGTGCTAATACTCAACCTTTACATGTCGAAAATTCAAGTCATGATTAAAGCGAAGGTATAAAATTTACTTATTTTGACATGCTTGTCTCCACACCGAATAACATCACTATTTGTGCAAAAAATATCACAAAAATATATCAACTAAATAACAACATCAAGGTTCAAAACAACACCCATCATCAATCACAACCACATTATTTATGTTGAGTTTTAATTATTGAAGTTTGAAGAACAACTTTGACTTAAAAACAATTGACAATTCACAAACTTTTAGTTAAAAACTTTACAAGCATGTCATGTTATGCAACAAATTGGGGTATGTCTTAAGAATTTTAAAGTTACTGTTTACTCTGCCACCCTTTTTCATAGTTTCGACAAACCTAAAAGAAAACATGCTTGAATTTTCTTTTAAAAAATAGAAAATCACATATTAAGTATACAAGATATGATATCAACTATTCTCTCCCCCAACCTAATCAAGACATTGTCCCCAATATAAAAAATAGATAGAAACACAGAGTTTAAAAGATATCACTTAAAATGTAACTTATTGAAAAATAAAGCTGAAACAACACAATATACACACTATTAGTCAAAACCATTAAGCATAAATTTCACAGGTTGAGAGTCAAATTTATTTTTTATTTTTTACCACTGTCCCCATTAGACTAATCCATACAAGCCAAGGCTGGATCAGGTTTTGGCATATACACTAGAAATTGATCAATCAGTCTGTCAGGTGTTGGTGCAAAAATGAGGATTCACCTCACAGACGGTGAAATAAAATATTTTTTTATAACATGAGCTATAAAATATAGCAAACCATCAAATAAACCATTAACATTAAAAATACCTATAGGTTTTTGGTAAACATTGAGTTGTGCCTAAGAGACAACTTTGAATAACTCCTCCAGTGTACCGAAACCATCAAGTAGGGTGATGAATGCATCCGCATTATTTAACATGTTTTTGTCTTGAATATGTGATACTTTTAGCTCATCTCTAATGATTATATATGTTATATTCTGTACTGTTAAAGGTTTTGGGATAACTCCTAAGGATTTGACTCCTCCTATATAAGCAGAAGTAACAACACTCTCTATTAACCCCATACTGCCTTTCCTATACACTAAATTAAATTTTCTTTTTGCTAAAGTTTTACCAAGGTTATTGGCTGCCTTTATAAACTCATCATTTCCTAGATTTGTTTCAAAAAAGACACAAATATAGTTTAACTTGTATATGAAAGAGTCTTTTATTTTTTATTTATTATAATAAAAATTAGTTGTGCAAAAATGGAGTAAGTACAGTGCTATTTATTGAGTTGTGAACAGGGAAATTTACTTATTGCGTGTCTTTTCCTTTTGTCAGAAAGGTTGAAAATAAGAACACAAAATTTGAAAATTAATTACTTATACATGAATGTACATGTAGTTGTGACTTTGGCTCCCATCTTTCTCTGGTTTTACATCCAGTTTTAGCTTAAACACTCTCATGGGTCGAGAATATGCTTCCTATCCAATTTTCTTATAAACTGACAACTAGAGTCTTTTAATGTCAGATTCCCAAAACTATTACACTTATATCCATAAATCAAGAATTGCACGATACACTAATCCACAAGAATGCGTCTCAAGAGTCAATAGAATGTTATCTAGAGACTCCTTACTCAATCCATCCATAATAAATTAAATTTTATCTTCTCAATTATTAGAAACTATTCCTAAGGAACGACATTATGTATTGCAAGTCCATTAAGCACATTTGTGATAAATTTGTAGTTTTTTTGCTCTCTATTTTTTTCAATATGTATTTTTATCTAAATCAGGCATATATCTTGTAAAAAAGTTTGAAAACTAGTTTTAAACTCACCTGCTACTCTTACATTTGCTTCAATTATCCACATATATCCTCTAGGATGCCCTTATACATAAGCATCCTTAATCTTTATTTTCTTAAAATTGTATTTTTAGGAAGAAAAGGGAATCGCTTTTTAAGACTTAGAAGGACGTCATCCATTTTTGAAAAGAATAAGAAAAGAGAATGAGAAATAGAAACTTTGTACATAGATTTCAGTTGTTTTGAAAACTAATGAGTCTGACTTCAATAGCCATGGTGTACCATTATCTGCCACTTAACCAGGAAAAGAAAAGAAAAAGATAAAAGAAAGAAAGCCTACAAAACAAACAAAGTTAGAGAAAATGTGTATATATACACACTAATCATAACAAAGGTTAGAAAGAAAGAATTTCCTCTTGTGGAAATTGATTCTCTAAAATAATTTGAGTTTTTGTCCATTTAATTTGGATATGTTACCATTTCTAGTATTTTAATCGCCCTATAAGAATATACCTCTTTTATAACAAAAGGACCACTTCACCTTGATCTCAATGTTCTAGGAAATAAATGCAATCGAGAATTATAAAGAAAAACATTTTGACAACCACAAATATTTTTCTTGAAATTTTATTTCTTTGATTCTTACTTTATGAATTTTAGAATCCTTATATGCATCATTTCTCAAATCTTCAAGTTCATTGATTTGTAATTTGTGCAATTTTGAAGGTTCATCAATGTTTGAAGTTAAACATTTTGATTGTCCAATAAGCTTTATGTTCAAGTTTAAAAGATAAATGACAAGATTTTTCATAAACTATTCTGTAAGGAGACATACCTAATGATATTTTGAAAGCAATTCTATATGCCCAAAGTGTATTGGTAAGTCCAAGAGACTAATATTTATGATTTGGGTTAACTATCTTTTCCAAAATTTATTTTATCTCCTTATTTGCAAGTTCAACTTTTTAATTTGTCTAAGGGTGATAAGGGGTTGCAACTTTATATATGATTCCATATTTTATCATTAAATTTTCAAAACCTTTATTACAAAATTATTTTTCCCCATCATTGATAATGTATTGAGAAATTCCAAATCAACTTAAAATATTTTTTTTAAAAAATTTATCACTGTTTTGTGATCATTATTTCTACAGGGAATTGCCTCGATCCATTTTAAGCCATAATTTATAGCGATCAATATGTAAATAAAACTAAATAATAATGGAAATGGTCACATGAAATCATTACCCCACCAGTCAAATATTTCATTCACTAGGATGGGTATGGGGCATCATGTATCGCTTTAAAATGGATCATAAGTTTTGATCATTTTCACAACTTTTGCAGAAAGTATAAGTTTCTTTGAAAAAACTTGGCCAATAAAATCCATATTATAAGATCTTTACAGTGATTTTCTTTATCGAACAATGTCAGCAAACCAAGGTAAAATAGAAACATTAAATAGTTATTAATCAAGAAAAATGTCATTAATGGGTGTGATTTGAAATAAGTCATCACAAACAGGTCTCAACAAATGATCAGCCACTACATTCTCTATTCATTTCTTATTTCGAATAGCAATATTAAATTCTTGGAGTAAGAGAATTCACCTAATCATCTAGGTTTGACATCTTTTTTGACAAAATATATTTCAAAGCTACATAAGCACTAAAAACAACAATAGGTGAGCCAATAAGATAGGATCTAAATTTGTCCAATGCAAAAACTACAACAAGTACTTCTTTTTCAGTGGTTGAATAATCTAATTAAGCACTATTCAATATTTTATTTGCATAGTAAATGACATATGATTTCTTATCTTTTCTTTGTCCTAAGACAGCTCCAACAGCATAGTCATTGACATCACACATTATTTCAAAAGGTAAATACCAATCTGGAGTTTGCATGATTGGAGCAGACGTAAGTATGCTTTTAAGCTTAACAAAATTATTTTCACAATTTTAGTCCATTCAAAAATAGTGTCTTTTGTTAGAAAATTATATAAGATTTATAAATTATACTAGAATCTTTGATAACTCTTCTATAAAAACCAGCATGTTCTAAAAATGATTTTATATCCTTCACAGACTTTGGTATTGGCAAATTGATAATTAATTCGATTTTAGATTTGTTCAATACCTTTTAATAAAATAATCTGTCAAAAAATAATACCAGTTGTTACCATGAAATTTTATTTTTCCCAATTGAGTATAATATTCTTTTATTCACACCTAATCAAAATATTTTCTAAATTAGATAGACAATCATCAAATGAATTACCAAAAATAGAAAAATTATCTATGAAGACTTCAAGAAAACAATCAACCATGTCAAAAAAAATAAAAAGCATGTATCGTTGGAATGTAGCTAGTGCATTCCATAATCCAAAAGGTATCATTCGATATGCAAAAGTGCTAAAAGGATATGTAAAAGTGGTTTTCTCTTGATCTTTAAGTGTAATTGCAATTTGATTATACCTAGAATATCCATATAAGAAATAGTAAAATTCATGTCTTGCAATTCTTTCTAAGATTTGATTCATGAAAGGTAATTAAAAATGATCTTTTCTAGTAACTGAATTGAGTTTCCTATAGTCAATATACATTCACCAATCAATAACAATCCTAGTTGGGATTAATTCATTATTTTCATTCTTTACTGCAGTAACTCTGGATTTCTTAGGTATAACTTGACCCATTTATTGTAAAAAATAGGATAAAAGATTCAATTATCTAAGAGTTTAATGACTTCATTTCTCACTACTTTTTTCATATTAGGATTTAAACTTCCTTGCGTCTCTATAGATGGTTTAGCATTTTTCTCTGGATAGATGTTATGTGTGCAAATTAAGGGACTAATACCTTTAATGTCAGTAATAGTCCATCCTAAAGCATTCTTATACATTTTTAGAGTTTCGATCAACTTACCTTATTGGGATGCATCAAGTTTGGAAAAAAATATTGCCGAAAAAGCCTCATTCTCACCTAAAAAAGAGTATTTCAAATCAAATGACAAAATTTCAAATTAATCACAGGAGTTTTAATGCTTAATAGAATAGATTATAATGTTGATGATGAAAGTTCTTCAAACCTTTGTTTCCAAAAATATTTTTCTTGTACTTGCAGAAATTTAGAGGGAATATTAGAGTATGTCTTTTTACAAATAGTTTAACTTTCAAAACAAGTTTCCAGAGGATAAAAGGAATTAGTGATAGTAAAATATTCTTTAACAAGTTCTTCAATTGATTCTACTTTGTGTACTTCGACACCTTCTACATGTTGCTTACAAACATTAAACGCATTTAGTTCTAAAGTCATATTTACAAATGATAACTTCAAAATACCATTCCTACAATTATCAAAGCATTTGAAGTTATAAGAAAAGGATAACCCAAGATGATAGGAATATGTGTATATGTATGTGCAACAGGTTGTATGTCCAAAACAATGAAATTCACTAGAAAGTAAAACTTATCAATTTTTACCAACATATCTTCTACTACTCCATTTAGAATTTTAATTGAACGGTCAGCTAATTGGAGTATAATAGAAGTTGTTTTAAGTTCTCCCAAATCTAACCATTCATAAACTGAAAAAAGTAAAAGATTTACAATAGCATAAAGATCAAGCAAAACACGCCCTATTCTAGTGTTTTCTATGGTATATGAAATTGTTGGACAACTTGGATCTTTGTACTTGGGTGGAGTGAATTATTGAATGATTGAACTAACACTTTTAGTTAAAAATGTCTTCTTTTGTACATGATGTTTTCTTTTGATTGTGCACAAACTTTTCAAAAAAATTACATAAAGTGGAACTTGCTTGATTGCATCCAACAATATAATATTAATCTTAACTTGTTTAAAAACTTCAAATATTTTAGAATTTCAGTTCAATTTCTGATTTGGTTGCAATATTTGAGAAAAAGGACCTAGATGTGAGTATTTTTCTTTTACATCATTTTCAAACTCACCTTCATCGTCAATACTATTTTCATTCTTCATTTTTAAAGATGGATTAGAAATTTTCTCCTTGGGATGAACAGTCTTGTCAAACACTTTTGCATTTCAAAGAGTTGTGACCGAATTATCCTCATTTACTAAATTTTCACCTAAAGAAGAAATATGACATTGAGTGGAATGATTAGGTTGAGGTTGAGTAGGAAATTTACTTTTTTTCATGAGTACACAAAGAGGCTGTTAATGTTGAAATTATACTTTTAATCTCATTGATAGCTTGTGAAGTTTGGTTATTGATGTTTGTTTATCCATGCATAAATACTTGCAAAGTCTCCCAAGGATTTTTATATATGGAGTAGATAAGAAGAAAAATTTGGTGGGTTTTGTAAATGTAGTGGTTGGTCACGATTATCATCTGGCCAACTAAAATTGGGATGATTTCTCTATTGTAGATGTAAGTTTCATAATATGGAGACCTCAAGTTCGCAAATGTTACAAACTTCTTAATCCTGCACAGATTTGATTTTCTTTACTTTTTTAAGTTCCATGGCTTCAACTTTTATTGTTAAACTAGCAATTTTAGCATTTAGATTACATTCTTGACTAGAGTAATATTTTCCTTTATTACTATTAGCAAGATTAGATCTAATAGAACCTTCAGAAGAATTAACATTATGATTGAGAGTTTTCTGCCAAATGGTCTAGATATTCTAAGGGTTCATCAGGTTCTTTATCAAGAAACTCATTATTGCATATTGTTTCAATAATTTTTTTGTTTTGTAAGTTAAACCTTCATAAAAGAAATTAATTAAGTACTATTTTTCAAAACCATGATGTGGGAATGAATTCAACAAATCTTTAAGTCTTTTTCAACATTAAAAAAAGGTTTCATTAGGATTTTGAGAAAAATTTGAATTTGTCTTTTCAAAGCCTTTTATGAGTTGGAAAGAACTTTTTTTAAAATTTAGCTTGCATTTTTGGACAAGTGCTAACCAACCTAGGTTTTAAAATGTTAAGCCAAGTTTTTGTTTTATCTTTAAAAAAAACAAAACTTGCACTTAACGATCTCATTTATATAAGTTTGATTATCAAAACTGGCACATACTGCATCAAATTCTTTCAAATGTAAGTAAAAGCTTTTCAGAATCTAAACTATGAAAATTAGGAAGTAAATGTATCATACCTGGCTTGAATTGAAAGTTATTTGCATTGAGAGAAAAAATAAAACATGAAGGAGAAGAATTTCAAGAAGGTTACAAGTAATAATGCATGGTACACACCTATTGATTCTCATTTTCATCCTGCATTCTTTCATTTTCAGCCATAGTGGAAGTGTGTAGAGATAATTCAAACAAATTTTCAAACAAAGTTTTAGAATTATTTCTAACTAAAAAATAAAAATTATGACTATGATGCCATATAAAAACATAACTATTAAAAAAACAAACATACCATATTCACAAAGGAAAAAATATTTACAAATCTAAATACTTACCTTGCCTTTCTTGACAACAACACCAAAAACTTGTTATAATTTTAAGGTTGCAAATCCAAATACAGATTGTATCAAGTAATAAATTTATCGTAAGTTTGAAGTTGATCCACAGGAAAGTTTTTTTAAGTTTTCAGATTATGTTTCTTATAAAATAGGCTTTTTTTGGTTTAGATTTTAAAGAAAAATTTATGTAGTAACAAAAAAATTAAACTAATAAAAGTATTGAGGATTAGGGATTCGGTCCTGAGTTTTGGACAGAAGAACGATTACTTATTATTCTTTATACCTATTTTAAATGCCACTATTGGAATCCATACACAATGAAAGTTCCAATTAGAACATGTTGTCAAATAGTTCATGCATTAAGGTGATTATAATATTGTCTTACTATTTGTAAATTATCTCTTAGCGCCAATACTTGTTAATGGGATCAAGTATTTATGCCCACATTTGTCTATAACAAATCAAGATTTCACGTTAGTAGTCGGTCTAGTAGAACCAGACATTTAGCTAAATGAAATAAGTATTTGTTATCCCATTAGTAATACATAAATCAAGAATCGCAGCTAATTAAGGAGGGTCTTAACGCCAAAACTTATTTATGGGATTAAGTATTTATGCACACATTTATCTACAACAAATTAAGATTTCAAATTAACAATTGATATAGTAGAACCAGACATTTAGCTAAATAAACTTAAGAATTTTTTGTGCCATTTGAACTACATAAATCAAGAATTTTCACTAAATAAGAAGGGTTTTAATCAAAAATTAAAATAATAATATAACAAAATTAAACATTATATATCGTTATAACCATTCATCTTCCTACATCAAAAGGTTTATCATTTATCCTCAGCCAAATAAAATTTAGAAAGACATAATGAAAGTAAAAAAGACAAAAAATAGAAGAGAAACTAGAGAAGACATTTCTATTATTACTAGAAAACTTAGCCTAAAGAAAGACAACAATAAAGCTTTCCCTCCTCCTCCCCTCCTCCCCCAAGGTTTTTTGTTGCCTTGAATGACATCCAAGAGGCTTATTTATAGTAGAAGAGTACCCTAAATTGGCAACTCCAAATTCACTCTAAATGCACTCCGAATTTACTTCAAATATACTCTAAATTCACATGTGCTTCTTGGATCTGAATGTTGTTATACATATTTCTCTATGAAAT
Source organism: Paulownia fortunei (assembly GCA_019321725.1). Classification (NCBI taxonomy): domain Eukaryota; kingdom Viridiplantae; phylum Streptophyta; class Magnoliopsida; order Lamiales; family Paulowniaceae; genus Paulownia; species Paulownia fortunei. The sequence continues at coordinate 12,676,280 of CM033106.1, forward strand.
CAGTTAATTTTGAAAAAGTGATTAACATAAACATTGTAGATTTACTTATTAGATTTATTTTTTACTTTGAATCACTTTATTCCAATCATGAGAGACAAATTTACACTTGACTTAAAAAGATGTGTTTGCATAGATAGATTTCTTCCAATACAAACACTTGGCCAAATTTAAAGCTTTTATCAATGCTGAGTTGGGTTGAGCTTCCAACAACAAAGTTGTATTTCTATTTCTTACTTTTAAATGCTTAAGATTCAAGTCCATAGAGATTTTTAGCATGGATTTATGCCTAAAAGACAAAAATTACTCAAGTTAGAAAACATGCTGATTTTGAAGTTAATGAAAGTCCAATAATCACTTGCAAATTTTAAGTGATTTTTTGCATATATTTTGATCTACACATGATGGACTTGGGAAAAAATGGCTCTTTCTTCTAATTATGATGCTTCTTTGATCTAATGAAATATTATCTTCCAACTTACTCACGAAATGTGTTGTCTTTTTCAGTTTCATTTTGGCTCTTTTTGATCTCTTTTTGTTTATTAATTTTCTAACACAAAATATTAATAAAAACTCAATATTAACAAGAACAAAGTAAAAAAAATATAAAGGATTTGATACAAAAATATGTCAAAATATGCACTTATCAGTGATGGAGCAATATGAAAGTAGGTTGTTGATCATCATACTCTATTTGACACTTGTAATCCTACATCAAGGACATCCATCATTTAGACATGATATTCATAACACTCCCCCTTGGATGTCCACATACAAATAATTTGCCTCGTTCAAACTTTATTAAGAAAAAAACAAGTGGGAAAAAATTCTTAGTGAAGAAAAAAGAGTACATTATTGTTGTATAAATATGCCTAAACTGCCTTATTAAAAACCTAGCCAGTAAAACCCAATGGGACAAAATTTTAGTCAAGGAAAACAGTACACTGCGTATCTTCCCCTCATTATCATATGATATCCTTATTCCAATACCATTTCTCAACTTTGTAGTAGTAATGCCTTCGTGAATAGATTTGTAAAATTATCACTTGAATGAATCTGTTGAATATCAATCTCATCACTCTTCTGGAGTTCACATGTGAGAACTTTGATAATATATGTTTGGTTCTATCTCATTTATTGTATCATTCTTTAAGTTGAGCTATGCGTGCAACATTATCTTCATATAGCATTATTGGAGTTGTCTTGATATGTGATAGACCACATGTTTCTTGGGTATGTTGAATCATGGACCTCATGCATCTATATTCTCGACTTGCTTCACAGATTGCAAGACTTTTAGCATGGTTTGAAGAAGTAGTTGTTATAGTTTGTTTTGTTAAAATTCATGATATACTAGTATAAGCACATATGAATAGATAACTTATTTGAGATTGATCTTTGTGCAGATCAAATAAATAACCTACATCTATATAATTAATCAATTGTGATATAGATCTCTTTCAATATAGTACTCCCATATCAACTATCCTTGAAGAAAATGAAATATATGTTTGATGCCATTCCAAAAACTTCATTTGCTAAATGCTCGATCGGCAGGCCGAGACTCAGTGTCTCTCAAATTATTCCTTTAAATAGTTTACTACCTTTGAAATTTCATCAAAAAGTCTTATTGACATTCTAGTCATCAATAATTATAGAAACTCAAAATTGTATCTCTTTATAAAAATAATTGGACAAGTGGGACATTCTTATTAATAAATAGTCACCGAGTCATTTATAACTCATCAGTTAGAATTACTTCAATCCATACAAAGCCTTTAACTAAATACATTTCTTGAAAAATTGAATTACATTAGGCATTTTAAATCTTTAGGGGTTTTCATATAGATATTATTATTAAGTGAGTCATATGACTACATTCATAAACTACATATCTAATTTTTTACGAACTGCTAAACTAATAAGAAATCTTAATGTTTGCATCCACCACGAGAGAACATGTCTCTTTATAATTAATACTTGGTCTTTGTAAAATGCCTTTGTACAACGAGTTGTGCTTTATATCTCACAACTTTATTATTCTCATTTTGTTTTTATATAAGAACCCAGTTATTAATTTAACTTGAATTGAGTCCTTTCATTTTAGCTAATTATTTGTATGCCGACTTTTTTCAAGATCCTCATTTTCTGTTATAATATCAATTACTATTTTATATGTAAAATTATTATCGACAACAATTTCTTCAGTTCCATCATTTTCCAATATTCACATAATTTATTGAGATCTCAATATTTCAGGTACCTGAACCTCTTTGGGGTTTTAATTATGTCTATAACATCCGTTTGAAGTGCTTTTCTCCTTAATTGGACCATCTTGATAATTAGCTCCTTTTTTTTTTGAGAAATTTTATCTTTAGAACCGGTTGGTTTGCCACACTTTAAACATTCGCGAGATTTATTAGCTATAGATAACCCTATTGGGACATCAATTTATGTTGGAGTATTTTCAGCTGTATATGTGACTTTGTCACTTTCTTTGGCTTAGTGAATGCATCAGGTAATTGATTAACTATTTTTGCAAATAAATTATTCTTTTGAACTTCTAGTTCACATTGATTTGCACAAGGATGAAGATGCATTAATGATGTGGCATTACATGTAAGGCTGGGAAAACTATCTCATTAAAATAACAGTCGGTAAAAATATCACCTGTAAGAGGTTCAAGATACTTAATAATTAAAGGTGATTCATATCCAATATATATTCCCATCCTTCTTTGTAGACCATCTTAGTGTGCTCTGGTGGAGCAATTGGAACATATACCGTACAACTAAAAATTCTTATATGGGAAATATTAGGCTCATGACCAAAAGTCAATTGTAATAGGGAGTACTTATAAAATGATGTTGGCTTAATGCGAACAAGTGCTGCTACATGCAAAATTTGCATGTCCCTAAGTAGAGATTGAGAGTTTTTTTTTCTCATAAGTAATGGTCTAGCAATCAATTGGAGGCTTTTAATAAATGATTCTGCTAAACCATTTTGTGTATGTACATAAGCAACAAGGTGTTCAATAGTTATTTCAACTGCCATACAATAATCATTAAATATTTGTGATGTAAATTCCCTAGCATTATCAAGACGAATAATCTTTATTGTATATTTTGGAAATTGGACTAATAAATGGATTATTTGAGCAAGTAATCTTGCAAAAACCAAATTGCAAGTAGATACTAGGCAAACAAGAGACCATCTAGTAGATGCATCAATTAATACCATAAAATACCTAAATGGTCCATATGTCTGATTAAAGGCCCACATATATTTTCATGAATACGTTCTAGAAATACAGGGCATTCAATATTAACTTTAACTATTGATTGTTTAACAACTAATTTTACCTGTGAATATTCAGCACAAGAGAATTCATTAAAGTGAAGAATTTTCTAGTTCTTCAATATATGTCATTTGAATACTCAATAATTCTTCACATCATAATTGATCTAGTATAGCCCAACCGATCATGTCACACAATAAAAGTTTTTCATATATTAGTAAACATCTGGTTTACTAATTTATATGTGTTGTATATGCCAAAAGATAAGGTACGTAACCTTTCCAATACACTTTTTTTTCTTGAGACAATAGATGTAGTATAGAGATATTTTATATTTGTCTCATTGACAGTCTCAATATGATAGCCATTTTGGTGTATATCTTTAAAACTTACTGATAGCCATTTTGGCGTACATCTTTAAAACTTACCATATTTTTCTTTGATTTAGAAGAAAGCAAGGCACTTTAATAGTCAATTTTGTCACTCAAGATAATATAATGTTAGCTCTTCTGGAGCCTTCAGTAAGGGATGCAGTGCCTGATATTGTATTAACATTGGCTTTTTTCATTGTCAAATTTATGAAATATTTTTTATTTCGAAGTACAGAATTATTACACTATTTGCTAAGTAAATACCTTTATCATTAATATTTGAATCAATAAAATCATGAGAACTGTCAATTTTTCTTTCATTAAATAAAGTTTCATAACATGAAAACTTAAAAGAAATCATACTTGACATATTAACTTTAGAGAACACCAAAAAATTAATCATATCATTATTTAAGATAGATTAAATCATATCATTAAAGGGGTCATTAATTTGATCCACTTATTCAAAGAGACATGTGACATCTAAGTATGTCATATCAAATTTTATCATCATTAGTATCATCATCATCATTATAATATGCCAAGTTTGTCTCTATTTTTTTCCTTTATACTTTAGAGAAACTTGATAAAGATCAATCAAATGTTATTACATTCACTTCAAGGAATGTAGTAGAATAATTTGGACAAGATTCTTGTTTTTTCATCAAAATCTCATTATATTTCTTGGCTATAAGAGACATGTAATTGATCCAGAAAGTTTCATAGAATTTCGTTCTCGATATTGCTACTTCTGGAGCATAAACGAGGTATGAACATATTTTGTCTTCTTTAGTAATTTTATTTTCTCCACATAACATCATTAAAATGAAAAAAAAACACATACCCATATATAAAGTTTTTCAAATATAAAATATAGATTATATTGATCATCTCACTTGAAGTGATGTCAAGATAATTTTATTTAATAAAATTCATTTTATTGAATTATAAATATAAAGACCTTATAAGAATACCATTTGGATTATTGTTGGCAAAGAAGATCCCAAATTCATAAATTGAATTAGTCTAGATATTACATTCAAAAACCTTGATTATCATTTAAATTTAATGTGTGTTTATGCATATAAGCAATAATTAACAAAAGTTTATCTAGACAACATAAGCAATAAATAACAAAAAAAATAATTAATTAATATCTTAAGAAACTGATTGTCTACCGAATTATATATCATTAAGAATTTTAATAAGTTGTGCAGACACACCTTTTATTTTGTTATACATAAATAAATAAATATATATATATATTTGATTTGAAGACCACCACCTATTGGTGGGGTTTCGGCAGGTTGCTAATAAAGTTTATTAACATCTAATAATTATCGTGCCAAGACTTGTTTCAACATCTAATAGTTGTGCTTTGCATGTTTTGCATGATCGTTAAACAAAAAATAAAGAATAACTCCAATATGTTTTGCATGACGATTAAGTATATTTTAATGATCTTGAAGTGAGATTAGTTCAGTAACAAAATAGGAAAGTAGCATGATGTTTCTTTTTCCAAAATAAAATTCTATATGAAAGAAGCAAAATGATTTTTGTGGGATGAACTAAACAACACATTTATTAATTATGGCCTATAATCAACAAATGTGGCCTTACCTTCTGTAAAAGAGAACATAAGCTGACATTGTAATATTTGTGATTAATCATATAACTTTATTAAAAAGGTTTAGTTCATATAATCATAATTTGAGTTAGAAAATCTCAAACATGATTACTCATTCTCTATTGAATGAATTGATGACGAGCAAAATACGTACAAAAGAATTAGTTCAAAAATACTTATTATAAATTAGTAATTATATTATCTTGATATCAGTCGTCATGACTATCAATGAACATTTGAGACATACTTTTAAAGATAGATTCTGGACTCTTTACAGTCCTTTCAAGATATATTCAACTCGACTCTTTCTTAACTAAAAACTAGCTAGAATCCTTCCCAAAATCAATTTTGAAGAATGAATATTTATAGTATCCCTACTTAAATTGAATTACATGAATCACCATAGTTGATATGTATTCAAATACATAGCATATGTATAAGACAAGTTGCTTAATGAAACTTATTATCATTTAATAATCCATATCATTTTATCTTCAAATATTGATCAAACATAACCAAAAAAATCCAATAAAAGTAGTGACCAATCTTTACCACCTGTCCAAATATCAATAAATGTTAGGAAATTGGTTGCATATGAATAACGCATCATAGTAAAAACCAAACATTTCCATGGGAACAAATCTCTAGACTTCGTCGAGATGAACTCTCCCAGGTCGGTGAAGAAGGTTCAATAGCTCACTAGGGAGGTAGCATCCTTGAGCACATTCATATCCAAATCAGTAGATAGGAACCTCCCATTCTTCACGATCTTGAGAAATATAAAAAACGTCCAATGGACAGATGAGTGCCAGCATGTCTTTCAAGTTTGAAGCAATACTTAATGCCCCCACCATTGTTGTCAAAGCCGAAAAAAGGCAAACATCTATTCCTATATCTGGCAGTATCTGCTCGTGTAGTCAGTTCAGTACTGGTAAAGGAGGAGAAGGGAGTTCATAAACTAGTTTATTATGTTAGTAAGCTACTGCAGGGAGCTGAGGAAAGGTACTTAGAGGCGAAAAAGCTAGCTTTGGCTTTGATGATTGCAGCAAGGAAGTTGAGGCCTTACTTTTAGTCACATAAGATCATAGTGTTGACTAATCAGCCTTCGAAATAGATCGTGGGGCGACCAGGAGTTTCTGGTCGATTAGTGAAGTGGTCAGTTGAGCTTGGGGAGCTTGATATCAAGTGTTGGAGTAGAATTGCGGTAAAGGCCCACGATGATGAATAATAATAAGAAGAAGAAGAAGAAGAAGCATGGTTATTTCATGTGGATGGGTCAGTCACTTCAGAAGGAGGTGATGTGGGAATTTTATTGCAAGACCCCAACTCTTTTGAGGTTGAGGTCACCTTGAAGCTAGAGTTCGAGATCACCAACAATGAGGCGAAATATAAAGCCTTAATGGCAGGATTAAATGGCACAAAAAGGCAATGCCCTATGAAGCGAAGGACAAATCCATGATGGAATACTTGGGAAAGGTAAAACAATTAATAGGGTACTTCCCACGCACAGAGAACGAGCGAGCAGATGCTCTGGCAAGGTTTGCAAGTGCAATATTAGGCATTAATTTGAGAAAAGTGATCATTTTAGTGACCAAGCAACTGGGGGATCGGATCTGAATAAGGCCTAGTAGAAATACATCCCAAGGAGGGGCTAGTTCTTCAAATAGCAGCCCCAATGAACCGAATGGAAAGGTTGAAGGAGTACTTGAGATTGGGAACCCCACCAGCAGATCCTGTTGAAGCAAGGCACTTGCTGGCAAGGGCACCCCGATTCCAATTGACAAATGATGAGATATATAAGAGATTATTTGGAGGGCCACTATTAAAGTGCCTTAGTCCAGATAGAGCACTTTATGTGATGAGAGAAATCCATGAAAGGAGTTGTGGAAATCATTCGGGAGGTTGCTCATTGGCTCAGAAAATTCTACACCAAGATTATTTTTAGCTAACACTAGCTAGAGATGCTCTAGACTTTCCCAAGAGGTGTGAGAAGTGCTAGCTCCACATGAACTTAATGTTGGGTTCGCGTGATCCTAGGGTATGTGCAGCGAAAAATTAAAATTTTAAAATTAAACATGCCAAAACAATTACAATAGTAACCCGGATTCGATGCAATTTTTAACGATCTCGTAATTTTCAATGGTTGTATAAAATAAATTAAAGTTTTGATTTTTAACTTTATGCACTCTGATTGTCATAGGGTTTGAAGCAATCGATTGCTAGCCTATTTTTTTATTTTTTTATTTCAATTCACAGGAATCCAAGCATTTTCCCTCTAAAAAAGTCCACACGTTGAGCAGGAACATAGAATCTGAACTCATCTAACAATCCGAATTCTTTTACTAGCCTAGTTTATAGAGTAAATATGGTGAATATTAATCTTGTTATCAACTTGTGATAAAAGAATTAATACTTAGATAAGAAGATAAAATTTTGGCTGAAGAAATGATGGAAGAAGAAAAATAAATTTTTCTCCTATTATTTTCTAAATGCCCTCAAATTTGAAGACTTATTGTGCCTCAAATTTTCGGCCTCCTTGTATATATAGTAGGAGTAAAAAATTCCAAGAGTTCCACTCTTGGTATTTTTAGCCTCCCTTTTAATTGGTTGAAAGATTTTTTGTTAATCTAAATCTCCCAAATTTTTTTAACTTTATCTCTTATCATCCAAAGATATTACAGTCTTCTAAGAATATCAAATTTTTGAGTTTTCATCCTTTTCAAACAACCTACATAGACCTTCATGAATTGGACTTATATTTTAAAATAAATTCCACAATTAATTTAATTAATTATTTTAGCCCAAATTCAAATAATTTTATCTACCCCGCCTAATCAAATTAGACACAATTAGTTCAATTATTTAATTAAGTAAATTAATTTCATAATTAAATTAATTTATGGCCTACACAATTAATTTGATTCAATCAAATAATTATTTCACTCAAATTGGGTTTTGTAATCTTATTAGATCTAATCAACTAATCCAATTATTTAATTAAATAATTAATTCAACTCATTAAATTAATTTAAACCCTGATTAATTGATCTCCATTAATTGATTAAATCTAACTCTTTGGATAAATTCTTACTTAGAAATGTTCAATCTCAAATTTTGTATTCACAACTAAGCTAGCAGTGGGCTTACAAAATTAGCAACTTATAAATAATAATTATTTTGATTAATTACTTATTAATTAATTAATCTATTTGAAATTAACTCCTTAACTTCAAAAACCTCACAAGTCATGGAGAAACACATTGCAAGTATATCATGATTACTTAGTCTTAGGTGAATTAGCGAGTGAACCTATTTTAATTACGAGTACCATACATACAAGGTCCTTTTGTCAACTAATCTTCCGATTGATTTTAGGGCATGGATTAATAGTCGAAACCCTAATTACTCAATAACTATAATTCCATTTCAAATTTTAATAACTCATGACGAATTATTAGAAAACCCCCGTCTAACATTCATCCCGCCTTGGCCAAGGACTTCTGAGTCATGAATTATGAAAACATAGAAGATTCACTTGTTCTGCCAGACAAGTGATGAATTCTTTGTTAGCCACTCATTAACCTTCATACTTGTTAATGCAACATCCAACGTACCCCTTTTTGATTGTCATGCAATCAGAAGATACATCAAAATGGAACACGATATGCACAAGGCTACCATGGTGCCTCAAGTCTAAGGACTAATCATATACTATTGTAATATGGAAATTCTTATTTCAACAAACAACGTTTCCAATTAAGAATTTCCAGTGAGCCTGTTTAGTGTATTTATTCTCTTACAAGCACCTGCATACATGTAATAATGTCACTATACCAATGTTCATGGAGCGAGACATCTTCATTATGTGAGCATACATTGTATGTATGAGTCTATTGGGCTATTCGATGTCCCATCTCAAGAAGCCCTTGACTCAGAACTAATTTAAGACCAAAGCCATAGAGGTATATTCCATGATCACCATCAATACATGACCATACCCCGTAGCTAAGTTTGGTCTAGAGACTTTATCTAATTACTATATGGAATTAAAGATAAAGAAATTTATCTATTTTATTATTCTGATTTGAAAAAGATTATTTTTACAAATACAAGAGTATAAAAGACGCCCAATCTAATTAGCGCATTGGGTACTACTCTAACAATCTCTCACTTTTTCTAGTGTCAATTGCCCATGTACTTCAAGCCTATCTTCTCAAGATGTGCATCGAAAAACTTTTGCGCTAGGGGTTTGGTTCTGCTATATTTTTTGCCGAAACGCTCAATCCACTACAACATTGCCTCTACCAATGTTCTCTCTGATCAGGTGGTATCACCTCATGATGTGTTTGGATCTTTGATGAGACCTTAGTTCTTTTGCTTGCATAATAACTCAGTTTTTATCACAATATATCAATATAGAATCAATAACGGATGAAACTACACTCCACTCTTGGATAAAGTTCCTCATCTAAATAACTTTCTTTGCTACATCGCATGCAGTAATGCATTCAGCCTCAATAGTGGAATCCACAGTCGTCTCTTGCTTGGAACTTTTCCAGTTGACTGCACCACTATTTATGGTGAATACATATCCAGACATGGATTTGAGTTATCTATATCGAACTAAAAACTAGAATCAATATAGACTTCTAGCTTCAGTTCTCTAGATACGTACACAAGAAATATATCCTTAGTTCTTCTCAAGTATTTGAGGATTATCTTTACAACCTTCCAGTGTTCCTCACCTAGACTGGACTAATATCTACTCATGACACTCAGAGTATATATGACATCAAGCTTCGTGCATAGTATACTATATATTATGTTTCCAATGGCAGATGCATAAGGTATGCAGGTCATTATTTCTCTCTCCTTAGGAGTCTTAGAAGATATGGCCCTTGAGAGAGAAATACCATGACTTATTGGCAAGAATCCTCATTTGGATTCCTCCATGTTAAACCTCTTTAGATTTTATCTATATACATAAATTGGGATAGTCTGATCATCTTTCCAGGCCTATCTCTATAGATCTTTATTCCCAAAATAAAGGATGTTTCTCCCAAATCCTTCATGGAGAACTAGTTAGACAACCAAGTCTTAATTGACTGTAGCATCTATACATTATTCTCAATAAGAAGGATGTCATCAACATACAATATGATAAATGTCACTGCGCTCCCACTAACCTTCTTGTAGACACAAGGTTCATCCGAGTTTTTTGTGGAAATAAAATGATTTGATTGCCTTGTCAAACTGGATGTTCTAACTTCGGAAAGCCTGGTAAGTCCATAAATGGATCGTTGAAGATTGCAAATATTTTTCTCACTCTCTCTGCATATGAAACCTTCTAGTTACCTTATATAGATCTATTCCTTAATGTTTCCAATAAGAAAAACAGTCTTCACATCCATCTGCTATATCTTGTAGTCGTAATACACTGATATGGCTAGCAGTATCTGGATGGATTTAAGCATCATTACCAGCGAAAAAGTTTTCATATAATTAATTTCTTGCTTCTGAGTATCGTAACCAATCATAATTTTTAGGTCACTACCTCTCCATTTACTCCAAGTTTCTACTTATAGACTAATTTGCAACCAAGAGAAACTATTCTTTATGATGGGTCCATATGGTCCATACCTTGTTGGAGTACATAGAGTCTATCTTGGATTGTATAACGTCTTGCCAACTTCCTGAATCGATGTCAGACATCACTTCTCCATAAGTCCTTGGATTACTATTTAATGAGAGATTCTCATCGTTGTTCTCTAATAAAAATCTATACCTCTCAAGTGGCTTTGAGATCCTTTTGGACCTCCTAGGAGGTTGTGTGTTCGAAGGTCCAGGCTTAGTTGGTTGGCCCATTACTGCATTCATTGGGAGGTTTTGTGGTTCTTGAATTTCTTGAAGTTCTACTATTTCGCCATTTCTATCCAATAGAAACTATTCCTTTATGAAGATGACATTTCTCGAAACAAACACCTTTTGTTCTAAGGAGTCATAGAAATAGTATCTAATGGATTCTTTTAGATACCCTACAAACTTGCTTAAACTGGATCTCATATCTAATTTATCTATCACTTACTACTTCACGTAAGCAGCACACCCCCATACCCTTAGGTAATTTGTAAGAGGGTAGTTTTCCACACCATATCTCATATGGTGTCTTGGGCACTGACTTTGATGGCACTCTATTTAATAAGTATGTCATCATTTTTAAAGCATAGCCTAGAATGTAAAAGAAAGTCCAGTGAAGCTCATCATTAATCGAACATTGTCTAATAGGATCTGATTCCTACATCTACAACTCCGTTGAGTTGAAGAGTAGCAGGAGGGTCTACTGGGAGAATCTCATTTTCTTTTAGATAATCAAGAAACTCTGTGCTCAAGTATTCTCCTCCTCGATCAGATTAAAGAATCTTGATACTTAGCTTAGTATATTTCTCCACTTCGCATTTGAATTCTTTGAACTTTTCAAAAGTTTTAGATTTATACCTCAAAAGGTAGACATAACCATACCTAGAATAATTGTTGATAAGGGTTATGAAGTATTGATAGTTCCCATGAGCACTAACACTTAGTGGCCCATATACATTCGAATAGATCAAATCCGATAGGTTTTTGGCTCGCTCCACTTGTCCAATAAATGGTGATTTGATCATTTTTCCTTTGATACATAACTCACATGTTAGTATTCCTTGCTCTTTTAGAAGATTGATCAATTGGACCGACTTGTGAACTCTCTTCTCGAACATGTGACCTAATCTAGCATGCCACAATAGTTGGGAACTATGATTATCTTATTTTCTTTTATTTTGTTAAACGTGGAAAAATGAGTTATAGGGAGCAATAGAATACAAATCATTCATCAATATGTCAGAGATAATTAAAACGGAATCTTTAAAAATAGAACAACTTCTACATTTTATTGAAAAAGTAAAGCCTTTTCCATCCAAAACAGAAATAGGAATAAATGTTCTTAACTATCTTTGGAACATAAAGACAATTGTTTAAAACTAAAACTATTCCATCTCCTAAAGCTAAAGTTGACACTTTCTATGGCTAATGCAGCAACCTTTGCTCCATTCCCCCAGCTACAGGACCGTCTCTCCTCTATTTAGCTTCATGTTTCTTGTCATCACCTATAAATCAGTGCAAAGATGAGACCCACAGCCAATATCTAATACCTAATAAGCATTGTTAACTGATAAGTTAACTTCAATAAAATAAATATCTGAACTCTTCAAGCTCGCAAGGTACTCCTTGCAGTTCCTCTTCCAATGCCCAGGTTTGGCACAGTAATGGCATTTTTCATCAGTTTTGGAACTCTTCGAGACCCAACTAGTTGCCTTTATGCCTTTGGATTTTGAGGAATGTTTTCTCTTCTCCTTCTTCTTCTTGGTCTTTGTAGCCTTCGAGTTGGAAGAGGATCTAACAAGCATGAATGGCTTGTCCTTCTTCATAGTAGACTCAGCCATCTTCAACATGTTAACCAGCTTAGTAAGGTTGTTTTCATCTTATGCATGTTGAAGTTGACAACAAAGGTGTCAAACTATGGAGTCAAAGATTACAGGATGAGATCTAATTAGATTTTTTTATTCATAACGACTCCAAGTAGCTCGAGCCTTTCTATCAGACCTATCATCTTCAATCCATAATCATAGATTGAAGAGTCCTCCATCACATAGGTCCTGGAAAGCTCTTTTGAGATTTGATATCTCGCTTACCTTGTATGTTCACCATATAACTCTTGTAGGTAAATATAGATATCATGTGCATGTGCATATACCTCGTGTTGCCTCTACAACTCATTTGATATCGATGCCATCACATAGTACCACACTTGCAGATAATCATCGACTTGTTGTCAATATTTTTCAAGCTTCTCCACAGTCCTATCTATCGGCAAACCTACCTGTGGAGGAACATCGAGAACATAGGATCTCTTCCCAACTTATAATCGACAAAATTAGGTCCAATTAATTTATTAGTGTCCAGAATTGATACAAGTGGATTTTCACCTCACTTTTTTCCATATAACTTAATTTTTTGAGCCCATATGATACTAAGTGTCAAATAAGACCCATCAAACCTCCATGCAGATGAAACATCAAAACATTCCATGACTCATGGCCAACATAGAGATGAGTCTATCCCATGGGAATCACTATGCCTGGTAGAGATCACATCTTTTCATTACAAAGTCATTTCACGACTCATGACCAATGACAAAGTAAGGTAACATCATCATGTTTTCTACTTTTGACGGTAGGCATGGATAGTGGGTCCAACCCAATTTTATCCATATTTGCTCAAAATCAAAATTTCAAACATTCCTTTACTTGATTTTAATTCAAGTGTGGTTAATATATTTTACTAAAACCAATCACTATTAATCTTAGTTTATTTAATGTGTTTGCATTCAAATGATGGCAAGCATATCATTTCAAAATATTAAATAAATCATGTACATGCATCTAATATATACATAACTTAGATGATCATGGGCCAATCCTATGCAATCCATTTGAGCTAAAAATGGATCTAGGTCAAATTAAGGATATAAAATAAAAATAGAAACTAATTTCTATTACATGAATATATCCTATACATTCTTGAGCCTTCTCTTGATTCTTCGTCTTGATCCTTCTTCATTTTCACCAAAAACAAAAAAGAAAAAACTTCACCATATTCTACTCTCATTTAAAAAATATAAAGTGCATACAAGGAAAGAATAAAAAACTCGCAAGCCCAATTTCAGAAACTCAAAGATAAATAAATCCAATAACATTGGTCCAAAAGCTCCATGATCATCCAATATATAGCAATAAATATATCACCCGAATTTATTAAAGCATGCAAATTTACCATCCATTTAAATTGTAATTTCATGACTCGGGATAAAATCTCAATTTTTCACGAAAAACCAAATTTTCAAAAAATTAAAATTAACAATTTAATTAAAATTCTAAAAAATAAAATTTTGTAATTCAACACGATAAGGATGTCCAACAACCCCCCTCATTTCAGCATGTGCACATCGTGCTGCTTGTGGTCATGCCATATGTTTTTCTTCTCCAAGTAGATCGAATTCAATTACACATGTTTGATTTGACAATTAAATAAATTATAAAATAATTTTATCTTAATAAAAAATACAAAAAATTCAATCAAAATATAACAATTAAATTCGCAAGCATAAATCGAATCCAATTAGATTTGCTCAATCCACGGCTCTAATAGAACTATTGGGTTCACATGATCCTGGGGTATGCACATTGAAAAATTAAAATTTTAAATTAAACGTGCCATAACAATTACAGCAGTACCCCGGATTTGATGTTATTTTTAATGATTTTGTAATTTCTAATGGTTGTATAAAATAAATTAAAATTTTGATTTATACCTTTATGCACTCCGATTATCATAAGGTTTGAAGCAATTTATTGCTAGCCACTTTTTGAATTTCGATTTATAGAGATCCAAGCGTCTCCTCTCTAAAGAAGTCCACATGTTGAGTAGGAACACAGAATTCAAACTCCCTAGCGATTCGGATTCTTTTACTAATGTAGTGTATGAAGTGAATATGGTAAATATTAATTCTTATTATCAACTTCTTTTAAAAGAATTGATACTTAGACAAAAAGATGGAATTTTGGATGAAGAAAAAATAGAAAAAGAAAAATAATTTTTTCTCCTGCTATTTTCTATATGGCCAAAAATTTGAATGCTTATTGTGCCTCAAATTTTCGGCCTCCTTATTTATGTAGTGGTACTCAAAAATTTCAAGAGTCTCATTCTTGGTATTTTTGGCCTCCATTTTAATTGGTTGAAAGATTTTTGGTTCATTCCAAATCGCCCAAAAATTTCCAACTTTATCTATTTTCTTCCAAAAGATATTAGAGTCTTCCAAGAAAGTCAATTTTTTTTAGTTTCCATCCTTTTTAGATAACCTACATGGGTCTTTCCTAATAGGTCTTTATGAATTGTACTTGAACTTAAAAGCAAATTATATAATTAATCCAATTAATTATTTTACCTCAAATTCAATTAAATAATTCCATCTAGTGCATCTAATCAAAATAGACCCAATTAAATAATCTAATTATTTAATTGAATAAATTAATTTATGATTTGTACAATTAATTTGATTCAATCAAATAATTATTTCACTCCAATTAGGCTTCCTAATCCTATTAGGTCCAATCAAATAATTAAATTATTTAATCAAATAATTAATTCAACTCATTGAATTAATTTAATTACCAATTAATTAATCTCTAATAATTAATTGGATCCAACTCTTCGGATCAATTCCTATGTTAGAAATGTTCCATCTCAAATTGTGTGATCCTTTAAGTTCACAACTGAGATAGTAGTGGGCTTGCAATATTTGCAATTTATAAATAATAATTATTCTGATTAATTAATCTAATTAATTAATCTGGTTGAAATTAACTACTTAATTTTAAGAACCTAACAAGTCATGGGGAAACACGTAATAAGTGTATCATCACTACCTAATCTTAGGTGAATTAGCGAGTGAACCTATTTCAATTATGAGTACCATACATGTAAGATCATTCCGTCAATTAATCTCCCAATTGAGTTTAGGGTATGGATTAATAGTTGAAATCTTAATTACTCAATAACTATGATTCAATTTCAAATTTCATTTATTCATGACGAATTGTTAGAAAACCCCGATCTAACATTCATCCCGCATTGGCCAATGACTTCTAAGTCATGAACTATGAAAATATAGGAGATTCACTTGTTCTACCAGACAAGCGATGGATTCTTTGTTGGCCACTCATTAATCTCCATACATGTCAATGCAACATCCAACGTACCCTTTTTATAATTATCAGGCAATCAGAAGATACATCAAAATGAAACACGATATGCACAAGGCTACCATAGTACCTCAAGTCTAAGGCTAATCGTGTACTATCATAATATAAAAAATTTTATTTCGACAAACAGCATTCCAATTAAGAATTTTCGATAGGCCCATTCAATATAATTGTTCTTTAACAAACACTCGCATTATCACTAGTGTCACTATGCCGATGTCCATAGAGCGAGACCATGCATCATATGCGCAAGTCTATTAGGCTATTCGATGTCCCATCTCAAGAAGCCCTCAACTCAAAACTAATTTAAGACCAAAGCCATAGAGGCATATTCCATGATCACCATCAAATACGTGACCATGCCCCGTAGCTAAGTTTGGTTTAGAGATTTTATCTAATTACTATATGAAACTAATGATAAAAAGTTTGCTTATTTTATTAATATGATTTGAAAAAGATTATTTTTACAATACAAGAGTATAAAAGATACCCAATCTAATTGGCATGTCGGGCACTACTCTAACACTTAACCCATCAACCTACAACCCAATTGGAAATAATACCGATCTCATACCTTTCTGAACAATGGGGAATCGACATTTTGGGGCAATTTTCTCCAGTTAGAGGTCAGAAAAAATTCATTATTGTGGCTATGGAATACTTTTTCAAGTAGATAGAGGCAGAAGCAATGGCTAAGAGAATAGAAAGTGAGCTCATGAACTTTTTATGGAAAAATAATGTGTGCAGTTTCAATGCCCCGAGAGTTCTAGTATCTGATAATACGACTCAGTTCCAAGGCAAGAAGATTCAGCCATGGTGTGAAAAAATGAAAATTTAATAGAATTTAACTGATGTAGAGAATCTACAAGTAAATGGACAAACAAAGGTTGCAAATAGAATCATATTGCAACATGTAAAAACACATCTAGAAGTAGTAAAGTCTTATTGGCTAGAGGAATTGTTGGGGTTCTTGTGGGCATATCGCACAACCCCATAAACTGCAACGGTCGAGACTTCTTTTAGATTGGTATATGGTTCAAAAGCAGTGATCTCAGTAGAATTTCATATTATGACCCTGATGTGAACTGTATAGCACAAGAACTCGATTTGGAACTCATATACGACAAGAGAGATCAAGCTTACATCCAGATCTAAGTATCTAAAATTCGGATGCATAATGCATATAACAAGAAGGTTCAGGGCAGAAATTTTCAACTTAATGACCTAGTATTGAAAAAAGTGGAAGTTTCGAAGCATGTGCTAGGTTCGCTATAACTACGGGGTGTGTGCAACGGAATTTAAAAATAAACACATGCAACAACAATTATTGCATCACCCCTAGTTCGAAGCGATTCTAACGATCACGTGTTTTTGATAGTTTTACAAAAGAGTAAATAAAGGCTCGAATTTTTATCTTTGATGCACTCTGATTGCTATAGGGTATATAGTAATCAATTGCTATCACTCACTCTAGAAAAAGGTTTACAAGATATTTAAATATCTCCCCTCTAAAGATAGTCCTGACGTTTGAACTAGAACACATAATTAAAAATTTCGCTAGTGATTTTAATTCTTTTACTAATCTAATTTGGAGTGCTTTTATGTGTATTAATTCTTAATCCAACTTGTGAAAATAAAAAAAAATAAAAAATAATATTTCTTCTTAATTATATGAAATGATCGAAAATTAGGATAGATACATCCTCAATTTTTTTTCCATATCAAGGAAAATAGATGGCTGAAAATTACCCAATAATTTCCATCATTTCTCTATATTTTCATGTATTGAAATCAGTTATTTTGGAAGAGCCAAACTCTCCAAAATGGTCAATTCAATGAACCTATCCCCATAGAATTAATGTGGCCAATTTTGTGGTCTTCTACAAGCCACAAAATCGACCCCTTTCTCCCTCTTCTTGATTATGTTGGACTCTTCCAATGTAATCAAGATATATATCTAATCTCTCTAATTATCTTCATAAGATAATTAATAAGAAAATCATATTATTTTATTTTTAATTTCTTCTAATAATTCAAGTGGGCTTTTAAATAAAAGGCCACCTTAATTTTGGGCTTGAACTTTTATGAAGTCCATTAATTAATCAAATTTACCCAATTTTAATTAATTGATCCAATCAATTAATTACTACACTCTAATTAGGCTTCCTAATCTTATTAGGTTCAATTAAATAATCTCTTTATTTAATTAAATAGTTAATTCAATCGATTGAATTAATTTAAGCTCCAAATTAATCTCCATTAATTAAATAAATTTAACTACTTAGATTAATTCCTAGATTAAAGATGTTCTACTCTAAATTGTGTGTAACCCTTTAAGTTCACAACTAAACTAGTAGTGAGCTTACAATATTTGCAATTTATGATTAATTAATTAATTAACTCCTTAATTTCAAGAATCTCAATATCCATAAAAACATCTAGCAAGTAATTATAACAAACTAGTCTCAGCTAAAATAGCGAGTAAACAAACCTATTTCAGTTGTGAGTAAACCTATTTTGGTTGCAAGTCTCATACAAGTATAGTCTTTCCGACAATTAATCTCCCGATTGAATGTAGGACATGGATTATAAGTCAAAATCCTAAATAATTCAATATTTCAAGTTTCAATGATTTTTGATAAATCAAAACTCATCCTGCCTTGGCTAAGGTCTTTGAATCAAGAGTTATGAGAAATACAGGAGATTCCATTGTTAAAAAGACAAGTGTTGAATTCTATGTTGGCCATAGACAAACCTCCATGTACACCAGTGCAACGCCCAACAAACCTAAAGATATATCAAAGTGCTGCAGGATGTACACAAGGCTACCATCGTGCCTCAAGTTCGAGGATTAGCTGTATACTATTGCAACACAAAAATTCTTATTTCAGCAGAAAATTCTTATATGTTCGGTGTATTTGTTCCCTAACAAACACCTACATACATGGAATTGTATCTCTATAATAAAATACGACATCATCGTCTTACGAGCATGCACTGCTCCTGTCTTAAAATCCTCGACTCAAGACTTATTTAAGACCAAATCCTCAAAGTCATGTACCATAATCACCATCATATATGCAACATGCCCCACAGCTAAATTTGGTCTAAAAATTTTATCTAATGTGCAGAAAGAAAAATACAAGACAAAAGATAAAGAAAGTACATTTTTATTAATATAATTCCCAATAAGATTATCTTACAAAAGAAAAAAGTACAATACACCCAATCTAATTGGGGTGTTGGGCATCCTACTCTAACAGTAGGTCCCTTCAAAGTGAGATAAATCTTGAAGCGAGTAACCTACAAGCTGCAGAATATGCAAGAAAAGAAGCTCCCACGACCCTAAACATAAATTAAGGAAGTTTTATGCGTAAGACTTAAGGAAGTTTTATGCATAAGCTTGATAATGTTGTACATGGCTCTCTTTCATTTCAATCTTGTTTTGTGTATATACTCATCTTATATTAAATAAAAGAATTGTCTACCTATATAAACCCTTTTCTTAATCCACATGACCTTATAAATGATGCGAGTAACATCATGAAGAGGCAAAATGGCTTGAGAAAAGCCATCAAATTCAAAATGATATGAAAAATATCATGGCCAAGAAGAAGTAAAATACGATTTGAAAAAGATTGTAGCAAGGAAGCCAAAAACGATCTGAAAAAGATCGTGGCCAAGAAGAAGTAAAATACGATGTGAAAAAGATCGTAGTAAGAAAGCCAAAAGCGATCTGAAAAAGATCGCGGCCAAGAAGAAGTAAAATACGATCTAAAAAAGATCGTAGCAAGGAAGTCGAAAGTGATCTAAAAAGGATTGTGACCAAGAAGAAGTAAAATACGATCTGAAAAAGATTGTAGCAAGAAAGCCAAAAGCGATTGTTGAAAAGAAGAAGTAAAATACAATCTGAAAAAGATTATAGTAAGAAACTCGAAAACAATCTAAAAAAGATCGTAGCCAAAAAGCGAAAAAGGATCTGAAAAAGATTGTGGCCGAGAAAAATCAAAATACGATCTGAAAAAGATTATAGCAAGAAAGCCAAAAACAATCTAAAAAAAATCATGACAAAAGAACAAAAAGCAATCTGAAAGAGATCACTAAGCTCGAAATGATCTGAAGGAGATAATCGAGTTCAAAATGACACGAACTTAGATCTAAGAAACATCATCAGAATCTTCAAAAAAATAATCTAGAAAAGATTGTCAGAGCATATAAAACGACCTTGATAAGATAATGGCAATTCAACCAAAAATGATCTGAGGTTAGTTTATTTATTCTATGAATTATTTAAATTCAAAAGTTCGCTACATATATATCAACTGATTAGGTAAAGGCTGGAATGAGGCTACACATTACCAATTATAAGTGATCTTGAAACCAATCAAATAGTAACAAAGTTATATATGAAGCCAAAATGATTGCCATTTACTTCAAAAGCAAAAATTACAAGTCCTTGACTTCAAAAAAAGAAAAAAAAAAGAGAAAAATGTAGTTCATAACATCACAAAAGATATCGTCAGAGAATGCATGTACATTGCCTCTAAGGCACTGAGCGTTGAGATCTTTAACATATACCTAAGCCCCACCATTTACAAGGTCATGTACAAAAGAATGCCCTACCTAACATAGACCTTGAAGTCAAAAGCTAAAAAACAAGATAGGCCACCAGCCCCTATCCTAGCTCGCCCTAGCAGCTACTTCATTATCATCATCATCAGAGTTGAGATCGATGGTAGTAGCTTCACCTTAACCTGAGGTCCCCTCTACTTCACCGATTCCTCCCAGAGTACTGACATAATGGACGAGATCATCGATTTTCTTTTTCTCATCCTCGAACACAGGCTCTTCAAGGTTTTCATTTTTGAAGGGGTCGAGGGGAGCTGGGTCAAATCCTTCAACAAAGGCCCCTAACTTTGAAGCTTGGGCTTGGCATTTCATGAACCCAGTGAACTCGTAGATAGTAACCTTTTAAGCCACCGTAGTTGTAAAATAGTTCCAAGTTCATGAAACCTCAAACACCATCCATTCGTACCTTCTGCATTGTACATTGATGCTCATTTGAGACTATGTACTCCTGATGACCTGCCATGTGACCTGAGTTAAAGGACTCTTGATGCTCATAAACATGGGCTGATTCTACCTCCTTAGCCTGGGCATTGGCCTCATCAATAACCTTATGCAGCTCCTAGTTCTTGAGCTAAGCATTCTCTAAATCTTGCTTCAGTTTGACGATCACCTCACCAAGCTCAATTTGAACATTCTCCTTTGCTTTGGACTTCTCCACCTCGATAATACGGAGCTTCTCTTCTTGATTCTATCCTTGCAAGAGAGTCACTCGTGTCTCCAATGAGCAGCTTATAAGGTCAGCTAATAGATAATAGCATTGTTCTAAAAAAAATGAGCAGAAGATGTTAAGTTAATTACCTTAATAAAAACAAACACCTATGGTAAAAGTCAAAAGGTACTTACCACCATAGAGTGATGAGTAGTTGCCACCTCCAATTGAGTTAGAGAAAGGCTTACGAGTCTAAACTGATCAATGGGGAAAAGAGTATGCTTGTAGAGCTCAAAAGAATCCCATCGAGCATGTGACTTCAGCACAAAACTTTCAATAATGATTCCCCAGGTCGGCATAACCTAATGTGCAACTGGGTTCGTCAATCGTCTGGAATGTGAAGACTATTCCTCCCTGGGCATCTGAACAAGCAATTCTTCCCCTTTCTCCACCCATAACAGCATCAAATTAACTTCAAATGAACTGTTCCCCTTCTTGTTATGAGATCGCTTACTAGATTTGCTACTATGAGAGTTCTGATCTCTCAAACTATTGCCCTTACTTTAGAATGCTTGTGGCTCCTACTCCCATCAGTGGGCTCCTTGCCTTTATCCTTAGAATGATGAGTACCACTTCCTGACCCCTTGTCATTGCCTTTATTCTTCTTGGAATGTTTGGAGGAGCCAAGTAGTTTACCAGCATGCTTTGTAGTCACCGTCTCAGCAGGTGACTCGCGAATTGGAGTTGTTAGGTTCGCGCGACCCGGGAGACGTATACGCAGCGGAATTTAAATTTTTTCAAAAATATAAATATATATATTACATCACATATAATTAAAATGAATTCTGGAATCCTTTCGCGATTATTCAGTTGTGCGTTTTCTGATAGTTAAAGTAAGAATGTTTCAGAAACTCTTACCTTGATTTGCACTTTGGCTGATGTAGGGATTGAAACGATTCAAATCGTTATCCCTGCATGAAAGTATTTCCATGTTCTTCAATTCAAAACCCCTTTGATTGAAATCTAATTCACTTCTAGGATCCCAAATGTTATCCCTCTAACGGTATCCACATCTTGGATGCCCACTCACAACCGATTCCTATGCTAGTAGTTTTCAATTCGATAATTCTATCCTAGAATAATTTTATTTGGAACAAGAACACACTAACAATTAGTGTTTTAGGTATTTAATTTAATTCTTAATTCAACAATTAAATCAAGAATTAAACTAAATAAAAGGTTGGTGAACATTTGGAGATTGAAAGGAAATGAGGGACGAATTTTTTGGGATGAAAAAAAAATATTTTTCTTCACTAAAATATGCAATTAAAATCCCCCAAAAAATATCCAAGAAGATTGTCAATCAAAACTATCACAAGTTCTTTCTATAAATGACTCTTCTTCCTTTCTTATCTCCAACTCTTTTTGTAAGTTTCCTTATCCCATAAAGACTTTCCTTTTTCTTTATTACCTCTTAGAAATTGAATTCTCAATTTAACTTCCTCTAAGAATTGGATTACCAATCCAATTTCCTAATGGGCTTCTTACAAGCCCACACCTAATGGGCCTAGCCCTAAGTAATCAATTAGGTTCTACTTTAATTGATCCAATCAATTAAATTAATTCATTTAATTAATTAGGCACATCTTACTTAATTAATCCAATCAATTAATTAAATGTTCCAATTGGGCTTCCTAATCTAATTAGGTCCAATCAATTAATCTAATTAATTAATTAAATTAATTCCATACTTGAATTAATTTAATCCCATTAATTAATCACATTAATTAATTTAATCCAACACTTGGATTAATTTCTAGGCTAGAAATGGACTTGTCCAAATTTTGTGTGTGACCCCTTAGGTTCACTTTAAACTAGCCGTGGGCTCACAACTCTTGTGACTTAGTTGAACAATTAATTGTTCTCATTAATTAGTCCAATTAATTAATTCTCTTGAAATTAATTCATTAATTCCAATAACCCACAAGACATGGGAAGCATCTAACAATGCATCATGACTCCTAGACTAAGGTGAATGTGCGAACCTATTTCAATTACGAATACCATGCAAGTACGGTCCTTCAGTCATCTAATCTCCCGATTGAGCCTAGGGCATGGATGTCAAGTCGAAACCCTATTAGCTCAATAACTATGTTTCTATTCCTAGTAGCTTGACTTGATGATGAATAATTAGAAAACCCCACGTCTAATTTTCATCCAACCTTGGCCAAGGATTTTAGAGTCAAGTATAGTGGAATACATAGGTGATTTACCTATTCATCTAAATAGGTGATGGATCCTTTGTTGGCCACTCATTAATCTCTATACATGAAGATGTTACACTAATATAAACCCCTAGTGATTATCATGCAATCGGAAAATATATCAAAGTACAATATGTCATGCATAAGATTACCATGGTGCCTCAAGTCCAATGACTAATTCTTGCACTATCGTAACGAGAAAATTCCCATTTGACAATAGAATATTTCCAATTGGAAATTTTCAGGTGGGGTTGTTCAGTGTACTTGTTCCCAACAAGCACCCACATACATCCACACCAACACCTATGGAACGAGGCATCCTCCTTTCGAACCTGCATCGTATGCGCAAGTTTCAACGGGATCAATGATGTCCCATCTCATTAATCCTTAACTTGGATCGTTTTAAGATCACAGTCTTAGAGGCATATTCCATGATCACCATCATATGCGCAACCATGCCCCATAGCTATGTGTGATCTAAGGACTTTATCTAATTCTTATGATGAATTTAAGATAAAGATTGCCATTTTAAATGATATTAATATAAATAAGAATGATTCGCAAGAGTATAAGAATGGCCAAAACAATTGACACGTCGGGCACTACTCTAACAGGAGTAGGGGTCAAGGTGGGAGGAACAGTATCAGAAGAGCTCAGAGGGATATGAGTAGCCACATGGACCTCCTAGAAACTTGGTGCTGGTGAATGAGGAACAGCAAGCGAGCTCGAGCCAAAAGAGCTCCCCTTTGCTCCCTCATAGCTTTGGCAACCATCGATGCACAAGTAGCTATTTCTGAACATGATAAACAAAAATAGGTTAAAAATTATGAGTTCGAGTTTGGGCGAAGAAAAGTGAAAAACAAATTACTAAGGGTTCAAGTTGCTTGGATAAGAGCAAGGCTAAGGTCGGCCAAGGTGTAGACATTTTCAGTAAGAAGGTTATGAGTTACATACCAAGTTCTAATGAGATAATTAGGCACAAAGTCATCTTCCTAGGAGACAGGACCTAAATTTTGAGGTCGGGGTCGAAAAACTCTCCATTGATGAGGAACTATCCATGGCCTATTCTTAGAGACTTTGAGATAAATGAACTTATCCTTTCAGGGATCTAAGGAAGAAGGTAAGTGATGCAACCTTTTGCGATTGGGGTTTAGAGTTATGTAAAAAAATCCTCTTTCCACTTTTAGGGGAAGAATTGATGGAGTTCAAATAATAGCAATGTTTAAATGAGAGCTCTTAACAAAAGTAACATATTAAAATAATGAAGCCCAGGGGGCAGTAGATTCTAAATTTGGGTTCTCTTAATAGACATACTGATATGACCCCTCACCTTCAGCAGCATCCCCTTCGAGGATAGCCTTGGGATTTTGTTGAGAAGGCTCAGTGGTCGCACCAAGATAAGGAGAATTGACCTGAGCTTCTTAAGTACAAGTAATATCCCCACAGCTCGAACTTGAGTTTGAGCTCGAGCTACTAGAGCTCATATCAAAACTAGAAAGGGTTTGCTCAAAAGTTGGGCGGATATTATTACAACTAAAAAAGAGGATGCTAGAACAAAAGGCAACAAAAATAAAAAAAATAAGGTAAAAAGTTCAAAACTTGTGAGGGGGCCGCCTTAAAAAATTCGATCTCTGAAAAATACACCGAAAATGGGATTTGAGGTCGCTCTGATCTGAGAGTTCGCTTTCTCCTAGGAGAGATGGTGTAAGTGAATGATAAGTAATGGGGAACTTATATATATAGATGAGGTAACTTGAATGAACAGTCAGGGTGGAGCACCGATTCAAAATAGACGGCCCAAATTAATTTTTCCTGCATTGAATGTACAAAAAGTTAGGGGAGTAATGATGTACAAAGCACTGAAATTATATTTGTGCCCCTGAATATCACCAAAATGCTAAAAATACCCAGAGATCTGCATATTTTTACTTGGGACCGATCCAAACTCGAATTCGGGTCGACCTGAGCTCTCCACTGTTGATAAAGTGGACCGATGGAATGTGCAAGTTAACCATATCATGACATCTGGACCCTAACATGTATGGTCTATGATGACCGATTAGTATAAATACCAAATGCACAAGTCTCATAAGGTAATTTTTATATCTTTTTCTCACTTCACATTCTAGTTCTTTACAATCTCAAGACCTGAAATACTTAAGCATCGGAGGATCTTAGTTGGGAGCCATCCCAACGAGCCTAACGTGTGTTGTTGTTACAAATCACTACGAACTCAAGTACCCAAGGGTATATCATCTCAATCCAAACTCAAGCATATTGATTTATCTCTGAATCAATACTCTATTTGACATTTGTAATCCCACATCATGGACATCCATCATTTATACATGATATTCATAACATATCTATGGTATTATCATTGCTAATATGATTATTGTTGTTATTATCATCATCTTCATCTTTATTTTATTCCTTAGGGGCTCGTTTATGTAGAGTGATTAAGTCATATATTATCTTATTCGACTTAATAAATTTTTTACTTAGTTGGAATGCAACCCTTGTCATTGGGTCGGCTGAACGTGAAACTGATGTTTAGACGAATGAGGAACCACACTTGGGGTTGGTGATTCAACAATCCAGAGTGGCGCACCAAAGGCCAACCAAGTTTTAATTGGTACAAAATGTCATGTTTGCCCCTGAAAACTTAAGTCTAATTACACTAATGCCCTTAGGTGTTTCCTTGAGGCAAGATCCCCAGTTTGAGTCCACAGTCTACTTCATATAAGCCCCTCGTTCGCTCAATTCCATTTTATGTCCAAAAATTCTTTGAATCCAAGAGTCACAAAAACAATTTTCTTCATTCTCCTTATAAGTTAGAAGTTTAAATTTGTAGCTCTACAAAACCCTGATTCAAGATAGTATTCTTAAACTTTAAACCTAAATTAATCGGTGGATTGTTGAAGAAATCCCACTGATGCAGCATAATATTTACTTACATCAATTCCTTTATTTGTATTTGATTTTTGGGGGTCTGAAGTTAAAGAAGCACAAGTATGTGGCCATCCGGTTTCATTTCTCTTCGGCGTTTTCCTTCTTTTTTTTTTTTAGCCGATTTGATTGGAAGCAATTGGCTTGTTTTGGAAAATTGGGAAATGGGAATTTTGGGATTTGAGGGCAATTTGAATTATATGACTTTTTATCACACTTGTTTTATGTAAAACACAATATAAAACAATCCTCCTTACATCCATCATGCAATGCATCAATATAAACAAAATAGTGCAATTATAAAAATAATCAGATTCTTCACCAAATTATACATTTTATTTATCATCTCTTAATACTATACCCCAAGGGAAATGATACCTCTATGTAATATGCCCCCTGCACGTCTTATATGGGGATAGATTTTTCAATATAAAGTTATGAAAATATGAACGACTCCAAGTGATTTACAATTCACTATTAATTTTATTTTTTTAAAAGTAAAATTACTTTAAAAAATGTATACAGATATTCATCTTGGTGTGCAATTTAGTAATTTACCTGTATCTTATATTATCCAAAGAATTCGCCTATTAAACTCTCCATCATGAATCAGGATTATGGATAATTCTTCTATGTTTTACAACTTTTATTTTGTGAAGAATCCATTCAAATTAGTATACCGGAACAAGTTGTCAAGAAATAATCCCTATAATGGTAAAAATAAAGATATAAACTTAAGAGTACTTTCTTTGAATTATTTAAAACAATTTAATATCTTGTGTATTCAAATCTGTAAGTTTGTAGTGCAATTGTCCACAATATATCAAAAGAAACGAGAATTTTCACTTTATAAATTTAACTTAATAATAGGACAAACTTCAGATAAAATATTCTTAAAGAAATTACGAATATTAAAAAGTATCACATGTATCAAGTACAGGAACATGTCTTTAGAGGTGAGTGTATCACTTATTATTATATACAAACTATTATTATATCCAATTGTAATTTTAAAAAAAAATTAATAACCAGCTATTAAATCTAATAGGTTGGTTAACATTGTACTTTAATTTATTTTTTATTTCTTGAGTTTTTTAAATGAGGGAGAACAATATAATTCTGTCATTGTTTTTTTGGTAGCACTATAATTCATTTTGGAGCGAAAATTGATCAAATTTTGCTCATGGTCATGCCAAATGGCCATTTCTGAATGGAAAAATTCTCCCCTTTTCTCTTTTCCTCATATTTCTTTTTCTCTCCCTTTTTTCCTTATCTTTTCTATTGATTTCCGGCCCCCCCCCCCCCCCCCCTTTTTTTTGTTTGAAAGAGAAAGAAAGAGAGAAATCTGTGGAGAAGGGATAGAAACAGAATGAATAAATAAAATAAAAAAGGAGAGAAAATGAAAAAAAAAAAAGGAAAAAGAAAGAAGAAAAATGACTTTATTTAATATTTAATCTTTTATGAATAAAAAGGAGAAAGAAAGAAGAAATACATTTTAGTTATTTAATTTATTTTTTTAATCTTTGATTGTATTTATATAATAATAATAATTAAATTATGTAACTATATAACTGATCATAAAAGATAGAGGAAGGAAGAAGAAAATTGATTATAATGGTTTATTTTATTTTTTGAATCTTTGATTATTTATATAATTATACTCAAGTTATGTGATTATTTAAGTGAATAAAAAGATAGAGAAAGGAAGAAGAAAATGAATTTCTCTTTTTAATATATTTAATTATTTTTTAATGATTATTAAGTTACGTATTTATTTAAGTGATTAAAACATATAAATAACTTTACTGCGAAATGATTCACTTGGCATGCACGAGTACTATAGGCTAATTTTCCTTCCAAAATGGTCCTCTTGGCAATGCAACATGAGCAAAATCATCAATTTTTCCATTGGAATTAAAAAAATGCCCGAATTTTGTAATCATTGACACATGATTTTTTCTGGCATATTTTGAATTTTCAGGCAACTTTAAAAATTGAGCTGAAATTGTCAAATTTTAAAAGATGATATAAGTAAATTGCCACACCCATATTTTTAAGGACCTAAAAGTGAAATAATTAAGGGTCAACACACAGAACAAAAGTCCAATTTTTCCTTTTCATTTGTCTGTGTCTACATTATTTCAAATATAATGTTAATGTCTTATATCTTGAAAAGGTAGATATAATAAATTAAATAAATTATTATAAAATATAAATAATGAATTTGCTTATTTGGAAAATATAAATAATGAATTTTGCATATTAGACTTAGTCGGATTATAATACTTTCAAAGCTTAAGCGATTTATATTAGAAATTTTAATCAAATAAAAAAATTAGTTTAATCAATTATTTTGGCCTCTAAGATATTTGTGTAGACAAATTAAATTTGTTTCAATTAAATGGCGACACGTGTAAAATAATATGTATTAAATATTAATTTTATATTTTCTATTTATATTGAGAATTTAATCAAATTTAATTCCTAAAGTAAATAGTTAATTAATTGATATTATAATATATATTATTGGTCAATTAAATTTCGCCAAATGTCAAATCTCAATTTTTAGGAATTAAGATTATATCAAATCTTGTGATTAAAAATATAGATATCAATCAAATCATGAAGAGTCAATCAAATCGTGCTACGTCATCAATGACTTATCAAATAACCCCTATCTTACAAGTATAAATAGGAGTTATTTGTAAGAGTCAAAACATAAGTTGTGAAGAAGAAATCCAAGCAAGAAAGGTGTTGGAGGAAATTCTCTCAATCAAGACGGTCAAATTCAATGAGATCCACGGTGTTCAAAGTGAAAATCAAGGCGTTCATCGCAGAGTTCATTCAAATAATAGCGTTTTAATTCGAGATTAAGTTGTTAAACCCTCGAATTAACGTTATTGAAGATTAAATCCACATTGAAGGAGATCGAAAAGTCGATCCACCGATAAATTTTCAAATCCAAGAAGTCTACGTTCTTGAAGTTTTAATATTTTAATTCAAGATTAAGGTGTTAAACCCTCGAATTAACGTTATTGAAGGACGAAATCCATTTTGGAGGAGATCAAATTGGCGATTGTACTTCCAAAAGTTTAAATTCTAAAAAATGTTGTTCTTAAAGAGAATAATCAGAGGAATTATAGAGATTGTAACCACTTTATTTTTTTAATTCAATAAAATTTTATTTGTACAATTTTTCTTGTTTGTTAATTTTACAGACAACGAAATTTGTGTTATAAATTTCTGGCATGCCCAGTGGGAACCTCTCATCTTTTTTCTTTAGAAGATTTGAAATATCATAATGACTACTCGCAAAGTCGCAGTAGTGAAAATTACTACTTCAAATCTTCGAATGCTGCAGGCGGAAGTGTTGGTGTCATCACAAGAAGTATGGCGAAAAAGTTGCTATCATCTTCTGAGATAATTCCTTTGCTTGAAACTGTTGAGAAGGATTTGCCACATCTTGCCGACACAAACGATGATGAAGAAGACCTGAAGGATGAATCTGCATCATCCACCCCTCGCTCAGCATCGAGTTACTTATTTACCTCAAATATAGTGCTTGTCATGGTGACAAATGCTACAACTCTCGAGGAGCAAATTACAAGTTTAACGATGCCATTAAGGAACTCACTAAACATGTTCAAAAGTAAGACTCTCAAATCACAAAATTAATGAATAAAGTAGACAATGCTAATGTTAGCCGTGTAATGGGCAAACAAGTTGAGGTTCATGATAAAGTTGAAACATCCATGAAGCAATAATCAAGTGAAAAGGAGAAGCCTTCAATTAAAGAATTTCAAGTTTCATTTGATAGGTTGATTCCAGTTGACCAATTGAAAAAGTTTATCATGGGGATTATGAAAGATAAGTTCGATGGGAGCTCTAAGTCGTCCTTGACTTATGCCAAATCATACACTCGAAGGATTGATAATTTGGAGATAACAGTTGGCTACCAACCTTCAAAATTTCAGCAATTTGATGGCAAGAGCAACCCAAAGCAGCATGTGGCCCATTTTATTAAGACATATAATGATGCTGGAACATATGGAGATTACTTAGTGAAATAATTTGTTCGCTCATTGAAAGGGAATGCATTTGATTGGTATACTGACTTGGAGGCAAACTCAATCGATAGTTGGGAACAGTTGGAACAAGAGTTTATCAACCGCTTTTATAGTACTCGACAGACGGTTAGCATGATTAAACTCATGAATTCACATCAATGGAAGGAAGAGCCTGTCATCGAGTATATCAATCGTTGGAGAAACTTAAGCCTCAATTGCAAAGATCGACTGTTAGAAGCTTCAACTATTGAGATATGCATCCAAGGAATACATTGGGGCCTTCGGTATATCCTGCAAGGAATCCAACCAAGGATGTTTGAAGAGTTGGCTACTCGAGCTCACAATATGGAGTTGAGTATGGCTGCAAGTGGAGTTGAAGGGCCACCCATCCAAGAGCCTCAAAGGTCTAAATAAAGGTATGAAGCCAAGAAGGGAGGCAAGTCTTTCTCTAAAGCTCCAAACAAAGAATCTATGATAGTAAATGTAGCACCTATCAAATTCAAAGGTAACACAAATGATAAGAGCGGTAAAAAGAAAGACACCCCTTAAGAAATGGGGCAAAGAAAATTAACTCTAAAAGAGATGCAAGTAAAGCAATATCCATTTCTTGACTCTGATATCTCTAGAATATTCGATGACTTGCTCAAAGAAAATCTCATTGAATTACCTGAAACGAAACGTTCTAAAGAAGTTGGGCGTGTTGATGACCTAAAGTACTGTAAGTACCATCGTTTGGTGGACATCCAATCCATGACTGCTTCATATTCAAAGATAAAGTCATGCAGTTAGCTCGTCAATGGAAGATCTCACTTGAGAAAGATAATGCAACTGGCAATCTTATCACCATCGAATTTAGATCTACTGATGTTATAATGGAGAATGTGCCTAGATGTAGTGATGATGGAAAGCTTGATTATGACAATAACATTTCATGTAACATGACAAGTGAACAAAAGATTTCCTCCAATGAAGTCTGTTTGTCTGAAAATAAAGTTCACAATGTCAGTGATGATTATGTGTTGGTAGTGACCTTCATTGATGAAGATTTGTTGCTTGGTTCTAAACCCTATAATAAACCATTATTCATAACTAGCTATACTCGCGAGCAAAAAGTAAATAGGATATTGATTGATGGAGGCTCTGCAGTAAATATCTTACTTTTTCATACACTTAAGGAGTTGGGGATTTTCGTGAATGAACTTGCAAAAGTCATTGATGATCTAAGGTTTCAACCAAGGGGGAAAAGGGCTCTTGGCATCATAAGATTAAAATTATTGATGGATGATATGGCCTCAACTGTGCTATTTCAAGTTATAGATGCCAAAACCTCATATAACATGGTTCTTGGTCGTCCTTGGTTGCATGAAAATAGAGTAATTCCTTCCACTTGGCACCAATATTTCAAGTATTGTAGAGATGGCATGGTAAAAAGAGTGCTCGATGATGATAAACCTTGTACTGAAGCTGAATCATATTTTGCTGATGTTAAGTACTATCTCGAATATGCAAAAAAACTTAAGGCTAAAGATAGTCCAACTCAAGAGAAATCTAAGCAACAAAATTATGGAGTTGAAGGAAGTAAAACCAAAAACACTTTCCCAACTTATAGAGATCACATAAAAGGAGGATCGTCTCTCACTGAGGTTGGGCCTTTGAAAGAATTGGTACTTCCTCTGACAAAGCTCGATGCAGAGAAACTGTCTCCTCAACCACTTGAAGGGTTTGTTCGCCCAACTCAAGAAGCTGAAACAGAACATGGGGTTTGTTCGCCCACTTGAAGGGTATGAACTTATGAACTTATATGCAAAAATGCTTTGACCCGAAAGCTTATAAACTTCTTGTTAAAGCTGGATACAATCCAAAAGAAAGTTCCACCTTGGGTAAACTCCTTCCTGAAGCTATTGGCAAACAAGTGCATGGACGTATAGCTACCCAAAAGATGTTGAAAGAAAGTGGGCATGTTGTTCAAAGTAGTCGAACTGGCATTGGGTTTGTACCATAAAACCCCATCCGCATTGCCATCAAAAGAGCCAACACCAATCATATGTCTGAAGGAGAATTTTCATTGACAGATAATGTTTTTGGTGATAATGGAAAGAAAATAAAATGAATATCTGTCTTTGATAGACTTGGCCCGCTAAAAAAGTTGGGGAATAAAAGAGCCAACCATTAAAGATTGGCTATCTCTAAGACATCAAAGCATCTGAAAAGGGTCAATAAGCGGCGAACCACCCAAAAACTTCAAAGTCTAATTCCATCTCATATGAGGCAATGCACTACTTTGCTCATATCGTGTGAAAAAGTGCTGAAAGTTAAGTTACTAACTATTATTTTTACACGAACTCAAGATGACGAAGATGATAGGAAAACTGTAGCTTCATCTTATCACATCAATATTGGGTTAGACTGTGCAATATGTCGAAATGCTAAGGATCACTTAAACAAACAAATCTTCAAATTCACCAATGGTGGTTATATTAGCAAAATGGGTGATGCTATGCAAATGATTAACATAAGACAAAAGAATGGTCTGATGAGAATGTGTGTGGATTTTAAGGACATGGAACATGTAGAAAAATATATGGTATCAACATATCACATTACTTTAAGTGAAGAAATAGAAGAGGAAGATGCTGAAGTTGCTCCTCCTGAACTTGAAGAAGGCGTTAAAGCTACTAGTAATGAGCTAAAAGAGATTAATTTGGGCGATGTCGATAGTCCCCGACCAATCTATATTAGCGCTTTGTTGGCCATTAATGAAGAAAGAGCATACATCAAACTACTTCATGAGTTCAAAGATGTATTCGCATGGTCGTACAAAGAGATGCCTGGATTGGATCTGAAAGTAGCAGTCCATCACCTATCTGTTAAGAAAGGAGCTCGTCCTGTTAAACAAGCTCAATGTCAATTTCGGCCTGAGTTGGTCCCTTTGATTGAGGCTGAAGTGAATAAACTCATTGAAGTTGGGTTTATTCGGGAAGTCAAGTATCCAATATAGATCTCAAGCATTGTCCTTGTGAGAAAAAAGAATGGTCAAATTCGAGTTTGTGTCGATTTCAGAGATTTGAATGACGCATGTCCCAAAGATGACTTTCCATTGCCTATTACTGAGCTCATGATTGATGCTACTACTAGCCATGAAATGTTATCTTTCATGGATGGATCATCTGGGTATAACTAAATATGTATGGCCCCAAAAGATGAAGAGTTAATGTATTTCGCACTCTAAAAGGTATATATTACTATAAGGTGATGCCATTTGGATTAAAAAATGCCAGCGCTACATATCAAAGGGCTATGTATAAAATCTTTGATGATATGCTCTATAAAAATATTGAGTGCTATGTTGATGACGTGGTTGTAAAGTTTAAACAGCGAGAAGATCATCTTCTAGATTTGAGAAAAGTCTTGGAATGATTGAGAAGATATCAACTGAAGATGAATCCATTAAAATGTGCATTTGGTGTTAAGTTTGGAAAGTTTCTTGGGTTCATCGTTCGCCATCTAGGGATAGAAATTGAGCAAGCAAAGGTTGATGTGATTCTAAAGATGCCTGAACCTCAAGACATTCATGAACTTAAAAGTTTGCAAGGAAAGTTAGCTTATCTTTGAAGGTTCATTTCAAACCTAGCCGGTCGATGCCAGCCATTTAGCCGACTTATGAAGAAAGGTATTCCATTTGAATGGGATAAGTCTTTTAGAAATGCTTTTGAAAGTATAAAGACCTTTGATGAAGCCTCCTGTGTTGGTTGTACTAGTGCCTGGATGCCCATTGATTCTTTATATTGCTGCTCAAGAACCTTCTGTTGGGGCTTTATTAGCACAAGAGAATAATGATGTAAAAGAGAGTGTCTTGTACTATTTAAGTAGGATGATGACACCAAACGAGTTGAAATACTCACCAATTGAAAAATATGTTTGGCCCTTATCTTTAAAATCCAAAAGTTGAAACACTACTTTCAGGCTCATACCGTCCATCTTATCTCGAAAGCAAATCCACTAAAATATGTTGTGATAAGGCCAGTTCTTTCTGATAGACTTGCAAGGTGGTACCTTCAATTAAAACAATTTGAGATCATATATGTTTCTCAAAAGGCTGTGAAAGGACAAGTTTTGGCAGACTTCTTGGTCGATCTCCTATTCCTATTGAGTGGGAGCTATCTGATGACTTATCAGACGAAGATGTTCTCGTAATTGAAATTACTGTTAGAGTAGGATACCCAACACCCCAATTAGATTGGGTGTATTATACTCTTTGGCTTTTGTAAAGACGATCTTATTGGGAATCATATTAATAAAAAGATATTTTCTTTATCTTATGTCTTGCATTTTTTTCAGCACATTAGATAAAGTCCTTAGACCAAATTTAGCTACGGGTCATGGTCGCGTATATGATGACGATCATAGAACATGCCTCTAAGGCTTTGGTTTTAAATAAGTTCTGAGTCGAGAGCTTTTTGAGATAGGACAT
Organism: Paulownia fortunei; assembly: GCA_019321725.1. Lineage (NCBI taxonomy): Eukaryota > Viridiplantae > Streptophyta > Magnoliopsida > Lamiales > Paulowniaceae > Paulownia > Paulownia fortunei. Next base: position 12,711,458 of record CM033106.1, read on the forward strand.
CAAATAGCTCAATAAGACTCGTACATATAATGCATGCTCGTGAGACGAGGATGTCACATTCCATTGGCATTAGTGTAGAGACGTAAGTGCATATATGTGGGTGCTTGTTAGGAAACAAGTACACTGAATATGGCCTGCAAGAAATTCTTAATTGGAGGCTTTGCTAGTCGAAATAAGAATTTATGTATGGCGATAGTATACGACTAGTCCTCAAACTTAAGGCACGATGGTAGCCTTGTGTGCATCCTGCAGCACTTTGATATATCTTCCGATTGCTTGACAATCACAAAGGGGGTATGTTGGGTATTGCACTGGTGTGCATGGAGGTTTGTCAGTGGCTAATATAGAATTCGACACTTGTCTTTTTAAACAAGAGAATCTATTGTGTTTTCATAGTTCGTGATTTAAAGATCTTAGCCAAGGCAGTATGAATTATGATTCATCAAGAATTATTGGAACTTGAAATGGAATTACAGTTATTGAATCATTTAGGGTTTCGACTTATAGTCCATACCTTAGATTCAATCAGGAGATTAGCTGTCGAAAGGACCGTACGTGTATGGTACTTGCAACTAAAATAGGTTTACTCGCTATTTCACCTAAGACTAGTTTGCCATGATTACTTGCTAGGTGTTTTCATGGATAGTGAGGTTCTTAGAATTAAGGAGTTGATTCTAAGTGGATTAATTAATTGGAATAATTGTTATTCATAAGTTGCAAATGTTGCAAACCCACTACTAGCTTAGTAGTGAACCTAAGAGGGTCACATATCTTTATGGAAAGTAACATTTCTAATTTTAGATTTTATCCAATGGTTGGAAATTAATTAATTAATACTGATCAATTAATTAAGGGTTCTATTTAATTTAATAGTTAAATTAAATTATTCAATTAAGTAATTGGATTATTTAATTGGACCTAATTTGGTTAGGAAGCCCAATTGGAGTAAATTAAATTAATCAATTGGATTGATTAAATTGGGATTGAATCAATTGAATTGATTTGGAAATTTTTGAGTCCAAACCCAAAATAAATGTGGATCACTTAAGAAACCCACTAAAGTATGAACAGAATAAATTAGATAAATATGATTTATTTAAATTAACATATTTATAGATAAATAAATATTGTGACCAATTTTATAGGATAAAATAGGCCACTAAGATTTAATTTATGTATAAATATAATTATAGTATATATATAAATGATATATATCTATCTTGATATTATTTGAAGAGTTCAAATTAATATCAACAGTGTATATAGATAATTTTGATGATTAATGTAGTCTCAAATTAGTCCACATACAATAGGAGAGTGAAAAGAGAAGAGTTCTTGGAAGATTTAGAATCCTTCCAAGATAAGGTTTTAAAATAGTTCAAAATAGAAAAACTTTCCAAGAGTTGGAAAAGGATTAAAATTTTCAACCTTATATATATGAAGGATGGAAATTACATAATTCAATTTAAAAATTTTGAGCAAAAAATATTTTGTTTAAATTCTTCTATTTGTACTCTTCAAGAAAAAAAAGAAAGAAAAAGAAAATTAGTTTCTTGTTATTTTCTTCATATTATTGTTTCAAGAACTTAAAAAATTAATCTTTATTGTTCTTGAAAATATACTCCGGTTCTAGATTAGTAAACAATTGAAAGGATACTAGCAAATCCTTTTGATTGGTGTTGCTTTTCGTATCGTAGACCTGATAGAGGGGAGACACTTAGATCCTTGCGAGTTCTGATAGTCCAGGATAAGCAATTGATTGCTTCATTCCCTGCAACAACCAGAGTGCACGAAAGGTATAATCCAATTTTATATTTATTATATATTCATTTAAATAAGCACGATCGTTAAAATCGCTTTCGAATCAAAGGGGTTAAATTTATGTTTGATAAAAAATTTAATTTTCCGCTGCGTATACCCCTGCGATTATAGCGAACCCAACAATTACTCCTCCTTAGAAGATATACTTTGATGGAGCTTCTCATAAAAAGTGAGCCAGTGCAGGAGTCATATTTATTATATTTGATGGAGAAGTGTTGCCTTACTCCTTCACCTTAATCCAAAATTGCTCCAACAATGTTGCTGAATATCAAGCTCTTATCCTTGGATTGGAAATGGTTGTTGATATAAAACAATAACATCTGAAAGTGTATGGAGATTCTAAATTGGTGGTCAATCAATTGCTTGGATTGTATGAAGTCAAGAAACCTGAGCTACTTCCGTAATTCAATTATGTTAGAAGGCTTATTGGATGGTTGGGAGATATAGTTATTAAACATATACAAGGTAATGCTTTAGCAAATCTCGTTTCTACAATTGCCATGCCTGAAGGTGAAGCTCGTGTACCAATATGCAGAAATTGGGTTGTACCACCAATCTTTGAGGATGAGAATTGTGATGAAGATGAAGAAAATCATGTTGTCAAAATATTTGAAGTTGAGAAAAAAGATTGGCGTCAACCACTTGTAGATTATTTGAAGTATGAGGAGCTACCTGATGATCTACGTCAAAGAGTTGATATTCGACGTCGTGTGACTTGCTTCATTCATTACAAAAGCACACTTTATAGACGCTCATTTGATGGAGTTTTCTTGCTATGTTTGGGTGATGATGAAGCCATCCAAGCTATAGAAGAAACTCATTCTGGGATTTGTGATGCTCATCAATCAGGCCCAAAGTTGCACTTCTAAATAAAAAGGATGGGTTACTATTGGCCGACAATGGTAAAAGATTGTATGGATTACGCATAAAGATGTCAAGCCTGTCAATTTTATGTCAATCTTATTCACCAACCGCCTGAGCTATTACACCCTACTATTGCTTCATGGCTATTTGAGGCTTGGGGCTTGGATATCGTTGGACCTATGACAAAGTCTTCCAGATGACATTTATACATTTTGGCTGCAACAGACTACTTTTCTACGTGGGCTGAAGTGATACCTCTTAAAGAGGTAAAGAAGGAAAATGTTGTTGACTTTATCGGTATTAATATTATTTATCGCAATGGGATTCCTCGATATATAATCACGGATAATGAAAAACCCTTTTGCAACAGTTTGATAGATAAGCTTTGTCAGAAGTTTAGTTTCAAACAAAGAAAATCTTCCATGTATTATGCCGCTGCTAATAGACTCGCTGAAGTATTCAACAAGACTTTGTGCACTTTATTGAAGAAAGTCATTGCAAAGTCAAAGCGAGATTAGCACAAAAGAATCGGAGAAGATTTATGGGCGTATAAAACCACTTTTAGAACGCCTACTCAAGCGACTCCTTACACATTGGTGTACGGTGTTGAAGCTATAGTTTCTCTTGAGCAACAAATTCCATCGTTGAGGATAGGCATTCAAGAAAGACTAACCAAAAAAGAAAATGCACGCCTACGCCTCGAAGAGATAGAGGCTTAGAAGCATAGAAAAGACTTGAATGCTATCAAGCTCGCCTGTCTGGGACATTTAGTAAGAAAGTGCAGTCACGCTCTTTCCAAGTTGGCGATTTGGTACTTAATGTGAGAAGGCCCAACATTACTACTCATCGGACTGGAAATAAATTCACATCAAAATGGGATGGTCCTTATGTTGTTAAAGAGGTCTATACAAATGGTGCTTACAAGTTAGTTGCTGAATATGGCTTAAGAATTAGCCCGATAAATAGAAAGTTTTTAAAACGCTACTACGCATAAAGTTAGAAGAACCGTAATGCATGAGCCTAAACTGCATGTTACTCCGACATGCATGAGTATAAACTGTGAATGGTACCCACCAAAAGTGAATACATGTGGTTAAACTATTAATTTACTCCACTAAAGGTATTTTATGTGGTTAAAATGTTAAATACCCCACCTAGTCTAGGGTGGTTAAGCAATAGGTACTCTTGGCCCGCATGAGTATAAACTGTGTACGGCCCCCCATCAAATAAAAAAAAAGAGTAGTTTTGAACTACGTTATGACTTGATCCCTTTATTGGGGTACGTAGGCAGCTTAGATATTTTCTAAGTTTAGTCATGACTAATTATATTTTCTCTTCATATAGGATAGTAGTTTGAGATAAAAAAAAAAGGGCTTTGTGAATTTTGATGAACATGAATGGACTTGGAGGATTGCAAGATAGAAAAAAAAATTCTATTATGTAATCTCAAAAATAATAATGTTCGTTACATGAAGCGAAAAGAAAGGGAAAGGTCCTAGACAAACACTAAGTAAAGGGTTTTAAATTTTTTAGCTCTTCTTTGGCAGCCTAGAGACGTACCATTGAAGACTTCAAATTTTCAACTGCTTCATCACTCAATGGAGAAGTATTCTTGATTGCAACAATCTCCTCTTCAATCTCATGAACTTCAATTTGGGCACTTCGAAGAAGTTGTTGCTGGCATTTCAATGATGCAGACAAGAGTTTCTTTCGTCCCTTCAAATCATCAAGCTCCTTCTTGATGCACTCCAACTCCTCCTTAGTAGATTGGATTTGATTAACTTCTTTGCTTTCTCTAGTCTTGGCTTCGTGGAGGTGATCTTTGGCTTCACTTATTTGCTGCGCAAGAAGTTCTTTGGATGCCTGTTCAGAAGATGTTGACCATGCCTCGTCATAAACAGCGGCCTTGGCAAAAAGATCTTTCAAGGGTTCTTCCATATGATAGATATCAAAATTGGTAAAGCTTTTCATGGATTCAAGCACAAATGAAACATCATCTTTGATGGATGAAACAGAGTCGATCGAAGTATTTGCTATCCTCTCGCGAAGATCGTTCCATAGCCTTTGAAGATACTCCTTTTGGTGATTAAGTATGAATTTTTCACCTTCAAATACTAAAAACGCAACACAATGAGTTGTTTGCTTAGCCTTACTTGAGTTAAATGTTTTTTTTTGTGTTTCCCCATCAATTAGAGGAATTGTGGCTGACAAGTTAGGCCCTCTGATCGATCCTTGGCTAACTCGTGATCCTTCACCATTATCAATATTGAGTAGTTTTTTCTCCAACTAAAATATCACATGTTTTAAGTTAGAAAATAGTTATAAATAAAAAAAAGAGATGAAGAAGTTAGGAAATAACCCATTCAACGAAGTTCTCTGTTTCTAGTGGATTACTTGCAACATCACCAATATCGACGTCCCTTGCCTCCAAAAACTTGGGGTTCTTTTTAAGTCTCTTTCAATAACGGTCCGCATTGCTACTACCACTTTTCTCCGAATAGGGAGGGGCATCATTTCTCTTACTAGCTTCAAGAGGCTCAATTGCTTGGGTATCACATCTATCAGGAGAAGAAGTGATTGATACATGTATAGAATTTTGAGCATTTCAGCTAAGAGGACCATCTTCTTTGTCATGTTCTTTGTCTTTAAGAGAAACTTTACTTGGTTTCATGTTAATTAAACTCACAATATTTTTCTCAGAATAACCTCCATGGATGTTGGTCTACCATGTCCTGTAATCTTCAGAAGAGAATTTCTTTACATTTGGGGGCATACATGGAAGACAAACCTTTGACATAGATCTGAACAGAGTGCATAAGCACCAATAATGAACTCCTTCTTCCAAAGAAGCTTTGCAGATGTCTCGTGTGAGAGTTCCTGGTACTACTTGATAGAATCCAAATTGGCAACTGTATCGATGTGGACTGTAAGGCTCGATAATAAAGTGTTCACCTTGCCTCAAATAAAGATAGTTCGAACGGATGGCAATGAAGTAGATTTATTCAAACTCCTCTGCATTTCCATTGTTAATATATAAGAAATCTTTGCTCTTGGTAACCATAATACAAGCCCAAGAAATAAAGTCTCCTTTATGGATTCGCTTGCGGGCTTCTTTGGAATCATAGTACTTTGCACCACCTTCGCCAGAAAAGATTGCCATTTTGGGGCCTCGCACTCCTTGCAAAATATGGTAATGAGTCTTGAAGTAGTGCGCCAACCAACTATAGACAAAGTAGATAGGGAATGTTAAATATATACGAGATGGTCTTGGAGAATTTGCAACCTTGTTTAGGCCCTTATAGATGCTTGCTAAAATAGGAACAACAAAGCTCACCCTTCATCTACTTGCCATAATGCTTGCCATTTTGAAGGTATTGGGGCGTATCGAATTGATGTCATCATTGGGAAAGACAAATGCACAAAGCCAACAAGCTAAATATGCCACCAAATATGTCTCATTTCTTAAACTCTCTTTTACGCCAAGCTTTGAAAATAAGGCCATCTCTGATGGACACCATTCTTCATGTATGTCAAAATCACTAAGTGGATTGTGGGTTGATTTGAAACGACTCGCTTTCTTTTCTCTTCATGGAGGAGGAAGTGGATACTTAGTAGCCTTCTTGGACCAAAATCTAACCCACTCATCGATAGATACTTAAGAAGATTAATCTCCATTGGCGCTCCCTCGAAGCAAATGATAAGCATGGAATAGATGCTTGCACGAGTGAGGGACAATTCTACTTCCTGCCTCATCGACACCAACGAGCTCCTTGGCGCTGGGGATGACTTCGTCATATAGAGATTCAATCATAAGAAGACCTGTGAGAGTGTGCAAATCCCACAGTGATATAGATAATTTTCCAAGGGAAGTCAATAAAAGTGTTAGTGAATAGACACTGCGCCTCACAAAAAGCTTTGAGTATGTCAGAATTGCGATCATATGTCAACAGCGAAACATATATTGAGTCATATATTCACACCATAAGACTGAGGATGTCTTTGGTCCACTCCCAGTAGCCCTTGATGTAGTGGATTTCACCAGTAAAATGAATGGCATCTCTCCACTTGGCTTTGCCTTCAATGATATGATGGCCCAATGTTGGCAATAGAGTTGGCTCATTCGACTGTTGATGGTGAGTCACTTGCAAAGCCCACACCTTGGAATTCTTACTCAATGAAAACTCCCGGGACCATTCCGCCAAGTAAAGTGAATTCGTCAACTTTGGCCATAGCTTCGCGTATCGACCAACAAGGGGAGTATAAACCGCCAAAATTGTGCCTTTCTCCATAGGTTGATTTTTGTCATCAAAAATCACCAAGTATTGCACTCCAGAAGGAGAGAAAGTATCTTTGAAATAAACCATTGAAAACTGTCAAAAAGAAAAATAGAAAAAAAGAAGGGTGTTAGCATATTTTATAAAGAAGCTCGAAGCATCAATCTTAAATTTCAGCTTACCCATGTACTTAGGTTCTAAAATTCTGTTAATCTTCAACTAAGTTTTAGTTAACCTCTTCAAAATGGCAGCACCTAAAAAAAAAAAGAAACAGTGATCAGCTTCACTGAAGAGAAAATAAAGGGGAAAAGAAGATTTATCATTTAGTTGATGAATAGAATTCTTGTATGTTCAACAATGTATCAATTGCCATTCAAAGCAATATTGCAATTCTGTATTCCAAGATTGGTTCTACAATTCCAAGAAGTATTTGAAGCTAACTGATTCTAGACCATTAATGGATACAACAACTGAAATATATGTACATGTACATATATATTGAAAAAAAAAAGTAAAGAAATAACGTTATTTGCTTGTGCATGAATGTGTGAACTACATCTGCATCTTTGAGACAATTTGGTGAGCATGTGGCATGTTGGGTGATGAACAATTTTTATAAAGAAACAAGATTTGAAGTCTTACCTGTTTAACAATTTGCAGCAAAGGAAGGCACGAGAATAAAGAACCCGAAAACAATGTTGTGAATTTGTGAAAAAAATAATGCACCGAAGCATGCTTTTATAAGCCATGGATGTAAATTAGCATTAGAAGTCTTCTATTATCCAATCACATGGGGAAGAGGTTGAGTCCATTAAAAGAGATTTCCAGTTTGTAATCAAATACAAGACTAAATTAAAGGATTCACACGAACAAAGACTTCTGCAATTGAAGGTCTGATCTTTAAGCTTCAAACTTCCAAGAAAATATGGGCTTCAAAACTACTAGACCATGCTTACGTGGGGCCATATGTAATTGAAAAAAAAAAGAATATAAAAAGGAAACATGCATATTAGACGGAAAAGTAAGATGGAGATTTGGCAAAATTGGTTGATGCTTACTAATCTGATCTTCAAATTGCAAATTGAAGTCTTTTTTAAGTCTAACTCATTTTATTTGATTTTGAGTGGGCCAAATTATTTTGGAAATAAATTTTCCTTGAAGAATAGTATGGGCCTTGACGTTGGAAATGTTGGAGTGCAAATGTTGTGGGCCAAACATCAAAGTCTTTGTTTTATCCACAAGTCTACATGTAATTACAAATAAAAAAAAATTCAAGCAATTATCGTGATTTATTCATTCTAAGACGTATTGTCCGTGAAAAAGTCTCGGGCCATTTGTAGACAAATTAAATTTGTGTCAATTAAATGGCGACACGTGTAAAATAATATGTATTAAATATTAATTTTCTATTTTCTATTTATATTGAGAATTTAATCAAATTTAATTCCTAAAGTAAATAGTTAATTAATTGATATTATAATATATATTATTAGTCAATTAAATTTCGTCTAGTGTCAAATTTCAATTCTTGGGAATTAAGATTGTGTCAAATCTTGTAATAAAAAAAATAGATATCAATCAAATCATGAATAGCCAATCAAATTGTGCTATGTCATCAATGATTTATCAAATAACCCCTATCCTACAAGTATAAATAGGGTTTATTTGCAAGAGTCAAAACATAAGTTGTGAAGAAGAGATCCAAACAAGAAAGGTGATGGAGAAAATTCTCTCAATCAAGACGGTCAAATTCAAGGAGATCCACGGTATTCAATGTGAAAATCAAGGCGTTCATCGTGGAGTTCGTTCAAATAATAGTATTTTAATTCGAGATTAAGTTGTTAAACCCTCGAATTAACGTTATTGAAGATTAAATCCACATTGAATGAGATCAAAAAGTTGACCCACCGACAAATATTCAAATCCAAGAAGTTTACGTTCTTGAAGTTCTAATGTTTTAATTCGAGATTAAGGTGTTAAACCCTCGAATTAATATTTTTGAAGGACGAAATTCATTTTGGAGGAGATCAAATTGGCGATTGTACCTCCAAAAGTTCAAATTTCAAAAGATATTGTTCTTGAAGAGAAGAATTAGAGGAATTATAGAAATTATAATCACTTTATTTTTTTAATTCAATAAAATTTCATTTGTACAATTTTTCTTGTTTGTTAATTTTACAGAGAATGAAATTTGTGTTACAATCTGATTAAATGAAAAAAGATTTATTAGGAAAACATAATTATCTAAATTTTGATTCATGCAAAGTTTGATTAATATAATTATTTGTGTTGTTTGATCTACCTCCATGATATAGTATAAAAAAAAAAATCACGTGGAAGTGAGAAAATAGTGATGTGCAAAGAATTCTCCAATATTAATATAAATCGATTAGTAAGAGATTTATTCATAATGGATTTTTATAAGCAATTTCAGTTTGATAGAATGGTGAGTTTTTTTTACCAGTTTTTTATACTTATTTTTCAATATTTATTTGCTATTTTTTTTTTTAAGGTTTAGGTTGTGTATGTAACATTATTCCTATTACATTACATTTGTTCTTTTGATAATTTATTTGCCAGTGCTGTTCTTATTTCTAAAGTGATTGAAATTGATTATTTCAAACTAAATTTTTGTCAATTATTTAAGAAAAAATTATCTAAACCAAACACGTCCTCAATATCAAAACAACTTACTTAATGTGAGGCCCTATAATTATGTTAATTATAGTTCATTTTCAATTGCTTTCTATAGATTTATAAAGTTGATTATTTGCTGCAATATTTTTAGCTCCCTTCTTAAACATCTCACATCAACAGATTCTTATATACAAATGTTATTTTCAATTTGTATTTTGTGTTTTTTAATTGATTCTATAACATTTTATTCAAATAGATTTGATTGATATTAGTTTTTTTATTAAATAGTGTATCTTGTCATTATAATTAAAATTTTCATATCGCATTTGTTGTTCTTCTATCTCCATGATATTATATTAAAAGACATTGACACCAAATAAAAATAGCTATGGACAGAATTATCCAATATGCAAATAAAGTCAACTAGTTAGAGATTCACTCATTTGGTTCATAAGCAATTTTGATGTAAAAAGATTGATCATTTTTTATTTGCAAGTTTCTAGTGTTTATTCCTTACTGTTTATTTGCTTCTTCTTTTTTCTTAGTTTTAGCTTATTTTTGTAACATTATTCATACTATATTATATTTTCTCTTTTGCTAATTTATTTACCAGTATGTTTTTATTTTTATTTTCAACACAATAGTTCATTTTCGGTTTGTTGTGCGTTATGATTTTTAAGTTGACTATCCAACCTGTTAACTTACTTAATTTGATAATAGAATTATGTAGTTGTAATTTAATCTAATGTCAACTTGCCCGTGTAAAGTTAATTTAAAATGTTTCCACCAAATGTTATCATATATGCTCTTAACGAATTAAAATCTCCTTAAAATATCTAAAATCTTTTCTACTTCTGCAAATTGTATTAAAATATTATTTTATCTTTGCTCATTTTTTGAGTACTTCGACAAGGTGATCGTTTATCTCCTACCTTGTTTATTCTATCAACAAACAGTTTTCTGGAGGGGAATACATCATTTATTTATGCATTACTATTGCCTCAAATATCATTGGGCGAAGGGTTATTGGTTTCGCACTTAGCTTACACAGATGATGTCTTGATTTTTCTCCAAATCTAATCATCGTGCGTTAAACCTTCTTATGGACTACCTCCATGAGTATGAGAGTATTTCTAGCCACCTTTATAACCGTGGACGAAAGAAGATTTCATTATTTGATGATACCTTAGAAAAATTAGGCATCGACTACTACTAGGTTGGGCTCAAAAATCACTATCTTATTGAGGATGAGTCACACTTACGGTAACTGTTTTAAGTTGTATGCCAATCCACATACTTTCGGCAATTCATCCTTCAAAATTGGTTATTGAGCGTATTGAAAAACTTTTTGCTAAGTTCTTTTGAGGATCATCGGAGGGACAACAACGAATACATTGGATCTCTTGGCACAAGTTATGTCTCCCTATAAAAGGGTGGCTTAAGAGTTAGGTCCTTGTGTTGGGTTCGCTATAATTGTAGGGGTATACGTAGAGGAAAATTAAAAAAATTTCAAACTTAAATTTAAACTCCCGATTCAAAACTAATTTTAACGATCATGCTTATTCAAATGAATATATAAGTAAATATTAAATTCAGATTATACCTTTCGTGCACTCCGATTGTTCCGATTGTTGTAGGAATGAAGCAATCAATTGCTTATTTTAAACTATCAGAACTCGCAGGGATCCAAATGTCTCTCATCTATCAGGTCCACAATTTGGAAGAGTAACACCAATCAAAAGGATTAGCTAGTATCATTTTAATTGTTTACTAATCTAAAATCGGAATAAATTTTCAAAAACTATAAAAATTGATTTTTTAAGTTTTTGAAACAATAATATAAAGAGAATAACAAGAAACTGATTTTCTTTTTCTTTCTTTTCTTTTCTTGGAGAGTAAAATAGAAGACTTTAAACAAAATAATTTTTGCTCAAATTTTCTAAATTAATTATATAATTTTCATTCCTCATATATATAGGACTGAAAATTTTAATCCCTTTCCAATTCTTGGAAAGTTTTTCAATTTTGAACTATTTCAAAATCTTATCTTGGAAGGATTTCAAATCTTCTAAAAACTCTTCTTTTTTTTCTCTCATATTGTATGTGGACTAATTTGAAACTACATTAATCATCAAAATTGTCTACATACATTGTTGATATTAATTTGAATTTTTCAAATAATATCAAGATAAATATATATCAAATATAAACTATAATTATATTTATATATAAATTAAATTTTAATGGTCGATTTTATCCCATAAAATCGATCACTATATTTATTTATCTATAAATATATTAATTAAATAAATCATATTCTCTTCATATTTTAGTGAGTTCCTTAAATAATCCACATTAATTTTGGGCTTGAACTCAAAAATCATCAAATCAATTCAATTGATTCAACCTCAATTTAATCAATCCAATTGATTAATTTAATTTACTCCAATTGGGTTTTCTAATCAAATTAGGTCCAATTAAATAATTCAATTACTTAATTGAATAATTTAATTTAATTATTAAATTAAAAAGAACCCTTAATTAATTAATTAATCAGTATTAATTAATTAATTTGCAACCATTGGATAAAATCTAAAATTAGAAATGTTACTTTCCATAAAAATGTGTTACTCTATTAGTTTCACTACAAGCTAGTAGTGGGTTTGCAACATTTGCAACTTATGAATAACAATTATTTCAATTAATTAATCCGCTTGGAATCAACTGCTTAATTTCAAGAACCTCACTATCCATAAAAACACCTAACAAGTAATCATGGCAAACTAGTCTTAGGTGAAATAAAAAGTAAACATATTTCAGTTGCGAGTACCATACACATATGATTATTTCGATAGCTAATCTCCTGATTAAATCTAAGGCATTGATTATAAGTCAAAATACTAAATGATTCAATAACTGTGATCCCATTTCAAGTTCAAATAATTCCTGATAAATCACAATTCATCCTATCTTGGCTAAGGTCTTTGAATCACGAACTATGAAAACACAGGAGATTTTCTTATTTAAAAAGACAAGTGTGGAATTCTGTATTGGCCACTGACAAACCTCCATGCATACCAGTGCAACACCCAACATACCTTATTTATGATTATCAAGCAATTAGAAGATATATCAAAGTGCTGCAGGATGCACACAAGGCTACCATCGTGCCTCAAATATGAGGACTAGTCGTGTACTATCGTAATACGAAAATTTTTATTTCGACAGACAAAGCCTCCAACTAAAAATTTCTTGCGCGTCATGTTTGGTGTACTTGTTCCCTAACAAGCACCCACATACATGCACTTGCGTTTCTACACTAATACCAATGGAATACGACATTCTCGTTTCACGAGTATGCATCATATGTGCAAGTCTTACTGAACTATTTGATGTCACATCTCAAAAAGTTATCAACTCGGAGCTTATTTAAGACCAAAACTTTAGAAACATGTTCCATGATCGCCATCATATGCGCGACCATACCCTGTAGCTAAATTTGGTCTAAAGACTTTATCTAATATGCAGAAATAAAAGATGCAAGACATAAGATAAAGAGAATGCCTTTTTATTAATATGATTTTCAATAAGATTGTCTTTACAAAAGAAAAAGAGTATAATACACTCAATTTAATTGGGACATTGGACATTCTACTCCAACAATCTCCCACTTGTATTAGTTCTAATTGCCTATATATCTTATCAAGATGTTCGTCGAATATCTTCTGTACTAAGGGCTTAGTAAGTAGGTCTACTACATTTTCTATTGAGGCAACTCGATCTACAATGATATCGCCTCTACCGATGATCTCTTTGATAAAGTGATATTGTCTCATTATGTGCTTGGACCTTTGATGAGATCTTGACTCTTTTGCTTGCGCAATGGGTCCATTGTTATAACAGTAAATTATAACTAGATCAAAAATGGATGAAACTACTCCCAACCCTTGGATGAAGTTTCTAATCCAAACAGCTTCTTTTACTATATCTGATGCAGCAATATATTCACCTCCGATGGTAGAGTCTACAGTCGTCTCTTGCTTGGAACTCTTCCAACTAACCGCACCACCATTCAAGATAAATATGTATCCAAACATGGACTTTGAGTCATTTATATCGGACTAAAAATTAGAGTCTGTATATCCCTTCAGTTTTAGTTCTCTATTGCCATATATCATAAAGATATCCTTAGTCCTTCTCAAGTATTTGAGGATCATCTTAATGGATTTCCAGTGTTCTTCCCCTGAATTGGACTGATATCTGCTCGTGACACTCAGAGCATGTGCTATATCAGGCCTTATACATAACATTGCATACATTATATTCCCTATTGCGGAAGCATAAGATATGGGAGTCATCATTTCTCTCTCTTCAGGTGTTTTGGGAGACACAACCTTAAAGAGTGAAACCCCATGACTCATAGGCAGGAATCCTCTCTTGGATTCCTCCATACTAAACCTTTTTAACACTTTATCTATGTACATGGACTGGGATAGTTCGATCATCCTTCTAGATCTATCTCTATAGATCTTTATCTCTAGAATAAAATATGCATCTCTGAAGTCTGTCATGGAAAATTGATTAGATAACCAAGTCCTCGTTGATTGCAACATCCCTACATCATTCTCAATGAGTAGGATGTCATCAACGTAGAGCACAATAAATGTAGCTGCACTTCCACTAACCTTCTTACAGACACATGATTTATCCGGGTTCTTATGAAACTCAAATGTTTTGATTGTTTCATCAAATTGAATGTTCCAACTCTTCGAAACTTGTTTGAGTCCATAAATGGATCTGTGGAGCTTGCAAACCTTTTGCTCACTCCCACTCGATATAAAGCCTTCTAGCTGCTTCATATAGATCTCTTAATGTTTCCATTAAGGAAAGCGGTCTTTATATCCATTTGACATATCTTATAGTCATAATATACAGATATGGCTAGTAGTATCCGTATGGATTTAAGCATCGCTACTAGTGAAAAAGTTTTCTCATAATCATTTCCTTGCTTCTGAGTATAACCTTTTGCTACCAATCGTGCCTTATAGGTCGCTACCTCTCCATCTACTCCAAGCTTCTGCTTGTAGACCCATTTGTAGCCAATGGTTACAATTCTCTGTGGTAGGTTCACCAAGGTTTATACCTGTTGTAGAGTACATGGAGTCCATCTCGAATTGTATAGCTTTTTGCCACTTCTCCAGTTGATATCAGACATCGCCTCTCCATAGCTTCTTGGATCATTATCCAAGGGGAGTTCCTCTTCTTTGTTCTCTAACAACAAGCTGTACTTTTTAGGTACCCTTGGTACACCAGCTGATGCTTCATAGGGTTCAGCATCAGCTGGTATACCATTTACTGCGTCAATTGGGGTGTTTTGTGGTTCTTGAATTTCTTTAAGTTCTACGACATTACCACTTCCATCTGAAAGAAATTCTTCTTCAAGAAATATAGCATTCCTCAAAACAAACACCCTTTGTTCCATGGCATCATAGAAATAGTATCCAATAGACTCCTTTGGATACCCCCACAAACTTGAATAAGCTAGATCTCATATCCAACTTATCTCCCACTTGCTGCTTCACATAAACAGCACACCCCCATACCCTAAGGTATTTATAGGAAGGTGTCTTTCCACACCACATCTCATATGGTGTTTTGGGCACAACTTTAGATGACACCCTATTTAATAGGTATGCGTTGTTTCCAAAGCATAGCCCCAGAATGAAAGAGGCAATGAAATGAAGCTCATTATAGATCGAACCATGTCCAATAAGGTTCGATTCCTATGTTCCGCAACTCCATTGAGTTGGGGAGTAGCATGAGGAGTCCACTATGAAAGAATCTCATTCTCTTTTAGATAATCTAAAAATTATGTGCTTAAGTATTCACCTCCTCTATCAGATCGAAGAGTTGTTATACTTAATCCAGTTTATTTCTCTACTTCGGTTCTGAATTCTTTGAACTTTTGAAATACTTCAGACTTGTACCTTAAAAGGTACATATAATAATACCTAGAGAAGTCATCGGTAAAGGTTAAGAAGTAGTTACAGTTCCCACGGGCACTAGCATTTAGTGGCCCACATACATCTGTATGGATCAAATCCAATAGATGTTTGGCTCGCTCCACTTGTCCAACAAATGGAGATTTGGTCATCTTTTCTTTGAGGCAGGATTCACATATTGGCAGTTCTTGCTCTTTCTTTAAATCAAGCAATTGTGCCAATTTGTTAATCTTTTCTAAAAAATATGTCCTAATCTTGCGTTACACAGGCTCATGGAACTAAGATTATCTAATTTTCTCTTATTTTGTTGAATTATGAAAATGGGGTTACGGGAGTAACAATATATATAACAATTCGTCAAAGAACTAGAATATATAAAATCATAACGTTTGAAAATAGAACAACTTCCATTCTTAATGGTAAATCTAAAACCTTCTCTATCCAAAATTGGAATAGAGATAATGTTTTTAATAATATCTGGAACAAAAAGACAATTATTTAAAACTATTACATAACCATTTTCAAAAGTTAGATTAACGGTCCTTATAGCTAATGCAGCAACTTTTGCTCCATTCCCCATCCTAAAGACCGTTTATCCTCTATTCAGCTTCCTACTTCTTGCCATCATCTACAAATCATTGTAGATATTGTTGGGTCGCTATAATCGCAGGGGTATACGCAGCGGAAAATTAAAATTTTTTATCAAACATAAATTTAACCCATTTGATTCGAAAGCGATTTTAACGATCGCGCTTATTCAAGTGAATATATAAATAAATATAAAATCAGATTATACCTTTCGTGCACTCCGGTTGTTGTAGGGAATGAAGCAATCAATTGCTTATCCTGGACTATCAGAACTCGCAGGGATCCAAGTGTCTCCCCTCTATCAGGTTCACGATACGGAAAGCAACACCAATCAAAAGGATTCGCTAGTATCCTTTTAATTGTTTACTAATCTAGAACCGGAGTATATTTTCAAGAACAATAAAGATTGATTCTTTAAGTTCTTGAAACAATAATATGAAGAAAATAACAAGAAACTGATTTTCTTTTTCTTTCTTTTCTTTTCTTGAAGAGTAAAAATAGAAGACTTTAAACAAAATATTTTTGCTCAAATTTTTTTGAATTGAATTATGTAATTTTCATCCCTCATATATATAGGGTTGAAAATTTTAATTCTTTTCCAACTCTTGGAAAGTTTTTCTATTTTGAACTACTTCAAAACCTTATCTTGGAAGGATTCCAAATCTTTCAAGAACTCTTCTTTTTTCACTCTTCTATTGTATGTGGACTAATTTGAGACTACATTAATCATCAAAATTGTCTACATACATTGTTGATATTAATTTGAACTCTTCAAATAATATCAAGATAGATATATATCATATATATATACTATAATTATATTTATACATAAATTAAATCTTAGTGGTCTATTTTATCCTATAAAATTGGTCACTATTTTTATTTATCTATAAATATGTTAATTAAATAAATCATATTTATTTAATTTATTCTCTTCATACTTTAGTGGGCTTCTTAAGTGATCCACATTTATTTTGGGCTTGGACTCAAAAATCTCCAAATCAATTCAATTGATTCAATCCCAATTTAATCAATCCAATTGATTAATTTAATTTACTCCAATTGGGCTTCCTAATCAAATTAAGTCCAATTACTTAATTGAATATATTTAATTTAACTATTAAATTAAATAGAACCCTTAATTAATTAATTGATCAGTATTAATTAATTAATTTCCAACCATTGGATAAAATCTAAAATTAAAAAATGTTACTTTTCATAAAGATGTGTGACCCTCTTAGGTTCACTACTAAGCTAGTAGTGGGTTTGCAACATTTGCAACTTATGAATAACAATTATTCCAATTAATTAATCCACTTGGAATCAACTCCTTAATTCCAAGAACCTCACTATCCATGAAAACACCTAGCAAGTAATCATGGCAAACTAGTCTTAGGTGAAATAGCGAGTAAACCTATTTCAGTTGCGAGTACCATACACGTACGGTCCTTTCGACAGCTAATCTCCTGATTGAATCTAAGGCATGGATTATAAGTCAAAACCCTAAATAATTCAATTGTTGTGATCCCATTTCAAGTTCCAATGATTCTTGATGAATCACAATTCATTCTGCCTTGGCCAAGGTCTTTGAATCACGAACTATGAAAACACAGGAGATTCCATTGTTTAAAAAAAAAAACAAGTGTCGAATTCTATGTTGGCCACTGACAAACCTCCATGCACACCAGTGCAACACCCAACATACCCCCTTTGTGATTGTCAAGCAATCAGAAGATATATCAAAGTGCTGCAGGATGCACACAAGGCTACCATCGTGCCTCAAGTCTAAGGACTAGTCGTGTACTATCGCAACACAGAAATTCTTATTTCGACGGGCAAAGCCTCCAACTAAGAATTTCTTGCGGGCCATATTCGGTGTACTTGTTCCCTAACAAGCACCCACATATATGCACTTACGTCTCTACGCTAATACCAATGGAATGTGACATCCTCGTCTCACGAGCATGCATTATATGTACGAGTCTTACTGAGCTATTTGATGTCCCATCTCAAAAAACTCTCGACTCAGAACTTATTTAAAACCAAAGCCTTAGAGGCATGTTCCATGATCGCCATCATATGCGCGACCATGCCTTGTAGCTAAATTTGGTCTAAGGACTTTATCTAATGTGCAGAAATAAAAAAATACAAGACATAAGATAAAGAAAATGCTTTTTTATTAATATGATTCCCAATAAGATTGTCTTTACAAAAGAAAAAGAGTATAATACACCCAATCTAATTGGGGCGTTGGGCATCCTACTCTAACAGATATGTGAGCCACAATCGGTATCTAATACCCAAGAAATATTGTTAACCGACAAGTTAACTTCAACAAAATATATACCTGAACTCTTCAGGCTTGCAAGATTTTCCTTGCAATTCTTCTTCCAGTGCCTTGGTTTGCCGTAATAATGACACTTGTCATTGGCTTGAGAAGAAACCTTTTTGACACCGCCCTCAGCTTTCAGCTTGTTAGGTTTAGATGAACCCTTTCCTTTCTTCTTTCCTTTCTTGGGCTTTTTAGCCTTTGATCCGGAAGAAGATCCAACAAGCAGAACCGGCTTGTTCTTTTTCATGGTGGACTCAGCCATCTTTAACATGTTCACAAGCTCAGCGAGACTAGTCTCCATGTTGTGCATGTTAAAGTTGACAACAAAGGTGTCAAATGATGGAGGCAGAGACTGTAACAAAAGGTCCGTATAGAGTTCGTTCTCCATAGCGACTCTAAGGGACGCCAACCTTTCAATAAGGACTATCATCTTCAATCCATGATCATGGACTGAAGAGCCCTCAGTCATACGATATTTGAAAAATTCTTTTTGAGATTTGATATCTCGTCTTTCGAGTTTTTTCACCATATAACTTTTGTAGGTGGATGAGGATCCCATAAGCAGTATCTTGATCCTCGTTCTGCCTCTGCAGCTCATTTGATATTGATGCCAACATGTAGCATCAAGCCTGCAGATTATCATCAACATGACGTAAATAATCTGCATAAGCCTCTGAAGTAATATTCTCCAATGGAACCGAAGGAGACGTAATGTCGAGGATATATTCCCTCTTCTCTAACTGAAAAACTATCGTCAGGTTTCTAAGCCAATCGAGAAAGTTAGGTCCAGTTAATTTGTTTTGTTCAATGATTGTTGCAAGTAGATTATTTACCATTTTAGTAAAATAATCTACAAAACATGCACAAAACAAAAATGAGTAAACTATGGAAAAACCTTATTCATTTAATATAAGGCCTATAATATTAAATGTCTCCCACTATTTTCTTCGAATTCCATCACCCCTAATAGAATTTCGAAAAATCAAATTTCTTAGTAAGCTTGAGGTCCAATGGAAATATTTCACACCTCAATTTTATGAGCTCATGAAATATTTCTATCGATAGTCAACTCTTTGATGATTGTATCACTATACAACCCTCAAGTTTGTTTTGCCTCACCTCTTCCTATATACCCTAATTTTATAAGCCCATATGGTACTAAGTGTCAAACAATACCCATCAAATATTCATGTAGATAGAGCATCAAGATATCCCATGACTCATGGCCAATATAATGATGATTCCATCCCACGAGCATCTCAGTGCTTGGTAGAGAACACAGCTTTCCAACACAAAACCACCCCATGAGTCATGGTCAGTAATCAAGTGCAGTAACGTTCTTTTACTTAATTGTAGTAAATTAAGTGGGATTTAATTTTAACCAAGACCTCATATAATTTAAATTAGGTTGGTTATTTAATGCATGATATGGTAATATCATTGCACAAGCATAAAAGCATTAAATAAAATTCTAAGCATGCATCTAATATATACTTAAATCAATGGATGATCATGAACCAGTCCTATGCAGTCCATTTGAGCAAAAAATGGACCTAAGGTTAGTCTAAGGGTAATAAAATTGAATAGAACCTATTTTATTACATAATTGTATCACATACAAACATGAGCCTTCTTTGAACCTCCTTTTTGATTCTCTTTCGTCTTCCAAAGAAAAAGAAAAATCTCACCATCTATTTTACTCTCTTTACAGAAAATAAAGATGGAATAAGAGGCTCGCAGGCCCTATTTTAAAAATCCCAAAATATGTAAATTTACCAAATTATTAAATGTAATTTTTTTTAACTTGGCATAATTTATCAAAATATGTAACTTGCTACTAGGTGCCTGCCTACACACGCGCCATTGGGTGTCTGACACCCAACGACCCATTTCTTCATCTTTTTTTTTTTTTTTGGTTTTCATATTTAAATAACTTAAATAGGCAATTAAAATTTTGTCAATTAAAAAATTGTTGAAAATATGCAAAATCAAATTTTACATAATTAACGTGAATTTAAATAATTTAAAAACATGCATTCATAAATTCGAAATTCATTAAATAAGCAAAATTGTGGCTCTGATACCACTTTTGGGTTCGCTATAATGAGAGGTATACGCAGTGGAAAATTAAAATTTTATCAAACATAAATTTAACCCCTCGATTCGAAAGTGATTTTAAATATCGCGTTTATTAAATTAAATATATAAATAAATATTAAATTTGGATTATACCTTTCGTGCACTATGGTTGTTGTAGGAAATGAAGCAATCAATTACTTATCCTGGACTATTAGAACTCGTAGGGATCCAAGTGTTTCCCCCCTATCAGGTCCACAATATGGAAGAGTAATATCAATCAAAAGTATTCGCTAGTATCCTTTTAATTGTTTACAATCTAAAATCAGAATAAATTTTCAAAAATAATAAATATTGATTCTGTAAGTTTTTGAAACAATAATATACAGAGAATAACAAGAAACTAATTTTCTTTTTCTTTCTTTTCTTTTCTTTTCATGAAGAGTAAAATAGAAGACTTTAAACAAAATAATTTTTGGTCAAATTTTCTAAATTAATTATGTAATTTTCATCCCTCTTATATATAGGACTGAAAATTTTAATCCCTTTCCAACTCTTGGAAAGTTTTTCAATTTTGAACTATTTTAAAACCTTATCTTGGATGAATTCCAAATCTTCCAAAAACTCTTTTCTTTTATCTTGTATTGTATGTGGACTAATTTGAAACTACATTAATCATCAAAATTGTCTACATACATTATTGATATTAATTTGAACTTTTCAAATAATATCAAGATAAATATATTTCATATATATACTATAATTATATTTATATATAAATTAAATTTTAGTAGCTTTAATCAATTCAATTGATTTAACCCCAATTTAATCAATTCAATTTATTCAACCCCAATTTAATCAATCCAATTGATTAATTTAATTTACTCCAATTGAGCTTTCTAATCAAATTAGGTCCAATTATTTAATTGAATAATTTAATTTAACCATTAAATTAAATAGAACTCTTAATTAATTAATTAATCAGTATTAATTAATTAATTTTCAACCATTGGATAAAATCTAAAATTAAAAATGTTACTTTTCATAAAGATGTGTGACTCTCTTAGGTTTACTACTAATCTAGTAGTAGGTTTGCAACATTTGCAACTTATGAATAACAATTATTTCAATTAATTAATCAACTTTAAATCAACTCCTTAATTCCAAGAACCTCACTATCTATGAAAACACCTACTAAGTAATCATGGCAAACTAGTCTTAGGTGAAATAGCGAGTAAACTTATTTCAGTTGTGAGTATCATACACGTACGGTCCTTTCGACAACTAATCTCCTGATTGAATTTAAGGCATGGATTATAAGTTGAAATCTTAAATGATTCAATAACTGTGATCCCATTTCAAGTTCCGATGATTCCTGATGAATCACAATTCATCCTGTCTTGGCTAATGTCTTTGAATCACGAACTATGAAAATACTAAAGATTTTCTTGTTTAAAAAGACAAGTGTCAAATTCTATGTTGGCCACTGACAAACTCCATGCACACCAGTGCAACACCCAACATACCCCATTTATGATTATCAACCAATTAGAAGATATATCAAAGTACTGCAGGATGCACATAAGGCTATCATCATGCCTCAAGTCTAAGGACTAGTCATGTACTATCACAACACAAAAATTCTTATTTCGACAGACAAAGCCTCCAACTAAGAATTTTTTGAGGGTCATGTTCAGTGTATTTGTTCCCTAACAAGCACACACATACATGCACTTGCGTCTCTACGCTAATACCAATAAAATGTGACATTCTTGTCTCACGAACATGCATCATATGTGTGAGTCTACTGAGTTATTTGATATCCCATCTCAAAAAGTTCTTGACTCGAAACTTATTTATGATTAAAACCTTAGAGGGATGTTACATGATCGTCATCATATGCGCGATCATACCCTGTAACTAAATTTGGTTTAAGGACTTTATCTAATGTGCAGAAATAAAAGATGCGAGACATAAGATAAAGAGAATGCCTTTTTATTTATATAATTCCTAATAAGATTGTCTTTACCGAAGAAAAAGAGTATAATACACCCAATCTAATTGGGGCGTTAGGCATTCTATTCCAACATCCTACAGATGTTGCGGAAGCTTTTTTTGACTATAAACTTTGGTGGAGATTTTGTATGAGCTTTTCTATTTTAGCCAGTTTTATGCAACAGAAGTGTTGTCACAATATTGCTCCTAGTCGTGCCATCATTACGGTTAGTAATCCTCTTACCAGGAAAAGGCTGGCTAATATTTTAGGGAGAATGCTGAAAGATATACTCTATGGTGCTTAGGATCAGGAGATGATAAGCCTATATATCAAATTGCTCCAGGTCCGTATTCTATGCAAACAGTTTCAAAATTCTGGAATAGAGATAGGTGGGATCAGTCCAAATTGAATTTCTTACTGGAATCCTGCCATTACTGCATTTTCTTCAGTGTTTAATTGGCGATTGATGAAGGACTGGATACTAGTGGATGCAAAAATGCAGCAACGAGGTTTTGATATTCCTTTTATATAAATGTTATTACTGCCAAGATTGCAAATCCGTTAGACATCTTCTCCTAGATGGTCAGCAAACACGATAGGGTTTGGTCTTTATTTGAAAGATTGTTCAACATACCTCACCTAGAAACATTTCTAATACTGGAGGCAATCTATTTCCTACTCATTTCATGTAAGAATGATTATTCCTCTGTTAATTTTCTGGTTTATCTGGACAGAGAGTATTTCTTCTAAGCATAGAGGTACCAAATTCAACCGATCTCAGGATTGTAGGAAGGATTCTAATGTATCTAACTAAAATCACACAATCTAGAAATTGAAAAAAGGACATTTTGGAGGGAAGATAAAGTTGTTGCTATTAATCCGAGAATTCCAATTCCAAGGTGGAAACGACAACATAAGATTCTGCTGATACATTGTCTTAGATATGAGGGCGGATGATTTAAGCTTAATACAGACAGTACCTGAAATCTAGGCTTGGCAAGTGCAAGAGGAGTTATTAGAGATAATTTGGGGAGAGTCATACTTGCATACTCACATTTCTTAGGAGAGCTGACAAATACGAAGGCATACTTGGAGTTAGTTGTACATGGTTGGAATTCTATTTCAACAAAGGCTTAACTAAGATAAGATCTGGACTAAAGTAGATTCCAAAATTATCATCAGATTTCTTAGTAAGCCGAGAATGGAGCATTAGAATTTTCAGAGACTACTTACCTGGGCATGGATCAAGAAGGGAATCATGTGGCGGATGAATGAGCTAACATCGCTTGTACTAGGCAACAGAATGTGGTATTCCCGACAGACCACATTCGTAAAGAGATTCTTGGGGAATATTTGGTTAGCATTTAGGTGTTTTGGGGAATTATTTGGGAAGAATGAGATTTGATGTGATGTATTTAAAAATATAGAAAAATATATTAAAAAACATAATGTATGTTTGATTTTTATTTTAGGGAAAAGAATTGGGAAGGAATTTCTTTTGGCAAAAGCAAATCAAACATAGCCTGGTTTTATTAGACTTAACAAAAAGGAATATGATTTTCCTTGATTTAGATAGAGTTTAATGTTAAATGTGGAAGTTCTTTATGGTCGATTGCTTGTGGGAAACTTTAGCAAAAAGTCCGCTAACAAAAATTTTCTTGAATGGAAGTGTGATTGATTATCAAAAATTTCCTAAAACACAATCTAATTTACTATTCATGCTTTCTCTTTATGACCATTTTGACCGGCCAGAATTTAGAAAATAATCTCTTCCTTATATATTTTGTTCAGCAAAAATTGCTTTTTCATTTATTTCTAAAGTAAACAATAAGAGCACAACATCCTCTTCCCTTCTCTCCACCTTGGAGGACAAATGGCTGGTTTCGACAAGAAACCCAAATGAAACTCCAACTCAATCACATCCTCTTCCATAAATCTTGTTAAGGTATTGAATGATATCTGGTTTGCCCATATTTGAAGGTGATTAAGAGGATTGGCTTTCACGATGGTACATAACGGTGGTCATATTGGTGGAAAAAGGAGTAAGGTGGTGCTTTGGTGAGGCAAAAAAGAAAGAAGAGAAAAGAAGAGTTATCGTTAGGGGAAGAAGAAGATAGATGAACAAGAGGTTGGGGAGCGGGGATGGTGCAGGAAGAAGAAAAAGCGGTGATAGATCGAGGAGGCTAGGCGGCAGAGATGGTGGAGGAGAAAAAAGAAGTCGAAGAAAAAAAGAGGTGGCGGGGATGGTGGAGGAGAAAAAAGAAACGAAAGAAAAAGAGTCGGCAGATCGGGGAAGCTGGGTGGTAGGGATGGTGGAGAAGGAGGAATAAAGGTCTGCGGTGAATTAGGGAGGCTAGGCAGCAAGGATGGTAGAGAAGAAAGAAGAAGAGGTAGCGGCGAATAGAGGAGGCTGGGCGTCAGGGATAGTGGAAGAAGAAAAGAATAAGAGGTTGGGTAGCAAAGGGCATGTAACACCCACTCCTCAACAACTATATATAAAATATAATTTGACATGATAGAACTTATGTATACATGAGATTTTTTATTTTTTTTTTGCAATACTTTAAGAAAAGATAAATCACTTTTTACACGCATAACCCTATTTAAAATACTTCCTCACATATGTCTTGTATATAGTAGGATCAATATTTATCTAAAAGCACAACACCCACAACAACTACTATATTTGCATATTTTGTTTACAGTAAAGTTTTAAAAGCAAAATATAGTATCAGTCTCAAAATATAATACAACAGACTCAGAATATAACAAGCCAATAAAATAGCCCAACAGGTCATCATCCATGTACACACTCTCTTAAACACCTGCAGGAGCTCCAACAGCCACCCAACTAGCACAGCATTATCGTGCTCACCTACAATGCATAAACTATATGAGTTAATGCTCAGCAAGTAAAGATTATGCATGTCAAAGAATAATCCACAATATCAAGTCATGCATCTCAAAATACTATGCCCACAATGCAATTCCATGCATCAAAATATTTCTCTCAAAATTATTTCTTTCATAGGCCCCTGACCAATGCTACTATGCCATGCACCAGAAAATAGCTCTACACACTACCATAATCCAATGGCCAATAATAATATAAGCATGAAAATCCATGCATACTCATAAGCATGCAAATCCATGCACGCAAACTTGCAAATCTATGCATACAACCATGTAAATCCATGCATGTTTCAGTGCACTAGCAGTGGTCAGCAAAATATTTTCCTTTCTCAGAATCATGTTGTGCAAAGCAAGATTTATCACAATGCTCGTATATGATACATACACATGCTAATGACCATGTATATATGCTCAATGGACATGAATGACTATAGTGAGTGTCCTCTGCTATGCACATATGATCTATGATATTACATATAAATTACACATTTACTATATCTATGCATTGTAGTTGCAAATGAATATTTACTTACCTTTCACTTGGTTGGTGGCTTAATTTAGATTTGTTTAGTATCCTCTCCAACCTTAGATGTAAAATATCTTGTAATATTACCCAACATCAAGCACCATTCCCAATTTGGCAAGTTGAAAGCACAAAATCTTATATTAAGACCTTAAACACCAAGCTATCTAGCTAACAATCAAGCTTTCACAAACTAGAACCCAATATAGTCGCTCAAATACCTCAATTCCTCATCTTAAATACATGTAAACATCATGTAATTGAAGTATTATAACTCTAATAGCATGTACCTAATTGTTAACACTCAATAGCAACATGTCTAGGTTGAAACATGCTAAGTTATCAAATGGGACAGATTCACATTTTCACATTTTCCTGCTGTTGAATTTAGTTGCATGCTAACTTTGACATACTTAAGCATATCCAATCACTCCCAAATTTTTACCACACTTAGATAACATGTAGAGAAATGTAACCATATTTTATAATAGCCTAAAATCACTGATTTACCTTGGCAAAACCAGTCCAATTATCACAGCACAAAAATTGTAAATTCTATCATGATAGTTTTGGGTGTCTCTTTAAAAATCAAACCATATTTCAATTTATAACCTCTCCAAACTTATATACATCACCTAAACTCATATATAAACATATATATGGTGAAATATGTACGTTTTAATCAAGTTATTATACCTATATCAAGCTTTAAAAATAAAAAACTAGCAAGTATACAGTTTCTGTCCCTAGTGATTTCTATTGGGATTTTACAATTAAAAATCCTTCGTTTGTGAATTATAAGACCATAAATAACATCTTAACAAAGTTATAAACAATAGTAGAAGCTTTATAAATCATAAATCCTCAAATAATTCAAGAATTGAAATCAAAATATGAGTTAAGCTCACCTATGCACAGTTTTAAGTTTCTACTTGCTCCTTCTTACTTCCCTTTGCTTTCTTCACTTTGTTTCTTTACTTGGAATCATTTGGGAGAAAATTATAAAATTTAATATGCAGATTTTGGAGGTAAAATGGCTCAAACAATAGTTTTTGGTCGTGGTTCAAGAATAGAAATGAAGAAAGGTTGAGGTAGTAGCTTGAGATGGCAAAACTTGAGGTGGCACGGCTTGAGGTGTCAAGTGGTGGTTCAAATTTGATGTTACACACACCTTATACAGTTGTAATCTAGTGTTCCTCGTTATTGATTTATCTATTTATAACCTATTTTAATTTTCGTACGATCGTAATAAATTCTACCCTAATTTGTTAATCGTTTATTTGATCTCTAAATCGATTAGCATCCGATTCTTAAATGATTGTCTTGTTGGTATTTCTAAAATCATATGCACATATAGACCTTATAATATGACACCTAAATCACATTATATCATATCCAATTACCTAAGTAAGTTAATTTACAAATATAAACTTTTAAAATAACTTGATCACATCAAATTAAACCGTATAAACTTACTAGTAACACCTTTAACACTTCTAAAAATTATAATGTGTAACCTAGTAACATTCATCATATTAATACCTAATTTTCTTCTTATCCCAATGTAGAATTAACCAATTAGGTTAGGGGATTCGATAATCAATTTTGTGCGAGAGCTTCAAAATTAAGTTTAATGATTGAAAATACCGTATAAAATAAAATGAATTATATGATGTCATATCAATGCAAATAGTACGCAATTAATATGTAATGCATGAATCATATTTGGTTAGGTGAGTAGTGAGAGGTTTGGTATCACAGGGCAGGACGACAGGGATGGTGGAGGAATGAGTGGTAGGGTGGTGATGGTGGGGTAGGGGAAGGGGGTGGTGTGGGGGAAGAATGAATTAGAAGAAAGATCAGAAAAAAGAAAAAAAATAACAAAAAAAAATTAGAAGGGATATTATTTGATTTTAATTTTTAAAATTGAACAATGCTATATAAATTAGAAGGGATATTATAAATTAAAAGAATATATAAAGATGTTATGTAATTTTTATATAAATCAAACGTGTTTATGAATATTATTTATCAAAATTAATATGAAAATATATAATTATTTTTTATTTTAAATTTATACGAAATCGAATAATGTAGCCACATTTTGCATATATGTTAATATAATATCTTTTTCATAACTCTATTTATCAGCTAACTTCATGTATTACACATTAATTTGTAGCACAATCCTTTCTTGTTATATACCTAATAATATTAATATTCTTTATAGGAACCAGAAATAATTTTGTATATACGCAGAAAAGAGTATTAATATATACCTACATACACAAGTATATGTATCCTTAAAGTAAACCAGTAAAAAAAATATTTGTATGAATGTTATAATAATATCATTTACAATAAAAAAGATGATTCAAAACAATGCTAATACAACTCTTAAAAACAATTATTATTCAAAGAATATTTTAGGAAATTTTTCCACAAAAATTTTCACATTCATTTATCATTTCATAAAAAAAAATACATCATATCAACTATCGTCATTATATTTTTATCTCATATCAATCCCACTCTCAAAATCAATTCTTCTTTTTTTCAAAATACCTTTTCTCACTATTCTCTTTCAAAATAAAAAAAGAAAAAAGAAAAAAGAAAACAACAACAATAAAAGGACAACCAATCTCACTAGGCCTGACCACGGTTTATGAACCGTCGGTTATAGTTCAGAACCACCGGTTCCACAGTTCAAGAAAATTTCGACCATTAACCTTAACTGTCAAGGCCGATTACGATCCGAGTTCTGAAACCACCGAGCCGGTTCAGGTTACGATTTCGGTTCCGACCCTTATATTTTATTTTATTTTTTTTAAAAAAAATTAAACTTAAATTTGTAAAAAATAATGTTAATTTTTTAACTTAATGAAAAAAATTTAACTTAAATTTGAAAAAAAATAGCTAAAATTTAAGTTCATGGAAAAAACAAAAGTGACTAAATTAATTTTTGAAAATTTTTAAAAATATTTTTCCCAATTACACTTTATTGATAAAACACAATTTACTAAATTTTGGTATTGAAAGTTAATGTTATCATATAAAAACAATGCAACATTACAATAATTTAATAATACTAAATGAGAAATTGGGGAATAAACACTAGATAATTATAAAGTAGCTTCATTAAATATTTTTAAAAAATTAAAAATTTATTTATTATTAAGATAATTATAAAGTAGGATCATTAGATAATTTTTAAAATTTTACTTATTATTAAGATGAAATGTAGAATGGTTAAATATATGACTTGATTTATAACTTGTTGAAACTAATTAATTAAATTTAAATAGGGGCACATTACCAATTATATTGATTTCCATAAACAAGACAAATAATCTAAGGGGAAAAAAAACAAAAAAAAAATTATGATACTTATTTATACACTTATTCAAAGTTATACACATATAGCTCATTAACTTAGTTGGTTAGAGTATTCTGTTCATAACATGGAGGTCATAAATTCAAAATTTGCACGGTTATACATTTACACTATTTTTAATATTTTAATTAAAAAAATAAAAAATAAATAAAATAAAAATTTGCCGGGTCAGGCCCGACGATTATATGGGCCAGATAAAACCTAACTCGAAAGCGGTCGGGTCTAATTCTCATTGTTACTTTCCACTTTACAAAAAGAGTGTACTCTTTCTTTTCTTGCATTTAAATATTCATGTACTCTATTTTGATTATTTTAATAAACAATTAGGAGTTGATGTCTAACCCGCCTAATCCAAAAAAAAAAGAAAGAACTAGTTACATTTACTCTTTTGTTTTAGTTGAGACATTGTTTGGTTCAAAATTATATCTAAGTAGTTTTAGAAATTCAATTGTTCCACTAACAGTTACCTTTTCTAATCGAATTGTGTTCTTCCTAAAATGATCCTTATTTATTATTAAGAGTACTTAATACACATCTTTTAACAATGAGAACAAATATTATTCATATTTTTATAGAAACTAGTAAGTAATCTGTGCAACACACGTTATTTATATGATTCTAGTAAATTAGTTGTATTATTTAATAATTTATTTAAGTAAAATTAAGATATTATAAGATACTTTATAAATTATAAAATATTAAATAAAATATAATCAATAAAAAACAAAATATTCTAAAAATATTTCATAAACTAATTATTGATTAATATGACATTGCAACAAAACAAAAGACTCTCTTCCAACTCATACTTTGTAACCGATACTTGTCCTCTAGAGATTGAAAAAATTTGGCAAATTAAAAAAATATAAATGTTAAGCAAGATAGATAATTAATATTAAAAAATATCCATTTTACGAATATAAATAAAACTATAATTTAACTATATTTCTTCTTTAATGATGAATACAAATAGAACTAAGTGAAAGGATTAGGATTTAGGATTAAAAATTAAATAAAATACATATCGAATATTTAAGGATCTATAGAATTATATGTCAGTTTTTTCATATTATTCGATATACATACGACCTATATATAATATTATTAAACTATTTTAATTGAGTATGACCATCATAAGTACTCAAATTACTTTTTTAATTACTTTTATGCAGCAATTTTCTTCACATTACATGATTGATAGGTATCAGAAATTTGTGCTATAGTGAATCCTGCTTCAATGTTGTTTTTTTCTAATAAAAAAAAATATTAGTTACTATTAATAATATATAATGTATTACTTAAGGAAAAAATACTTACCTACACTCAAAATTTATCTATATATAATATTTTTAGTCTACGTCTTCTTCTTATATTTGAGGTGTCTTATTTAATCAATTATTAGTTATAGATATTAAAGTTCTTCTAGAGAGATCAATATATAATTGACATTAAAAAAATACTAAATTAGGCAAATAAACACCAACATTTGGAATTTTTTATCCTTGAACTTTTTTTATTGTCGTTACAAAGCAAAGTTTTATATAGAATTATTCACGTTTAAATTGAAATGGATAACCTCAATTTCAGCTGGTGAAAGTGGCACTCTATGTATAAAGGCAAGCTTTCCAATATGTTGCCCAAACACAATCTCTCTATCAATTACGTTATTATTGAAGTCTTGCATACCATTTTTGTACAATTACTCAATCCATTTTATGGGTTCAGATTCCTCAAAAAAATTGACAATTTTTTTTCAACACAAATTTATGGAGAAGGCAAGCGTTTTGAGATTAAATGGTTCAAAATGTTCTCTTTATAATAGTAATTTTTGTCATCAATAACTTCATTAAAACTGTTAAATATTTTTGCTTTTTGATGTTTCGCTTGTCATGTAATGAGTTGAATGTGCATTCTTATTTAAGGTGGAAAAAATAACCCTAATAAGTCGTAATATTAAATTTTCTTCATTGTCATACTCAATAATCACATATTTTGGAATTTTGATGTTACCTTTAGTATCACTTGATTCCTTACATTTTCCAACTCTAAGTAAAAACTCACTGAAGTTTGGATCATTCCTCGACTCATGTTCCTTGATAAAGTAATTTTTTTTTTTCATTTTGGGCAGCAAATATGATTTCACCAAACTTGCAAAAATAGTTTGATACATTGTTGTCCTAGAAACAACTGTTAATACTTGTCAAAAATCTTCACAAAACATTACCACTTTTCCACAAAATCCTCATCATTTTTCATTACGTGATTCAATAATTTATCAACATTCTTGATAGCTATTATTTTGTTATTGGTGCTTCATCCCATAAAAATAGTTGTGGTTTACGTAATAGGTTTGCAACCTTACTTTATTTGGACATAGTGCATTAATTTGAATCAATTACATCTATTGGTATTTTGAGTGAGAATGAGTTGCTCTACCTCCTGACATTATTGCGAAAGCAACTCATGACAGTGCGGTTATAAGTACTATTTAAGTTTTGGATTTAAAAAGAGCTAATAGCTTATGGTATAATTTTTTTTTTCATATTCTACATAACCCATCAATAAAGAAACCCTTTATGCAATCTAATATCATTAGAAAAAATTTATGTTATTCATGATTTAATTTTAGTTATGATTTATAATTTCCTAGAGGTATTTCTTTTAACATTTTATCTTGTGTCTCTCTTGAAAAATTATTGTCCATATTATCTATATTAATAGGAATGTTTGGAAGATTATATGAACTAATGTTTTTTTTTTCATGTTCTTCAAGGAAAAATCAAACTTTTCAAAATTTCAGCAACTCGTATTAATCTGAGATTTTTAATTTTTTTTTAAATCTTTAGACATTGCTATGTATCCCAAATAATTCTCATATTTGTTATGTACAATATACAATATACACTCTTATTGACTTCATGGCAAATCTCAAGCAACTCGATCAGATATTTGACAGTAAAAGTGCATGTAGAACTAGCAATATCATCCTTCTAACAAGCAAACCTAAAATCTTGTTTGATGGTTGATTGCATTTTATTTTTCAAGATTGACATATTAATGAATATCAACAACTTCAAAATCATGCAATTAATGTATATAAATGATGATACTTTTAATTTTATAATTTTATTTATTGTAATTTTATTAATTAAAGTATATATAAACTCGAGAAAAAAGAAGATGAATGAAAATTAATATGGAAAAATTAAGTGTTTCAAAAGAATATAATTTAAGGTATTTTAAAAAGTATTTGCAGTTGACAATGCAACAAAGCAATGAACTCTTTTTCATCTCATAATTTATAGGTGACACTTGTTCCTCAGAGATTAAAAAAATTGACAAATTAAAACTGAAAATTCGATATGTACCATGTCGATAACAAAAAATTCAATTTGATATTTAATTTTTTTATAAAAATTCAATATTCAGTTTAATTTTAATTTTGTATTCCAATTTATCGAGTTGTACCAAATATCGGATTAAATTTTTACCAATTTTATAAATAATTTTTTTTATCTAATTTTATATATTAACTAGTTTTTTACTATTTTTTTTTCTTACTTTTAACTTACTAAACTAAAAATAATAATTTCAAAATACAATTAGGTTTTGTTAAGAGATGAAAATAAAGAAGAAATTGAGGTGAAAATATGCTATATATAGCTTTGTAATACTATAATAATATATTGACATAATAAGATTTTATCTCTATTAGATTACCTTAAAAAAAATTATTGTTAATTTCATTTTAACCCCTATATGTATTTTTAAAAATTCTCCAATTTTATAATTAGTTCAATAGAATAATATGTAAAAAGATCAAAAAATACACAAGTAAATATAGTACAAAATTATTTTTTATTTAATGTAATATATATATTTTTAAAATATTTATATTGAAATATGGTGATACAGCATGAAGTTTTATACAACTTATTTTTGTCATATTTGATTTTATTAAAAACAATTAGGCTTTGTTTGGTTTTATTTCCGGTTGTTTTGAGGAGAGTGTTCTTGAAAAATATATTTTGAAAAGTAAGTTTGTAGAATGTGCATAGAAAAAAAAAATCTATATGTTTTATTGGAACAAATGATATGGTGTATTTTGGAAGATATTATATCAATGGTAGATATATTGTATTAATGATATTTTTTATTATAAATATATTGTCAATATATGATATAGGATTATCTAACTATGGTAATAAATAAATTTGTATTCTGAGAGAAAATACCATTCCCAAAAAATACAAGTATCAAATATATTTTCGTATCCGAAAAGAAAAATAATGTTCGAAAGAAAAGTAGAAAGAGAAAATCAATAAAAACTATAATGTTCGAACTGACAATAAATTAGTATAAATTAAATTTATTAGATTAAATTATCAACCCAAAATATCTATTTTTTCATGTAGTGATTTAGCATAAATTCCCAAAGTTAAAAAAAATTATTAAGTCATATATTAGATGCAATTGCAATCGGACTACTATAATTGAGATGACAAAAGATAAGCTAAATGATTAAAAGAGATTTTGGATTTTGTGCATAAAATATGTTAAATATAAGGGATAACATCAGTTTTAGAATAAGATCTCATAATTGATAAATATAATATAAAATTCATATGTTGGTGGATTGAGAAAGCAAAATTAAAGGAATCAAATAATTCATCAATTAATGTAATTATTTTCGTATAGTCTCATAGTTCAGAAAAAAATAAATTTTAGTCATGAATATACTTTAAGTTTTGTTGTATTCTTTTTTTTTTTTTTTCAGAAAGTGGAATAACAAAAAATTATAAACATGAGTGGATTGCGATTTTGAATTGATATAAAAAAAATAGACGTTATTTTCATATTAATGTTAATGAATCTAATTAAACTGGATATAATGAAGTATATTTTCATACAAAATTGATATTCGGTTTGATTTTTTATTTTTGATTTTGATTCATCAAATTATACAAAATATTGAATTTTAATTTTTACAAATTTTATAAATAGTTGTTATATCTTATTTTATATTTATTAATTAATCTTATACCTTTTTTCTTAATTTTAACTTACCAAACTAAAAATAATAAATTCAAAATACAATTAGGTTTTGCTATTTAATTTTGAACTAATTTTTTTTTTTAGAAAAATATTTTTTTAACAAAATCATAAAATCGAAAATGGTCAAAAGATAACACAAAATGTGAATTTCTTATAAATATAAATTTTCCACTTGTTTTCAGAAAAAAAATAGCAAATTGGTAAATATAATATGAAATTCAAATTTGGTTAGCTTGAGAAAGCATATGTTAAAGAAATTAAATATTTCATTAACTGATATAATTGTTTTTGTATCTTCCAAACACATAAAATACTTTTAGTCTCATAGTTCAGGAGATCTTGTAAATTTAATTCCATGATTCAGAAAAAAATCAATTTTAGTCATGATTACAGTTTAATATATTGGTTTTGCTCTATTTTTTTTTTAAGAATTGGAATAACCAAATTATAAATAAAACAATGGAATATGCCTTTCAATTGATATAAAAAAATAAATATTATTTGCACATTAATTTTAATGAATTTGATTAGACTAGATATTATGAGATATATTTAGTTTATTCAAATAGACATATTTCATAATAAAATAATCTTCATATAGTATACTATATATTTTTCTATTCTAATTCAATGTGATTTTTTTTGTAAGGATGAAAACAATTTGATAAACTGATGAAATCAAATCAAAACTGAAAATTTGATATTTATCAAAGTCGAACAAAAAAGTTTAAATTTAGTATTTGATTTTTATTTTCATAAAAAAATAGTATTCAATTTAATTTTGGTGTTTTATTTCAATTTATCGAACCATGCCACAATATCAAATTTTAATTTTTACAAATTTTATAAATAATTTTTATATCTTAGTTTATATTTATTAATTAATTCTAAATACAATTAAATTTTGTTATTTAAATTTGAACTATTTTTTTTAATTTTTAAGAATTCATTTAACAAAATAATTAAATAGAAATATGAACAGATAAA
Source organism: Paulownia fortunei (assembly GCA_019321725.1). Classification (NCBI taxonomy): domain Eukaryota; kingdom Viridiplantae; phylum Streptophyta; class Magnoliopsida; order Lamiales; family Paulowniaceae; genus Paulownia; species Paulownia fortunei. The sequence goes on from CM033106.1 coordinate 12,746,920, forward strand.
TGGATAAAAGAGAAAATAAAAAATAAATTACATATATATATATAATTTTCATATATATTTTTATAATATCAAACAAATGAAAGTAGAGTTTAACTTGAACTATTGATGTTCTCTTATTGTAATTATCGTATAATTTCATTGATTAATTAAAAAAATAAGTATTATTTATTTTAAAATTACGTAATTATTAAATTGCATAACTACTATTAAAACTAATAATATTAAAAGAGTATTTTAGTCGAATAAAAAATTAGAAGAAACATTCACACTTTTATAATAGTATAGACTATAGATATAGATAAATAGTATAGGTATAGATATAGATTAATTTCATATAAAAGGTATAAAAATGAGAGTTACACACATCGCATATGCACTTTCCTAATTTGTTTAACGAACATGAAGACGTCAACCCAGATAACAGAACGAGAATATAATGACATTGAGGCTTTTACATACAAAATGCCTGCTGCAAAAGTCAACTGAGGTAATTGCTATGAATATGATATATATAGAAACAAAACAACACACACGTAACAAATCTGATCTTTACTGGTTTCCATACATCAAGACAAATCTAACATCCTCTGCATGTCTTAACTTTGAAAACAGCAGAAAAATACAAGTAGAAGAAGCAATTGAGTAGAGATTTGCTTTATGCAAAACAGAAGAAAAATAACTCAAGAAACAAGACTTCAATGCATCCCTGTAAATCCATATATACTAAAGACAGAAAATTTCACAAGGCAAAAACCTCCAAATCAACAAGACGGCCTTGGACTTGCAAGAAATCTTACTGAAATCAATCTAGAAAGCAGAACCAAAAACTGTAAACCAAAACAATCCTAAGAAAAAATATGAAAAGAATCACACTAGGCTCAATTTTTTTGTGATAGATCCTGATTACAGGACGGAAGAAGGAAAAAAACTGGTATTACTATACACAACAAATTCATCAATTCCATATACAGCTTCGTAACATATTTCCCTCCTGCTTCCGAAGGGTAAATCTTCTATCATTAGGCATCTGGAAAACATATGAACATAAAAACTTAGTCACTGGATACACAAGACAGAATGTTGCATTTAAAGTTTGTCTGCATGTCATAATGCTAGACCATTAATTAACCCTTTCGAACATAGAACACACAAGATAATTAATTCAGATTTCTGATCATCTAGAATACTTTGCAGCAAGAAACATTATTTCTATATCTCAGGAAAAAGCTACATCTTAGGACGATGCAGATAAACAATTAGTGTTAAATTTCCACCGTCTTCCTCTCTCTCTACCTTGTATCTATTGTACCTAGTGTTGGGTCCACATGTTTAGTTATTTATCAAGAAGGTAATCATCACTATCAACACAAGCAACTAAAAAGTCCAAAGACTAGCAGTCTTTAGTTCTCATGGGTGTTCCACCTACTAAGTAGTAAGTCCTTTCACAAAACCAATTAACTTCAGCAAGTGCTAGATTGCAGATGATTTGATTCGCACAGCTAATGAATCAAACACATAAACCTTATAAATTATCTCTACTGATAATGGAAATCCACGGAATAGCGCCCTAGGTAAAACATTGTTAAGCACTCATGAAACCCATTGTATAAAGAGCCATACTTCACATACTGCCAGATAGAAGTTAACAGATAAAAAGTGTCTCAAATTGTTTATATGCAATTTTGGTTAATATTCAATTTCGTTATTTAAATTCCCACCCGTTCATATAACTTCTGATTCTCAATTCCCCATCAGAACATATATAATTTTTTAACCAAGCCTTCTTTTCTGGAGATGCTGCAGATATAGTAGTTGGTGAAAGCTAGAACACCAAGTAACTTATCTTCCATTTACATTAAAGTTCCACCAGAAATCTGACCCACAGGCGACACAAACATCAACATGCAAATTATTCCTCAGTGTCTCACAGATTATTCCATGGACACAAATACAGAGTGAAGAATTTGCACAAGGATGACTGGCCAGTGGCTTAACTTTTTCTATTATCGTCTTCTTTACTCGCTGCCTGTATCTTATTTGACCTTGATATTATGTGATTACATTATTGGAAAATGCCTAGAAGCCTATAATCAACAATACCTGGCATTTATTAACTGGTTTGCAATATTTGGTAAGTCACTGCACCCTGCAATATGCTTTTCTTAAAAAACTCTGTATTTTCTGACTTTCCTTTTGATTATGGTCTCTTTCCATAATCCATAAATAGAAAAAGGTATCTACAAAGATTTCCCCTATTCAATCACAAAGTTAAAACTTCTTATATACTACACTAAAGCTTCACAACTCAACATGAACAAATACATGAAAGCCACGTTTGATACTGATGTGCATAAGCTAGGGCCACAAGAATCTTCCTTCTCGCAACTGTTAATTGACAATATAGAAAACTGCCTATCTGAAATAGCACTTTGACATATACTTTTATCATGTATTATAAATTTTTTGTAACCCAACTAGACAGAGATTAAAGTTTGACTCTATTTTAAACAAGTCTAATTACATATACAGACAGAGAGAGGGTAAGAACTAGATCTCTATATTAGTGTATTGTACCTAGAGCATACCTCAAAGGTATTGAGACATGAATGTTCATGTTAAATCTTCATTTCTTGTTCTAATGTGAGCCAAGTGTAACTCTTGCAGGCGAACAGCTATTTCTCGAATAAGCTCAAATCCTTCACTTCCCTTTTCAAGTGAGTTGATCGAACACTCAATAACATTTTGTTCTGCCTCGAGTGCTTCCAGTCTGTTGGTCATAAGAGAAAGCTCATGTCTAAATGCATCTAACTCGGCATATCTACTGACATGTTGGCTAGACCTTAATTTACCATATTCTTCATTTTCATGCCGAGAGTTCTCATGTTCAGATAAGTCTTCAGTAGGAGTTTCTTTGCAAACGAGTGTATCCGTTTGTAAATGATTCTTTTCTATTCTGCCATTTTCTTGAGAAACCCCCATGCAAATAAGCTGTTCAGAAGCACTTGCCTCAAATACTTCCTCTGTTTCAAAAGCCCCATCAATCATGTCAGGTTCATGTTTGGCGAATGTAAATAGCTTTTCCTCGAGTTTTTTCAAACATTGTAAAATATAATGTTTTTCATCTTCAAACTGTCCCAAGGAAATCCTTTCGGTATTGATGTCCCCATCCAACATCTTGGGTGCTCCATCAATTCTGTCAACAATGTCATGTTTATCATTATCTGAATTTCTAAATGCAGTCATATTACTTTCTCCATAATTTGCTTCTAGTTTCTGCACCTTTAGTTCACCTGCACCAGATTCAGGCCTTGGCTTGACAAAGGTATTTGACAAAGATACATCCCCAAGTTGGTTCCTGTACAATTCAAGCTCAAACTCAAAATCTTGAATCTGTTTCTCCTTCTCTGCAAGCAGATCATTAGCTTTCTGCAGTGCTTCATCATCATACTCAGCTTGTTCTTCCATCATTCTTAGGCACTGTAGTGCTTCCATATGAAGGGCCGCTTTCTCTTCTTGCAATCTAGTAATCATGGCCATTGCTTGATTAGCTGCAATTGCAGATGCATTTCTCTCTTCCTCTAATTCTTTATACAAAGTACCCATTATTTTCTTATCATGCTCAATCTGTCGTTTTAATCGATCCACCACACTTTCACCTTCAATTTCACTGATAGTGCTCCCATCAAGAGATAAACTGGATTCATTTCTCTCAAGCGATATCCTTCTTTGAATTATTTGCATCCCTATGACACCTGAAGCATCCATAGATTTAAAATCTTCACTATTGGCAGACACCCTAGGGCTCATATCATTTAATGGCAATTCAATCCCTCGAGCAGCAGATATTTGTGATAGCAACAGCTTCAAATCTTCACTAGCTCTCGTAGAATCTGTCATAGACCTTTGTTGTTCTAAGAATCTTCCAGACAACTGTCTACCCCTAGTACCAACAGCCAATTTATAAGCATCACCAAGATCCAAAGACTCAGCCATTTGTGAACTAGTATCAGTCTTTTTAGGTTTCAAATCCATTTGAATTTCATTTGCTGGAATGGAGTCACTTCCAACCCCAGAGGTTTCTCCACATTCCATATTAACTTCTTGCTGTAACTCAGCTGTGCCTGTGGAGTCACTTCCCATATTTGAAGCTTCACCACATTCAACATGAACTTCTTTCTCCAACTCAGTGGTGCTTGTAGCATCTAAAGCAAATAACAAACAAGTAAGCAGATAAGCCAAAACAATCAAACCCATAGATTTTAGATTCAGAAAACTGATCAGAAAGAAAGAAAGTGACATAATTGTTCCTAAACACCCTCATTTATTCAAAAGAAATTGAATTAAAGAAAAGCGAAGGGTCGCCTACAATTGCAGGTCAATGAATATGTGGAAAATCCTATGATTGACTTTATGCACACTTTAAACATTCAAATACATATTTCATGACACAAATGATTCAATATGTCAAATTATCATTTACAGGAATAATATGCTGCATAGCAAATGGCATCCATGGTACAAATTGTTCTGTTTTCTCCATGTTTACTCACTATGAGGCTTGATTGGAAATCTAGAATCATTTGCCAGTGTTCTCATGAAAACATGAACGCATTTCAGAACAACAGATATTTTGAGACTACCTAACCATAGCTCGTGCTTGAATGTAGAATAAATCAAATGTATGGTCATAGATGCAGTGAGACATGCAATACACTTTTGACTTACAAGTCTCTTTTGATTCATCATAATGAGTCCCATTAATATTGGGAGAAGGAAGTGCCTCAGAAAAAGATATGAGCTCAGATGGTTCACTAACATCAATATTATGGTCAGCTTGCTGCCAGTTAATTTCCTCTAACCCGTGCCCAAGGGGTGCCTCAGATTCTACATTATGATGAGAATTGGTAGGGTCCTCTGACTCAGAAAGTGAAAATTTTATTGGAGGGGCTGGATGTATCAACTTCTCTGAAGCTGGAAAATCAGCAAGAGTAATAATTTGATGTTCTGGGGATAAATACTTAGCCGCTGAATATTGGCCCGAGGTCTCCATTTCACGAATAAATGCACTAGCACTTTCAGTATCCGAAACTGGACCTTCTGATTCAGTATCAGAAGTAACCTTGATCTGTTTATATTCTATATGCGGCAGCGGATCAGCATCCTTGTTCTGCATTTGGCCTAATTGAGATGATTGCTCTGTGATCTCCTGCACCTCATCCCCATTATTTTTAGGAGTAATAGATGATGGTGCATCATGCTCAGCTCCCTCAGAGTCAATTGATTTGCTCTGAAACAACTTCTGGGTACAAGTTCTAGAAATCCATTGTTCATTGCAACACATACATTTTCTTGTGCCAGAAGAACCAATGTTATGTTCATCAGATGATGCACCTTGAGCAAGGCCATAGTTAGGGTCAGCCCCCAGTTTGCCTACTAGTAATCTGTATGTTTCAGCATTTGACTTGTTTATTGTGGCGAATGAGAAAAAGCAACTTTCACATGTTCCATGAACATCAACAAGGTTATTGTGAAGTTGACAAAGAACTAAAGAAGAGATCTTTAACTTGTGCTTGTGGCAGATTAAATCCCAGTAAAAACAAGCTCTCTCATTGCCCAGGACATGATCCAGTCTCGAGCATAGCAAACATGGAATTTGTAATTGGCAATAGCGGGCAAACCTTGTAACAAAGTAGGAGAAACTAGCATCAACAAAAAGCATAAACATCAGCATCCATTCAAGAACTGCTGAAACTAAAGCTGAGGTAATACTGAGAGAAACTTTCTGCCGAGATTTATTGGCTGCAGTCCGCCTTAAATCCATTTGCCCGAAACTCCAGAGCCAGAGGTCGAACACTCCAATAAAACAGGGACTCAATATTACCAAATCGATGATTCACAGCCTAATCCAGTACTGTAACAACAGAAAGAAAAAACCCATGTTAGAGAATTTTCAGATTACCATATCTCAGCAGCAGAAAGCATGGGTAAGATGGCATAAATCAATTGCAGCACATTTTTAAGCCTAAAAGGACAAATTTGCATACATGATTCAACTCAAACTATGAATAGCATAATGTCAAACGATACAATTCTCCCCAAACTCTACCTAACAGGCATTCATTCCATTGCCCGGAAATAGCCCAACAAACATTTCATTATCGCACAATAAGAAAGTAATGGAAAGAGAAAAACAAAAGAAAAAGTCAACCTTATGAAAAAAATCATGCCATCACATAATTTTGACACTCAAATTTCATACATATTTTCTTTCTTTTTTAATTCTAAATACACTTGAAAGTATGTATAAAACATTAATGTAAAAATAAAAGTTCCAAACAATGAAAAGGAAAAAGGGAAGAAAAGCAGCAGAATCAAACCTGATCACCACGAAAAGCAGCACCTTCACCAAGAATGGAACACTGACAAAATACAGCAATATAAAGACACCAAAATGAGCAGGATTCGAAAAAAGAAAACAAAAAGACAAGAAACCGAGATATATTTCTATCCCCACTCTACATATACATTTACATATAAGTGTATGCAATGGTGGTGGTGGTGATGTAACAGTTAAATGTTTGAAAAATTCAAACAGAAAGATGTGCACATAGTTTTCAGAGATGGAATTGGTTGGAAAATGATTATGATAATGGGAAAAGACAAGTAGGGGAGAAGAAGCCGACACTATGACCAAAGAGTCGGCTGACTGATGACTATGGAGTTTGACAAGTTGGCATTATAGAACCGAAAGGTGTCCAACCCCACCCCCACGCTCACCCCACCAAGCCTTCCCCTCAAAAAGTAAGAGTATTTCTCATGGATTCCCTGGATTTCTTCTTTTTACCTGTAATTTTGGATGAATATATGAATTACACAAGGAAAGCCCACTTTTAGTTTTACCTTTTATTTGCTGGTATTAAAGTAATGATTTGACTTGATCCTATGGGCAAAAAAGAGAAAGAACAATAGAAATAAAACTCTTCGACTCACAAAATTAGGGCACAAAAAATTAGGTAAGTGCAAAAATGAATACTAGAAAATGAAGAAGTTGAAGAGAAAAAGAAAAAAAAAATCATATAAAAGATTGAAATTTCTGTAATAATTCATAAAGATCATTACATTCACCTTTAATCGGACTTCTTGTTGAAAATAATTTTAAATATATAATCTATCGAACTTCACGTATGTGCCATCGAAGTTGATTTTGATAGTATTCTATCACAACCCACATGAGACAAGATTCGCTAAACTAGATACATGGAATGGCTGCTAAACTAGATACATGGAATGGCTCCGCTAGCAACAATTTTTTGTTTGTTTTGCTTTGCATAAATCAAAATCTCATATTTCGAATTGGATACAATAATCATATTGTGTTAGATATGTTATATCCCTCTTTATGCTTATTCTTCTGTCCATAAATGTTCCTTACATATAGGATCGGGCCTCTTGTGCCAAATATAACACTATTGGTTTAACTTTGGCACCATTATACATGATCTATGATCACGAGAGCTATAAGTGAAACTCTAGCTCAATAAATTTCTCTAATAATTATTTATTATTTGTAATTATTTTGTGAAAATTATTAAACAAATTTCTAAAATAACTTACTGCATTCATTTATAAATTAATTAAAATTCTCTATCATAGTCCATAAGGTTAGGAACACTAAAATAGAGGTATATAGTCTGCCGAGATCAAGTCTAGTCACATCCACCATAAAAAAAAAAAACTCCAAAAATTTGTTTAGCCCTTATTCCCATCTTCTTGTTTTTCTTTTTTTTTTTTTTTCTTTTCTTCTTCGTTGGTCGCCATTTAGTCGAACAAATGCACGACTAAACTGAAAGTGAAAAAAGGCAAAATCATAGTACAAAATTTTCTTCAATATTTATCATAACAGGGAGACTATGCTATAACTATACCATACATTTCCCTTTAAGAAAAAACACCTGAACCTCTTCGTTCGTGGTTATCAAAGAATGCATACATGGTCCAATGCCAAAAGGTTTGGACCAACTGGCTTAAATTCACTTTTGTTTCCATACGGTTGTGGCGTTTCAATTTTGATACAATACGAGCACTTTTTGTTCCGTAAGAAACTTTTTTGTGCAACTATAATTTCATTGTCAAAATATTAATGGAGAAAACCACATGCTATTCATTAACTTTATGGTACTAAAAGTGATTAGTGGGACCTAAATTGCAACACCCATAATCTTATGGAACCAAAAGTGAATTTTTGCCCATTTAGTTCATTTAATTTTAAATTAAAATTATCTCTATTATAATTTATATATCTAAAAAATTTAAAAATACTTTTATATAATTTTAATTTATTGAAATTAAAATCATCATTACTACAAATCAATGTGAAATATTAACAAAAAATTTTATTTAAAAAATTAATTAATTAAATTGATTGTTGGGCTTTTTGGAAATGAAATTAATATAATGTATTTTTGGATTGGAAAATACTTTTAAGAATTTTTTGGATAAAAATATTTATTTTAAGAAATTTTTAATAGATTCTCCTAAATTGTTTTTCAGATTATATATAAATTTGTGGACATTGAATGTGCAACTCAAGTGCATTCATACTAGTAAGTAGATATATTTTGGCATCCAATAATTTAGATATATTTATTTTATCAAATTTAGAGGAATACATATCTTTATCTAAAAAAATTCAAGATAAGTTAGTTTATATTTTAATTTTAATTCAAATAAGCAAACTAAAAAAATTACTTTTATATTGATAATAGTTATCCATCACTTTTATTTTTTAATATGAATTGTTGAAATTATCTACATATCCCTTATTTTTACATTTAAAGTTAAAAAATATTTTACTATGCCTTGACAAAAAAACTAAACTAATTATACACATAGTAGATTCAAAATTATCGAAATATAGATTTTCTGTACTTATAAGATAAGATTTTATTCACTGAAAATTATAATAAATGTGGCATTCATTGAGTTGGCACGGAAATGAAATCTTTTTCCAGAATTTTTATTTGTCCATGAAGTTCGAAGTCGGACAAATTTTTCACAGTGACAAAATATTCTAAATTAAAAAGAAATTATTTTTTTTGGTGTAAGAATGGTGGAAGAATACTAGCAGAAGTTTGGGAAAACTTTTAACGGCGATTGCACCAATTTCTTGTCCAAAAATTAGTCCAATTGTGCATTTTTCGTCCCATTTTATATTTTAACGACTAAGTAATTGGGGTTGTTAATTTTTTAAAGGAATGACCTTTTTAAAAAAAATCTTACAAAATCATTTTAAAACAAAAGGTACCAAAATTGAAACGGTCCTAATCTCATAGAACCAAAAATAAATTTAAGACTCATCCCAACTCAACAACACCACATAGTCTTCATATAAATATTTAACATAGTCATGGCATGAGTAGCCCATATATACATACCTTATTGTCTTTAACTAACTTAGAAACAGGTGAGATCGACAATTGAAAATGGTTCCATGCATCTGAACGAATCTGATGATCCTATTTATTAGTAAGGATAAAATGGTAATTTCTCCCGTGTAATTAGTTAAATTATAAAATAAAGGGTAGAATCAGTGAAGAAGTAAGTTTATTATTGCGGCACTCCTAGCTTGCCTAGCTTGGCCTGAAACACATGCACACAATATCATGGATGAAACCAGAATTTTAGTATAGGGGTGAGATTCGAATGTCAGAAATATATTATTTTTTCATATATAAAAATATTTTCTTATTGTGATTTTTTTCTTAACTAATTATTAAAAAATAAATACAAACATAATTATAATACATGATATTTATACATATTTTTTTATATTTATTATATTTGCATAAGTATTTGAACAAAAAATGACTTCTAAATAAAAATAATGATCAATTCTAATTCAATTCAATACAAAATAGAAACTAACTTAGAAAGTTAGAAAATATGGTCTAAAAATCAGAGTAATTCTCATAGTTTCATCACAATCTTATGATCATTATTAAGTGTTAAAACTTTATTGTTATTATATTAAAGAAAAAGAAGAAGAAAAGTATTCTTCAAACAAAATGCAGTTTATATAAGTAGCTAGATATTTATAAAAGATTATTTGAGGAAAGTTCCATGTGAAACCTATTTTAAATAAATAAATTAAATTAAAATTTTTAAATGCGATATTGTGAAATCATGTCCCTTAGGATAACAAAAATGAGATGACTCTTGGACCTAGCAAAATTGAAAAGTAAATGAAACGCAAAGTAATGGATAAAGGAACTTAATTAAAAATAAAAAAAATAAAAAAATGTGAATGAAAAACTATTTTAAGAAACCAATGAATTAAAAATAAATGAAGTTCTTAACTATTTTTATTGTGAAAGACACTTATTATTCAAATAAAAATATTTCTTAACATTAATAAAAATTTATAACAAAATGTCAGAACTAGATTTTGCCAATCAAGATTGCTTCCAAAAATTAGTGCAAGAATCTAACCATTATTTCATAAACATTAACCAAATTAATTGATATTTATATCATGAAAAAACTACTCTTGTGACTTCTTGTAGAATAAAAAATAGGATAATCTCAAATAATAACCAAATAATTTGAAATCAAATAAGTTAAAAATTAAAAAGTAAAAATAAAAAATAACAATGATGAGTATTTTTGACTAAACTAAGCCATGTATGTAGAAACAAAATCATAATAAAATTTTAAAAGTTATTACAAATGCATTTTAGAACTTTGTATACTAATATATTCCACCACTTAAAATTTTTGAAAAAATAAAGTTTAAAATAATTTTAAAATATCTTTAAATTTACATATTCAAAATAGGATTATAAAAATTAAGGGGGACGATTGGGATAATCTAATTATTCAAAAGGGGGCAAATTTTTTAAATTTATGAAACTTATATGTTAAAATTAGAATTGTAAAAAGTTAGGGGGACTGGGTTCCCTCCGTCTCTGCACACTATGAATGTAGCACAACCAACTCCAGTAATTTTGTGCTCTTAAAAAAATATATTATCTATTACGCTTTATATATGTTCTCTCTAACTTTCATATTTTCTTGAACATTGGACTCTCTGACTTTCATATTTTCCTGAACATTGGACTCATTTGATCTTCAATGAGTTTAAACCGAGAAACCTCCCAACTCTTCTAATAACTTGCTTGTGTTGTAGGTGAACCTACTTATACGTAAAGGTAAACTTGGAGTAGGAGTTGGCAATCCTCACCCCATTTCGATTTCAGACCAAATCCTTGAGAAATCCTTCCTTGTAATAAGGGTAGAAAAACACCCTTTGGGAAGGAAAATAGGCCAAAGATGACATAGATTCTTTGAAAGTGAGGTAGAGTTCTTTAGAAGCAAAACCAAAAAATCAAACATTGTGTTGAAAATAGAAGAAGACATCACTAACATGTACAACCTCTTAGCAAGGTAAAGCATCAAGTTCAACCTCTTCGAGAATGGCTTTTTATCTTTAAAAAAATTAAAAAAAACTTTGCCTAGAAAAGCCTTTTTAAGGGAATTTCGTTAAGTAGTCGAAGAACTATGAGAATTGTGCCTTTCGAGGGCTATACTATTCTTCTTAAAGCCTGAGGATTGAATCTGAGTAAGAGAACTACCCTAGAAGTTTTGAAAAACATTCAAAATCATAAAATTTTAGCAATATGCCGCATTTTCCATGAAATAATGATCGTATATTTCATTTGTGCTTCACCACAAACAAGTTAGTATTTGTCTTGAATGCTTTAAATTTCTTAATTTTGATAATCTAGAGCTAGGAAAATTTTATAACATTCCTTAATAGCTTTCTGGATTGAGTGGAAAAGATTGTGTATCTGATATTTTTGGAGATCACAAACTCTTTCTTGCCAGAGATGGGACACTTGAAATAAGATACTATAGTGCACATGTATTGGGTGTAGCATCTACAAAACTGTTAAGTCTATGGTTAGTATTTAGGGAAACCTATATAAAAAATTCATGCACATGTTAAAGTTTTGTAATAATGGAAAGTATCAAACTTGCCATAGTGCAACATCCGAAAGTTACTCTCATTAACTGATTTATTTATTAATAGTTTAAAGTGATTCTGTACAGATTTGATGAGCTTGGAAAGAGATCATCCCGACAAATTATTATGTGAGATTTTGGCAATGAAATATTCTGAGAAATTGACAAGATCAAGCCCAATATTTTAGAAATAAAGAACATATCTTATGGATAAGAAAAGAAGATATTGGAGATATTGCAATAAATTAGGAAATTATCTTGAACATATATGCAGTATATCTAGAAGATTTGAAGATCGATTTTCTGGGATTTCATTGATGCTGCATAAAAGAAGACTCAAGGCAAAATAATGTGATTAAGCAGTGCTTCATAGAAACTCACCATATTTAGCATTAAGGAGTGCATTGCACACAACTTTCTTCGGAGAAGAGGATGCGTTTTTCGGGAGAAAAGCGTAATTGTTCGAGAGAAGAATTTGAATCTTTTAAAGAAGATTGGTTTGCCATCTGAAGATATTTATAGCGTTGAAGGGAGTTCAACATTGCAGATTTCAAGTCAGGGGGATCTTGCTGAACAAGTTCAACCAATTGTCCATACAAGAATAGTGTTAATTACAAGAAAGTGTTATTTTTAGTTGAATAAGTACTAATATTGTACTTGTAATGAATTGTTCAATATCTGGACATGGCCCTATGGAGTATGTTTATCCGAACCACATAAAAATCACTGGTATCTATTTTTATTTTTGCAGTATATTACAACTTAATTAAGTTATGTTACAACATAAAAACCTGTCTAATTAAATTAAAATAGGTAAAATTGTTAAAATAGATTGTTACAATTAGTATCAAAGCAGGTCACTAGACATACACTTAGTGAGATTTTGGGACTGATATATTGTACATGCTGGAATAGATCACCAATGTGAAATAGGATCAATTTCACACTCTCTACTGTTGAAATCAGGGAAAAACTCTAACCCTCAGAAAATTAAAAGTGCTGCTAATCCTTTTGATTTCAAGAAGAACATAAAAATACAATGTCGAGAATATCAAGTTTACAGGCATGTCCAAGATGAATGTCCCACACTCTAAAAAATATGGGACGCTCACCTACCACCATATAGAGTGATGAAGAGTCTAGAGAAGTGAGGATGATGACGAACATATGAGCAACCATGTGGCCTTCTATTATGTGATCAGGAATTACAAATGTCAAATAAACTAGAGTAATGTTGTTGATCATATCGAAACATCAACAAGGTATGTCTCAACATTATTACACAATACAAGATGACTGACTTCAACATCAATGATAGAATTGAAGCATTCTCAAAATAACTTGAGCAGTACAAATTCATATAGCAGCAGTGATGAAAAAGAGCCCAGTACTGAGACATCTAGCAGATGTATAATAAGATGTTCCAACGGTGGCTTAAAGTATGCAAAATCAATAAGTCACTAGAAGAATAGCAAAATCACTAAGTCACTGGAAGAACTGCTTGTTGTACTAATCAAGGAGAAAGAAACAATGGAAGGTGAGATAATCAAATATGATCTTTAGATAATCAAACATTGAGACCAGATTGGAGTTAGAAAACACTCAAAAATCAGTGAAGAAGATTAACTTATAAACGGTTAAATTGGACTAGATTCTCACCTTTAGAAAGCAAAGTGGAGATCATCATGGTCTGGGTTATACTGGAGAAAACTCAAATTCTAAGGTTGTATTCATTAAAGAAAATATAACTCCTGAGCTAATCAAAAAGATTGGTAAGGAATATTGTCTTATAGAGGTATTGGCCTAAGAGGTTTGTTCCCATTTATCATTATTGTAATATGTCCGGTCATATTCGTCTAAAATGATTTCAATACAAAAAGGCATTAAAAAATGGTATGCAAATTAGTTCACCACATTCTGCTAAGTTCAAACACTCATATAAGACTAAATTGATTTGAAAAATGACAATTCTTGTAGAATTAGAAAATTTGATCTTAAAGGCTATGTTACATATTCTTCCACTAAACCATGTACTACGAACACTTGATATTTTGATAGTTGATTTCCAGCATATAATAGGTGACAAAGGAAATCTAAAGAAAATTCATAGTTGATCGAGGGACATATTACTTTTGGAGATAGAGTAAAGGACGTATTCTTGGCAAAGGAACACTCGATGCGCAAAGTCTTTCTAGTTTGAAAAATGTTCTTCATGTTGAAGAACTAAAAGCCAATCTGATCAGTATTAGCCAACTTGGTGATCAAGACCCTTTTGTAAGATTACTACAAACAAATGTCAAGTGTTTGACAAAATTGAAAAGAGTGTCTTGATAGGTTCTAGGTCTTCAGATAACTATTACATGTTGCTATAAGGAAAAACATGTTATAGCATGAAGTTGGATGAGGCAGAAGTATAACACCAAAAATTAGGTCATCTGAACCATAAATATCTGATTAAAATTGTGATTACAGATGTTGTTTCTTGGTGTACATAAACTCAGCAAGAAAAATCCAGAAGCTTGTGGTTCTAGCCAACTTGGAAAGCAATAGAAAGGAACACACAAGATGTTGCAATATATAAGTACGACATGGACTCTCGAACATCTCCACATGGACCTTATGGGACCTTTGTAGATAGAAAATATTGGAGGAAAAAGGTATGTGTTTATTTGTGTGGCTGATTTCTCAAGGTATATATAGGTTGACTTTTTAAGAAAAAAAATCATACACTTTCCTTGTGTTCAAAAATTTATGTGCTAAATTGAAAACATAAAAAAAATTACAATATTAACAAACATTTAGAATTAGGAGTGATCGTGGAAAGAAATTTGAAAATACTGGTTTTGCTAATTATTGTAATAAGCTTGATTTGGCACATGAGTTTTTGGCCCCAAAGACAGCACTTTATTAGGGATTTGGCTAAGAAAATATTGTACTAACTGATTAAGTTGCAATAAAGAAACAACTTGCTAACATTTTTACCAAAGCACTTGATGCACAATATTTTAAAGAAAGCCTTTAGGAGTCTATGTGATAGAGTTGCATGTATCCAGTATTGTTGCAACATAGAAGAAACTTCATGCATACTTAATGTTTTCGACAACAATAGAAAGTCATGATATAGCATTATCAAACACGTAGTGTTAGGATTTCATTCATTTACATTAAGAGCAGCATTAGGCATATTGCATTAAGCATGTTGCATTTTCAGTTTATAGAGGAAAGTATCAAATTTTCAAGATCATAACATTTGGATCTGAAAAACTTTGTTTGATTGAATTATGTTGAAGCAAGAAAATAGTTGATCCCCTAATGTTATTAAATGCAAAAATGATGGTCATTGATGAAAAAAGCTACCTACCTTGAGGTGGAGCTGTCTGTGTGTAATCTAAGCCTATGTATCAATAATATATAAGGGATGGTCTACCATAAAAAAAGAGCTACTTTAGGAATAGAGTAAATGCTACCGACTGACGAAATTCAATTTTAAACTAAAAAGAGAGAAAAGTCATGATAAAAATATAAAAAGATCACTCAAGATTTTTGGGAAAAATATTCATAGAGTTCTTTGTTCAAATGCAATTCTAATAACTTAGTATTTCGATTTGAGTATTTGAATTTGAATCTTTGAAATGATTGTGCACGTTTAAATTATTCTCTGCATAGTAATTCATTTAGGCAAGAATACATAAGTTCATATTTACTCCTATATTTTCAAGCTTACTTTCAAATATTTTCTTTCGAAAAAATGGATTGGTTCAACTGTGAAAGGATAAGCATGAAGGTTGTGTTAGATTATCATGTTGTAATAAGATCTTTTATAATTTATTTTCACATTCAAATTCCAAAATAAAGGATGAATATGTTGACATGTCAATAATAAAATTAAAAAGACAAAAATCTTTTGGAGGGAAAAATAGAATGACACTTCTCTTTAAACGGGAAAATTGGGACTAGTATTATATTGGGCTTAATCTCTTCCCAATATTGTGTCACAGGCTCTGATGG
This sequence comes from Paulownia fortunei, assembly GCA_019321725.1. NCBI lineage: Eukaryota > Viridiplantae > Streptophyta > Magnoliopsida > Lamiales > Paulowniaceae > Paulownia > Paulownia fortunei. Next base: position 12,762,949 of record CM033106.1, read on the forward strand.
TGAAGATTCCAATGATGCTATCACTTCTAGTTTTTAATGAACACTTTGTCATTTTTTGCTCAAAAAGGGGGAGTGAGATAATGTTAAAGATATAGATATTTTTTTGAGATAATGTTGATGATGATGAATATTTTTTTTTAATTATGATCTGGTGATCATGGTGACGGTGAGTATTATATTCCTGAATTTTTCTGATAGGGTCGTGAAAACAATGGGAGATTTACAAGTTTGTTTTGTACTATTCAAATGTTATTTGCATGTGTTAAGTTTGTGCTTGATTTTTTTGATTATGATCTCACATGTAGATGGAGATTTATTAGATTACTTGGACTTGTGTTTCAACATTATTTTGTAACCATGCGATGTGGTATAGCTTTGGCCTACCCCATGATAGGCGTCTCAAGCTTAGCATTGCCAGTGTTTTTCCCATTGCCAATGGAGGTATGACTTTCCTTCTCCTCAATATCTACCAGCGGCACTGGCTTGTCTTTTTTTCCAGTCGTAGCACCTCCTCCCTCCATGGAGTAGGAGAGATGGTTGTGTAACCTCTTTCTTTTTAAAAGTTGCATCCATTGTTGCTGCAATCATCCCTGCAATTGCTCCAAGGTTAAAGTCACAGGGGTGTTAGTGGCTAAATCTTCCCTATTTTCCCCACTCTAGGCTGGTGCTGGACGGGGAAGGGTGCCCAGAGTTATTGGTGGCGGGTGATCTTCCCCATCCAAAGCCTCATCATCATGATTTTTCTCATAATTAGCATTTACATCCATCTCATTGTCCAAATCTCTTGATATACCTTTATTTGCCATAAGAATCTTCTAAAAAAACTCACCCTCGACTCCAATATGTTTCCACAAATGATGCAACTTGACGTGCTCAATTTTCAACTAGAATTAAGAACATTGAATCTAATACTTTGATCCATGAATCGTGCATAGATTGACCTAAAAAGTATTGGGGGTTGCATAGTGAAAATTCTTTGATGCTCAAGTCAGTAGGTGTTCGAAGAGAATCAATCAACTACTCAATAAAAGTGTGTATGTAATTCTGAAATGTAAGAATATGTAAGAAAAACCGTACCTTAAGCTACATTTTATAGTAGCACGATAGGGTAGTAGAATTAAGGAAGGACTCATTCACTTTTACAAATAAGGCAAATCTCCTAAAATTCAAGATATCTCATAAGAAATGATCATCTTTTCCTTCTCTACAATCCTAATACAATCAAAATAGGATTCTATCTTATTTTCACTCATACTCTTTATATTCGAACTGGGCTAATCAGCTCAGACCGATCAGATCAATCATCTCACTATAGCCGAGCATCACAACTCAGTATCTATTAGACAAGAATATATTTTATCCCTCATCACCTTCAACCTAGGCAGACCATCACTCATCATTTGAATTTGGGCTGACAAATAATAGGAGGTGGTGGTTTTTGTCCTTTATGGGCTGAGCTAGATGCTCTAGCCTCCTGGATAAGTTGAATTACAGCCTCACTAGTGGACTCCCACTTGGGGCGACTCAAGTCCTCATTTGGGTTACCCTCCCACCTTTTGATCGGAGAAACTGTATGAAGTGGACCCTTGGCATCCAACTCGCCTATGAAGCCTTGAGCTTGGGCATGCTCTCGAGCACTCTTAAACCCATAATGGTTATATTCAAGAGCTGTAGGGCCCAACTTCATCAAAAAAGCTTTAGATTTGAAGGAGGACTGGATTTCTCGATGTTATATCTAGAAAAAGTCACAACCATTCAGAGATCTTAGGAACCTATAGTGGTTGTCCTTCCAACCCTGATTGTAGTCGAGCTGACGACCCTCTTCTTTCAACTCAGCTTCTCTCTTTTCTAGCTCAAAAATAGCTGCCACATACTTTTTCTCAGTGGCCTTTTAGTTTTTCTCCACTCATAGATCTGAGATTCATATGACGTATTATTTGCAACAGTCAGCTTAAAATCACTATTCTTTGCCCAGTTGTTTGATCTTAACCTAGGTTGTGGCCAATTTCTTCTTCAGGGCTTTGTTCTCTTGAAGGATTAAAGTGGAGGGTTTCCTAGCTGCCCATTCAGAGAGCAACTCTGCTAGTGCTACAGTAGCCTACATACCAGAAAAAGGAAAGCACTTAGAATAGATGTGGCGAAAATGATTAAGTATGGGAAGATTGAAAAAAAAAGGTTATCTTAGACTGATGAAAGGATACATAGTTTAGTTTATGGGAGTTGCTCATCTGAGCAAGGATCTCCATATCACGAGTGGGCATAATACCCTGGAGAAAGGTTACAAAAGCGGATCCATCCTAGGATTCTATTACCGAATGGAGTGGAGAAGTGGTAGTAGAAGGAGTACTTTTGTTCAGCATAATTTGACTTGAAGAGGTCTTGGATATTAGGCTGGGGGGCCTTAGAAGCTTTCCCAGAAGCTGTCCGTTTCTCTTTTTTAGGGCAGCTCTGATGGGAGATGGGATAGTTTGGTTGCCTCATCTCGATCGCCAAATTTGCTTCACTCAAAGGGTGTGGAGTGCTAGCTCCCACCATGTGGGAGTTGGAGAGGAGAGATCGTTCAGACTCTGTCACATCTGGATTGGGGTGGGGATCAACAGTTAGATTAGACATAAGAGTCGGGTTCTATTTAGAAGATATTTGTTAAGCAGTCTGAGCAGCAGCCTCATCTCTTTTGAATAAGTGAGAAAAAAAAGTGAATACCTAATAGCTGAGATAGTACAACTCTGATTGGGCTCAGGACGAAATGGAACAGAGAGGGAACACTCGCCAACTAGGTGATATTGTATTCCCTCTCATTAAGTTGGGTGAGCAACCTCATATAGGCTTGGGGTTAGGCTTTTTATTAATTTTATCTTGCTAGGGTGTTTTTCTCAAGTCCAATGGATATGAAAGCCCATAGGTTAGGTGATGAGATAAAAAAGTATTTAAACTTCCAATTTTTTTTCATTGAGAAAGTAGCCCAGCCCTAGAATTTGGCTTGACCACGGGAAGTCTGGTAGAACTGGCCAGGACCACAACTTCTAATCTAAAAGTAAAAATGCAAAAGGTCCGTATTTGGCTCAACCCTATTATATGTTACCACTATGGTAAAGTTGACCATCAACCTTAAAGAACTAGGGACAAATTAGTTTAAGGGAATTTTGAGTTTGATGGAAATGTTAATAAATAGTTGAGGGATTGAAAAGTGCAAACTAGTCTCCATTTGATGTGCAAAAGTGCACAAGTACTTAGGAAGTGGTGTGTCTGGTCTTTGTTTGCATGAGCAACTAAGAGATGGTGGTCTCTAGGTATCCCAAACTCAAACCTAAGATCCTCTAAGTCCTATTGGGATAGCATAGAGAGAGCAAATTCTTGCTTGGTCTGAGCACTGGGCATGGAAATTATTGTGATGTCGTGCACAATTTTGACTAGTGGTAAAGAATAGTTAGGCCTTATTTCTGGATCTAGGGGCTCATCTAAGGGAATGGATGAGTTGGATCTCACTTCATCAGAATGAGAAATGGATTCATTATCTGACTCATCTATAAGGGATAGGGGCTTATGTACTGAACACTCAGCCTAAAGTCAGGTCGGGGGGACTCCATTTGGTTAGAGGAAGAGCTGGAAAGTTGTTCATCCCTCGAATCTACAGGGATTAAAGGGGAAGCTGGTGTGAATCAAAGGAATTGACTTAACAAGTGTCTTCTGAGTCAGACATCACTGAAATAATTTTTCAGGCAAAGTTTTAAAATGAGGGTTTATGGACATGGTGGATTCAATCCACAATAAATCCAAAAGAATGAAGTCGAGAACAGTACTTAAACTAAATAGCAAGGTACAAGATCGTACCCATTCATCAGAAGAGATGATGGAAATTCGGTGGAAATTAGGTTGGCTGGAGGTAACTTACCAGTTCTCCAGAAATCCCTTTTAATAGTTAGAGTTTCTACCGAAAATTTAAAAGAAAGTGTTAAAAGGTGTGAATCTTCCCTTTTTATAGAGTCTGGGAAGAAGATGAAAGGTTGTTTTGGTCAGGTTTATTGATTAAAATTACATGTGTAAGGATCAGATATGCTCGTCCTATAGACCGATGATTTGATCTGAGTCAAGTGATACGTGTATGGGCATATCTCGCTTATCGATTGATATGACAACCACTTTCTCAAATTCAAATAAGGTATGGGCTTTTATGAGTAATAATGAGTGTGAAAACTAAACAAGATTACATTCAATGCTAAGGATATGATGGGTTGCGCCTTCTCGAGGCCACTTTTCTTCAACTTAAACTTATGATATAGTCTCTTATGATATAGTCTCTTACTCTAACATGCTTCAGCTCAGGCAGAGTAGGGAGAGTAATTGATATGGTATGGGTTTGGCCTATTCCATGATGAGCTCATCTGAGTTGAGTCTAGAATAGGGGTCTGGTCACGGTTAGAGTTTTTATATGGGCCCAAGCCCAAATTATTGATTTTGGTTGGGGCTCTAGCCATATGAATTTTGCCTGATATTTATTACTTAGGATAATGATTAGGATTAGGTTGGTGAACCTAATTTAGATGATGAGTGATGGTCTGCCTAGATTCAAGCTGATGAGGGCAGCTCAGATAAATGATATTCCTGTTTGAATGGAAATTGAGCTGGGTGCTATACTAGTTGTGAGATGATTGGTATGATCAGTCCGAGTTAGTTAGCCCAGCTCTGACATGATGGAGTATGCATGAAAATAAGGTAGAATTCTATTTTAATTGTTCTAGGATTGTGGAGAAAGAATAGAGATCCTTTCTTATCGAATATCCTAGATTTCAGGAGATTTGCCTTATATGTAAAATGTAAATGAGTCATTTCTTAATTCTACTACCCTAACGTACCACTATAAAATGGTAGCTTAAGGTATGGTTCTTTTTACGTATTCTTACATTCCAAAATTACATACATGCTTTGATTGAGGAATTGATTGATTCTCTTCAAACACCTGTTAACTTGAGCATTAGAGAGTTTTCACTGTGCACCACACAGTGCTTTTAAGGTCAATCTAGGCATAATTCGTGGATCAAAGCATTGGATTTAAGGTTCTTCATTCATGTTGAAAATCGAGCACAATATTATATTGCAACATTAAGTTGTTCGATGATTTCAGGCGAAGTGCTGAACACACTCAATGGTTTTGAACAAAAATATTAAATGGGGAGATTGTTAAGTCTACGATTGGTTGAAAAATTCATTCATAGGTCCAAAGTTTTGTAGTAATGAAAGTATTAGACTTGCCATGGTGCAACATTCGAAAGTTACTATTATTAATTGATTTATTTTTTAACATTTAAAATTATTCTATGCAAGTTTGATGAGCTTGGAAAGACATAATCATGGTAACTTATTATGTGAGATTTTGGCAATGAAAAAATATGAGAAATTTGCAAGATCAAACCTGATATTTTAGAGATAAGAAACATATCTTACGGATAAAGAAAGAAGATCTTTGAGATATTGCAACAAATTAAGAAATTATATTAAAGATATATGCAACATTTCTAGAAGATTTGAAGATTTTTCTAATCTAAAAGTAAAAATGAAAAGGTTGATAGTTGGCTAGCCTTGTGGTATCCTACCACCATGGCAAAGCTGGCCATCAACCTAAAATAATTTGGGACAAATTAGTTTAAGGGAATTTTGAGTTTGATGGAAATGTCAATAAACAATTGAGAGATTGAGAAGTGCAAACCAGTCTCCATTTGAGGTATAAAGATACACAAATACTTGGGAGGAGGTGTGTCTGGTCTTTCATTTGCATGAGCAGCTAAGAGAAACTGGTTTGTAGGTATCCCAACTAGAACCTAAGATCTTATATGCCCTATCAGGAAAGCTCAGAGGGATTAAATTCTTGCTTGGTCTGAGCACTGGGCGGGCAACTATTATGACGACGTGCACTTATTTGGCTAGTGGTAAAGAAGAGTTGGGCCTTGTTTTAGGATCTAAGGGCTCAGCTAAGGGAATGGTGAGTTCGATCTCACTTTATCATAATGAGAAGTAGATTCATCATTTGACTTATCTATAAGGGTTAGGGGTCGATGTACTGAACACTCATCCCCAAAGTCAGGTCAGAAAGACTCCACTTAGTTAAAGGGAGGGCTAGAAAGTTGTTTATCCCTTGACTCTATAAGGATTAAAGGTGAAGTTGGTATGAATTAACTAAACAAGTGTCTTTTGAGTCAGACATCACTAGAATAATTTTTAGGCAAAGTTTTGAAAAGAGGGTTTACGGAAATGGTGGGTTTAATCCATAATAAATCCAAAAGAAAGAAGTAGAGAACTTTACTTAAACTAAATAGCAAGGTACAAAATCATATCCATTCATTGGAAGAGATGATAGAAGTTCGATGGAAATTAGGTTGGTTGGAGGTAACTTTACAGGTTACCAGAAATCCCTTTTAATAGTTAGGGTTTCTACATAAAATTCAAGAAGAAAGAAAATATTTAAGGGTGTGAATCTTCCTTTTTTATAGAGTTTGGGAAGGAAATGAAAGGTTTAATCAGGTTCATTGATTAAAATTACATGTGTAAGGATCAGATCTACTCGTCCTATGGACCATTGATTTAGTCTGAGTCAAGTGACATGTGTATGGGTAGATCTGGACTATTGATTGATATGACAACCACCTCCTCAAATTCAAATGAGGTGCGGGTTTTTATGAGTAATAATTAGTGCGAAAACCAAGCAAGGTCACATTCACTATAGAGAATGTGATGGGTCATGCAAAAGTACTTGGGAGAGATTGTTAAGTCCATGATTGATTGAAAACTTCATGCATAGATTAAAGTTTTGTAATAATAGAAAGTATTGGACTTGCCATAGTGCAACATCTAAAAGTTGTTGTTATTAATTGATTTATTTATTAATGGTTTAAAATGATTCTGTGCACATATGATAAGCGTGGAAAGAGATAATCATGGTAACTTATTATATGAGATTTTGACAATCAAAGATTATGAGAACTTGACAAGATCAAACCTAATATTTTAGAGATAAGGAACATATTTTATAGATAAGGAAAGAAGATCTTGGAGATATTGCAATAAATTAGGAAATTATATTGAAGATATATGCAGCATATCTAGAAAATTTGAAGAGCAATTTTGGGGATTTCATTGATGATCCCTATTTATATTTATAGGATAGGAGTTTTTACCATAATTATTTAATAAAATGACGTGATTTGATTGGTCCTTCACGATTTGATTGATATTTACTGCTTTAATTACAAGATGTGATTTAAATTACCAAACATTGGTACTTGCTTCCATAATTTGCAAGATACAATCTTAATTGCTAAGAATTGAAATTTGATATTTGGCAATATTTGATTGACTGAAAATATATATTAAAATATCAATTAATTTACTATTTATTTTAGAAATTAAATTTGATTAAATTCTCAAAATATAAATAGAATTGATATTTTGATTAGGTCCAATCAATTAATTCAATTAATTAATTGAATTAATTTCATACTTGAATTAATTTAACCCCCATTAATTAATTTAATCCAACACTTGGATTAATTTCTAAGTTAGAAATGGACTTGTCCAAGTTTTGTGTATGACCCCTTAGGTTCACTTTAAGCTAACCGTAGGCTCACAACTCTTGTAACTTAGTTGAACAATTAATTATTTTGATTAATTAATTAATTCAATTAATTAATTTTCTTGGAATTAACTCATTAATTCCAAGAACCCACAAGACATGGGAAGCACCTACCAATGCATCCTAACTCCTAGTCTAAGGTGAATGTGCGAACCTATTTCAATTACAAATACCATGCAAGTACGGTCCTTCCGTCATCTAATCTCCTGATTAAGCCTAGGGCATAGATGTTAAGTTGAAACCCCATTAGCTCAATAACTATGTTCTCATTCCCAGTAGCTTGACTCGATAATGAATAATTAAAAAACCCCACGTTTAATTTTCATCCAACTTTGGCCAAGAATTTTAGAATCAAGTACAGTAGAACATATAGGAGATTCACATATTCATCTATATAGGTGACGGATATATTATTTTACACGTATCATTATTTAATTAACCATAAATTTAATTTGTCTACAAATGCCCCATCAAAACTTGCTCACAGACAAGAATGTCTTAAAGTGAACCAGTCACGATAATTACTTCAATTTTTTCCTCTGAATTAGACTTTTACGTTAGATTTTGTACTTCAGCCAAGGAATAACAATTTGAAGGGCTGACTTCCACTTTGAGTTTGCTAGCCCAATTCCCATTATCATCTCTTAAATCAATTTGGCTCATTTGCTCTATTTGCCATTTTATATATCAGTGGGCCATTAACTTAGGCCGAACACCGAACAGCCTTCTGCACTCGAAATTAGATTTGACAATAATCAGGTAAGCTTCAATCCATTCTTCCTTTCAATTTCTTTTCCTTTATTTTCTTTCTTTCAATTTCTTTTCCTTTATTTTCCTCAAATAGGGCTTACATGAATTCATGGTGCATGTGGTGTACACGGACTAAAGACATAAGATTAACACCAAAGACAATCGACTGCATGTTGTTTTGTTTCAGAAACTTTCCTATCCTACTTTGAAAAAAAAATTCACTTTTCTAGACAACCTCATCAATTGACATTATTACCATTCAAATTAAAGAACAAATCTCCTTCTGTTGGAAAATTTCTTTAATTGTTTACTTCATACCCAAGAATTAGTAGATGAAAATTTCCTAAGTTGTTGAAACCACAAGCTATAAAATATGACCTTATTCATCAATACTTCATACACCAGAAAGAATTATCTGCAGTCAGTTTTCTCATTGTTCTTCAACTTTTCGACGCGCGATCGATTTCTCTTTGTTGAGGTGAGAATCATTAAACAATAGCTTCATGCTTGTAGCTAATTGCTTGTTATTATGATCAAAGAAGTTGCATTTTCTTCATGTTGTTGAATCTGATCTCTTTTTATCTTCTTTTTTTTTCTTTTTCTTTTTCTTTTTCTTACGGCAATTTTCTTCTCTCTTTCTTTTTTGTTTTCTTTGAATGATTTGTAAAATTCACAGCTCCACCATGACCTAAGATTTAACAATACTAAATTTTTTCTTAAGAAATTTTTAGTATTGCATTGTAGAAACCTCTACCATGATTAAAAAATATATTTCTTTATCAAACTTTGGCATCTTAGAATCGATTGGAAATTCCCTTTCAATTACTTATGCCCCTTCCATTACCAATTGAGTAATGGAAATATTTCTAATTCAAGCATCAATTTGACACTAAAAAAAATATGTTTCATTGCTCTGTTTTTCCTTCTACTTATAAAACAAAGAAGTTTGCAACATTGCTCTCAGGTTCTTATTGCCTTATCTTCGTTTTTATGCTCTTCCTCTTTGTTGCAAGTTGTTGAATTGGTAAGCAATTTCTTATAGTAACTTGATATAAAAAGCTTGCACAATTTCGCACGCCGTATATTTGTGAATTTGCTGTATTCATTCTTTTTTTTTCTTTTTCTTTTTCTTTTTCTTATGGCAATTTTCTTCTCTCTTTCTTTTTTGTTTTCTTTGAATGATTTGTAAAATTCACAGCTCCACCATGACCTAAGGTTTAACAATACTAATTTTTTTCTTAAGAAATTTTTAGTATTGCATTGTAGAAACCTCTACCATGATTAAAAAATATATTTCTTTATCAAACTTTGGCATCTTAGAATCGATTAGAAATTCCCTTTCAATTACTTATGCTCCTTCCATTACCAATTGAGTAATGGAAATATTTCTAATTCAAGCATCAATTTGACACTAAAAAAACATGTTTCATTGCTCTGTTTTTCCTTCTACTTATAAAACAAAGAAGTTTGCAACATTGCTCTCAGGTTCTTATTGCCTTATCTTCGTTTTTATGCTCTTCCTCTTTGTTGCAAGTTGTTGAATTGGTAAGCAATTTCTTATAGTAACTTGATATAAAAAGCTTGCACAATTTCGCACGCCGTATATTTGTGAATTTGCTGTATTCACTCTCTTTTTTTTTTCTGCTTCAGACTTTAGCCTTGAAAATGCTAACTTTCTTTTTTTTTTATTGCTCTTGATTCTCTTTATTTCTTCCTCTTTGTGCACTCTTCTTCCAAACAATTAGAGAATTATACACTGAAATATTCTGTGTACTTTATGTGGTCTTGGTTATCACTACATGTCATATTTTAACCATTCACTGTAAACCAGCGTGCTAGATGCTCATCAACTATTTGCTTAATAAAATCTGTTGTGTTCTTCATGTTATACTTCGAATCTAAATTTTGTTTCTTGAAGGTTGGTTGCAATCTCTGAGTTCCTTCATTTTGTTGATGCAGCCAACTCTTTTCTTCACTAAAAGAGTTTGCTCCTTGCCGTATAACCAAGGCTAATTGACTCAGTGTTCAACCTTCTATACCCTTTTTCCTCCAAGCAAGCGTTAAGACAACTTTATCCACTTAATTTCTTCAAAATTGACAACAGTAAGTTTTATTGCAATTCAAATCATGATTTTTTATTTTTTTAGTTTTTTTTATCTCACTCTTTGTCTTTGTACTTTGATAGATCATGGTGTACTTCAAAGATTTTTTTTTTCTTTTTCTGGTGTTCAACACTTGGTGATCCTTGACGATGAGAGCCAACATATGGAGAAAGACACCATTTTGGCAGTTTATGCCCCCATCGTTGGTCAATACGCAAAGCCATGGCCAAAATTGACGAATTCCCTTTATATGGAAGAGTGGCCCCAAAAGATTTCTTTGAGCAAGACTTCCAAAGTGTGGGCTTTGTGAGCAACTTATTATCAACAATCAAGTGAGTCAACTCCATTGCCAATATTGAGTTGCCGCATAATTGAAGGCAATGCCAAGTGGGGGAATGTGATCCAATTCGCCGACGAGTTTCACTACATCAAGGGATATTAGGAATGGACCAAAGACATCCTTAGTCGATGTGAGCACAAGCTTATTGCGGGACAAATATACGACTCGGTGTATGCTTCGTTGTTCACCTATGATCGCAACTCCAACATAGTCAAGGCATTTTGCAAGGCGTGGTGTCCACCCACCAACACTTTGTTGACTTCCCTTGGAGAATTATCTATATCACTCTGGGATCTACACACTCTTGCAGGCCTTCCTATGACTAAATTTTTCTATGATGAAGGTGTTCCTTATGCCAATAAGCTTACTGGTGTCAATGAGGCAAGAAGTAGATTCGTCCCTCGCTCTTGTAACCACTTACTTCATGATTATCATTTGCTTCAAAGGAGTGTCAATGGAGATCAACTTTCTCAAGTATCCATTGACGAGTGGATTAGATTTTGGTCTAAAAAGACTGTTAGAGAAAAGAAGACTGTCCATCCCAAATCATCTCACAATCTACTTGGTGATTTTGGCATACATAAAGAATGGTGCCTCGCAGAGAAGGCTTCATTTTCAAAGCTTGGCATTAAAGTGAGCTCGAGAGAAGAAACACATTTGGCGGCATACTTAGCTTGTTGGCTTTGCTCATTTGTTCTTTCCAATGACGACATCAACTTGATACGCCCTAGTACCTTCAAAATGGCGAGCATCATGGCAAGTGGGCGAATGGTGGACCTTGTTGTTCCTATCTGAGCAAGTATTTACAAAGGCTTAAATAAGATCGTGAATTCTGTAAGACCATTCTACGTGCATTCAACATTCCTATCCACTTTGTCTACAGTTGGTTAGCGCATTACTTCAAGACTCACCACCAAATTTGGCAAGGAGTATGAGGCCCCAAAATGGCGATCTTCTCTGGTGAAGAAAATGCAAGATACTATGATCCCAAAGATGCCCATAAAAGAATCCACAAAGGAGACCTTATTTCTTGGACTTGCACCATGATCACAAAGAGCAAGAATTTCTTATATGTCGACAATGGGAATGCAGAGGGATTTTAGCAAAACTACTTTATTGCCATTCGCTCGAGCTTTCTTTCTTTACGGCAGGGTGGACACTTTATCATTGAACCTTATAGTCCTCATCGATTTAGTCGCCAATTTGGATTCTATCAAGTAGTGCCGGAAGTTCTTACATGAGATATTCGCAAAGCTTTTTTAGAGGAAGGAGTTCACTATTGATGTTTGTACACCTTGTCCAAATCTATGCCTAAGGCGCGTCTTCCTTGTATGCCCCAAATGCAAAAAAGTTCTCATCGGAAGACTACAAGAAGTGGTGGACCAAAGTTCATGGAATTCACTCTGAAGAAAATATAGCGAGCTTGATTAATTTAAAGCTAAGTAAGATCTTACCCAAAGGTAAGGAGCATGATGATGGAGATAGCCCACTTCAGATTCCCCACAGCATGTTGTTTCTTTCCCAAAGAATGCAACACTCAAACCATCGAGCCTCTGGAAGCCAACAAGAGAAAGAGTACTTTTCACCCTATTGAGGAAAATGGTAGTAGTAATGTAAACCATCATTGGAAAAGACCAAAAGAAACCTTGAACCTTTAGAGCCAAGGGACATTGACATTCATGATATTACAAACACCCACGTTAAATGGAGAACTTTGTTGAAGAGGTTCTTTCTGAATTTAATTTTGTTTCTTGTTTTTCTTTATTTTTTCTAACTTAACACATGTAATTTTTCAATTGGAGAAAGAACTATTTAATATTGATGACGAGGGATCACAAGATAGCCAAGGGTTGATCGTGGGGCCCAACTTATTGGCTACAAGTCCTTCAGTTGATAAGGAAGTATAAAAAGAGTCATTCAACTTGGGTAAAGATAAACAAACACCTCATTGTGCTACATTTTTTGTGTTTGAAGGTAAAAATTTTATACTTAACCACCAAAAGGAGTACCTTCAGAAGCTATGGAGTGATCTTCGTAAAATGATAGCAAGTACTTTGGTTGACTCCATCTCGCCCATCAAAGATGATATGTTGTTTGTGCTTGAGTCCATGAAAAGCTTCAATAATTTTGACATCTCTTGTTTGGAAGAATTATTGAAAGCATTTTTTGCCAAGGCTACTGCTTATGACGAGGTAAGGTCAACATCCTCCGAAAAGGCATATAAAGAACTTCTTGCATGATAATTGAGTGAAGCTAAAGGTCGCCTCCATGATGCTAAGACTAGAGAAAGCAAAGAAGTCAACCAAATTCAATCTACTAAGGAAGAGTAGGAGCAAATCAAGAATGAGCTTGACAACTTGAAGGTACGAAAGAAGAACTTGACTGCATCATTGAAACGACAACAAGAAGAGTGCTCAAGCCGAAGTTCATGAGATTGAAGAGGAAGTCATTGCTATCAAAAATACTTCTCGTTTGAGTAATGAAGTGGTTGAGAACTTGAAAATTTCAGTGGTACATCTTGAGGCCACCAAAGACGAGTTGAAAATTTAAATTCTTTTGCTTGGCAATTGTTTAGGACTTTTTTTCATGTAACAACATTATCATTCTCGAGATTATATAATAGAAATTTTTCTTTTTCTATATTGCAATCCTTCAAGTGCATTCACTTTCATCAAAACTCATGAAGTGTAATCCTTTTCTTTTTTTTTTCTTTCTCTTTTTTTTTTTTTGTTTTCTGTTTTTTTTTCCCAGTAAATTACTATCCCATATGAAATAAAAAACATAATTCATTAGAAACTCATGACTGAACTTAGAAAATATCTAAGTTGCCTACGTACCCTAATAAAGGGATCAAGTCATAACATGGTTTAAAAAAACATTTTTTTTATTTTAGGGGAGGTGCCGTGCACATCTTATACTTATGCGGGCCAACAGTATTCATTATTTTACCACTTTGGACTAGGTGGGGTATTTAATATTTTAACCACATAAAATTCCTTTAGTGGAGTGTAATAATATTTTAATCACTTGTATTACTTTTGGTGGTGTGAGTTAGCAGTTTAACCACGTACACTACCTTTGGTCGGTACCATTCACAGTTTATACTCGTGCGGGTTAGGAGTAACATGCAGTTTAGGCTCATACGTCAAGGAGCTTCTTTATTTTTTTTTTAACTTCAAGCATAGAGCATTTTAAGAACTTCTCATTTATTGGGCCAATTCTTAAGCTATCTTCAGCAACCAATTTGTAAGCGTCATTTGTGTAAACTTTTTTAACAACATAAGGACCATCCCACTTTGATGTAAATTTATTTCCAGTCCTATGAGTAGTAATGATTGGCCTTCTTACAGCAAGCACCAAATCACCAACTTGAAAAGAGCATAACCATACTTTCTTGTTGAACGCCCTGGAAAGGCAAGCTTGATAACACCCAAGTCTTTGTTGCGCTTCTAACCTTTTCTCATCAAGAGCTTCCAACTCTTCAAGGCGTAAGTGTGCATTTTCTTCCTCAGTTAGTCCTTCTTGTATAGCTATTCTCAATTATGGAATTTGTTGCTCAAGAGGAATCGTAAGAAGTTGCTTGTGTAGGCATTCTATAAGTGGTTCTATATGCCCATAAAGCTTTTCCAATTCTTTCATGCCAGTCTCGCTTTGACTTAGCGATCACTTTCTTCAATAGATTACACAAAGTTTTATTGAATACTTCAGCAAGGCCATTAGCAGCGATATAGTACATAGAAGATTTTCTTTGTTTGAAACCAAATTTTTGGTAAAGCTTATCTATCAGATTGTTGCAAAAGTGATTTCCATTATCCATGATTATATATCATGGAATCCCATAACGATAAATAAAGTTGATGCAGATAAAGTCAGCAACATTTTCCTTCTTCATTTTTTTAAGAGTTATCGCTTCGGCCTACTTAGAAAAGTATTTAGTTGCAGCCAAAATGTACAAATGTTCACCAGAAGACTTTGTCATAGGTCCAACCATATCTAAGCCCCAAGCATAGAATGGCCATGAAGCAATAGTAGGGTGTAATGGCTCGAGCGATTGGTGAATGACTTTTGCAAGAAACTGACAAGCTTGACATCTTTGCGCATAATCCATGTAATCATTTACCATTGTCGGCCAATAGTAACATATTCTTTTTATTCAAAAGTACAACTTTGGGCCCAATTGATGAGCACCACAAATCCACAAATGGGCTTTTTCTATAGCTTGGATGGCTTCATCATCACCTAAACATCTCAAGAAGACTTCATCAAATGAGTGTCTATAAAGTGTGCCTTTGTAAAAAATAAAGCTGAGTCGCACGATGCCGAATATCAACTCTTTGACGTGGGTCATCAGGTAGCTTCTCATACTTCAAATAATCCATAAGTGGTTGACGCCAATCTTCCTTCTCTATTTCAAATCCTTCAACGACATGGTTTTCTTCTTCTTCATCACAGCTCTAATACTCAAAGATTGGTGGTACAACCCAACTTCTGCATATTGGTACACAAACTTTACCTTCAGGCATAGCGAGTGTAGAAGTGAGATTTGCTAAAGTATCAGCTTGCTTATTATCCTTACTTGGCCCATATTCAATTACTACATCTCCAAGCCATCCAATAAGCCTTTTTAGCATAACTAGAATACAAAAGTAGGTCAGGTTTCTTAACTTCATACTGACCAAGGAACTGATTACTACTAATTTAGAATCTCCATGCACCTCAAGATGCAATTGCTTTATGTCAGCAACCATTTTGAGTCCAAGGATAAGAGCTGGATATTTAGCAACATTGTTCGAACAATTTTGGGTTAAGGTGAAAGAGTATGGCAATACTTCTCCACCAAATGTAATGAATACAACTCGAGCACTTGCTCCTCCTCTATAAAAAGCTCCATCAAAATACATCTTCCAAGGAGAAGTAACTTCAATTACAAGAACATCTTCATCTGATAGGTCATCACACAACTCCCATTCGACAGGGATAGGATGATCAGCCAAGAAATCCGCTAAAACTTGTCCTTTCACAACTTTTTGAGGGACATACACGATCTCAAATTGTTGTAATTGAAGGTACCACCTTGCAAGTCTATCAAAAAGAATCGGCCTTATCATGACATACTTTAGTGGATTTGCTTTTGAGACAAGATGAACAGTATGAGCCTGAAAATAATGCTTCAACTTCTAGATTGCAAAGATGAGGGACGGAATATCTTTTCGATTAGTGAGTAGTTCAACTCATTTAGCGTCATCATTCTACTCAAATAGTACAAGGCACTCTCTTTCCCATCATTATTCTCTTGTGCTATAAAGCTCCAACAGAACGATCTTGAGCAGCAATATAAAGTATCAATAGGCGTCCAAGTACTGGTGCAATCAACACAGGAGGCTTCATCAGATTGGCCTTTATAATTTTAAAAACGTTCCTACAAGACTCATCCTACTCAAATGGAATACCTTTCTTCATGAGACGACTGAATAGCTGGCATCAACTGGCCAGATTTGAAATAAACCTTCAAAGATACGCTAATTTTCCTTGCAAACTTTTAAGTTCATGAATGTTTTGAGGTTTTGGCATCTTTAGAATTGCATCAATTTTTGCTTGCTTGATTTCTAGCCCTCAATGATGAACAATGAACCCAAGGAATTTTCCAGACTTGACACCAAATGCATATTTCAGTGGGTTCATCTTGAGTTGATATATTCTCAAGCATTCAAAGACTTTTCTCAGATCACGAAGATGATCTTCTTATCTTTTGGACTTTACAACCACATCATCAGCATAACACTCGATATTTTTATGAAGCATATCGTTAAGGATCTTCTGCATAGCCCTTTGATATGTAGCACCAACATTCTTCAATCCAAATGGCAATACTTTATAGCAATATATACCTTTGGGGTACGGAATGTTATTAGTTCTTCATCATTTGGTATCATGCGTATTTGATTATATCTAAATGATCCATCCATAAAGGATAATACTTCATGTCCCGTAGTAGCATCGATCATGAGTTTGATAATGGGCAACGAAAAGTCTTTTTAGAACATGCACCATTAAGATCTCTGAAATCAACACAAACTCGAATTTGGCCATTTTTCTTTCTCATAGGAACAATGTTAGAGATCCATGTAGGATACTTGACTTCTCGAATGAACCCAACTTCAATAAGTTTATTCACTTCAACTTCAATTAATGGGACCAACTCAGGCCGAAGTCGATGTTAAGCTTATTTGATAGGTCGATGTCACTACAAATGTGATAATAGAAAGCCACACTTTCTCTATCATTTTCTTCAGTATCTTAGGTTCATGTGAAAATAATAGTTTTCAATTTAACCTTCAAGACTTTATCGCATGATATGATCAAAGTAGTGCACCGCCTCATAAGGGATGGGATCAAACTTTGAAGTTTTTTAGTGGCTCCTGGCCTATCAACCTTCTTTAAATGCTTGACATCTTGGAGACACCCAATCTTTGATTGTTGGTTCTTTTATACCTCGATTTTCTGGGCGAGTCAAGTCTATCAAAGACAGATACTCGTTGTATTTTTTTTCCATTTTCATCAAAGGCATCATTTGTTGATGAAAATCCTTCCTCAGTTACATGATTGTTGTTTGCTCTTTTGATAGCAATACGAATGAGATTTTGTGGGACAAACCTAATACCTATTCGAGTACTTTGAATCGCATACCCTTTTTCTTTCAGCATCTTTTGGGTAGCATTAAGCCCATGTGCTTGTTCGCCAGTAGCCTCAAGAAAGAGTTTTCCCATAGTAGAATCCTTTTGTGAGTCGTATCCAGCTTTAACAAGAAGTTTGTAGGCTATCAAATCAAAGCATTTTGTAGTTTGGAGTTCTAAACATTCTCCATGTTCTTTCTCATGTCCTTGAATTGGGCGAACAAATCCATTAAGTGACTGAGGAAATGGCTTTTTTGCATCAAGTTTGGTTAATGGTAATACCAACTCTTTCAATGACTCAATTCCAGTGAGAGACGATTCACTTTTTGAGTGACCTCCATCATAGTGATTTGGCAAGATCTCTTTACTTTTACCTCCATCAAAATGATCATTTTGTTGGTTGAATTGCTCATGAAATAGGCTTTTTTGGCCTTTGTCAACTTTGCATCTTTAAGATAATACTAAGCATCAGCGAAATGTGATTCGACCAAGCACTCTTTTCACCACGCCTTCTCGATAATACTTAAAATACTAGTGCCAAGTAGAAGGAACTACTCTATTTTCATGTAGCCAAGGGCGTCCGAGAAACATGTTATATGATGTTTTGGAATCTATGACATGAAATAGTACAGTTGATGCCATATCATCCATCAACAACTTCAACCTTATGATGTCGAGAGCCCTTTGTCCCCCTTGATTGAAACTTTGGATCATCAAACGGTGATTTGCAAGTTCATCCATAGAAACTCCCAACTCTTTTATTGTACACAAGGGCAAGATATTAATTGCAGAGCCTCCATCAATCATATCCTATTTACCTTTTGATCGTGAGTATAGCCAGTTATGAATAATGGCCTATTATGTGATTTAGAACCAAGTAGCAGGTCCTCATCAATGCAGGTCATTACTGAGCCACAATCATCATTAAGGGCATGAACCCCAATCCCAAAAAGACATATCACTAGAGAAAACATTTTGTTCACTTATTATGTTACATGAAACATCATTGCCATGATC
Source organism: Paulownia fortunei (assembly GCA_019321725.1). Taxonomy (NCBI): domain Eukaryota; kingdom Viridiplantae; phylum Streptophyta; class Magnoliopsida; order Lamiales; family Paulowniaceae; genus Paulownia; species Paulownia fortunei. The sequence continues at coordinate 12,781,456 of CM033106.1, forward strand.
AAGTCTTCGACCACCATTCCACCCAAGCATATTCTCCATTATGACATCAAATGATCCAAATATGATGGTGACAAGATTGGTAGCCGCATTATCTTTCTCAAGTGTGATCTTCCCTTGATGAGTCAACTGCATGACTTTGTCTTTGAATATGAAATAATCACGAATTAGATGCCCCACCAAACGATGGTATTTGCAGTATTTTGGATCATCGATTCACCCTACCTCTTCAAGTCGCTTCATTTTAGGTAATTTAATAAGGTTTGCATTGAGCAAGTCATCGAATATTCCAAAGATATCAGAATCAAGAAAGGGATATTTCTTAGCTTGCATCTTTTTTAAAGTCAACTTTCTTTGTCTCATTTCTTGAGAGATGTCTTTCGTTTTACCACTTTTATCATTTATATTTCCTCTTAATGTGATAGGTATTGTATTAACTGCCTTGGATTCTTTATTTGAAGCTTTGAAAAAAGATTTGCCCCATTTCTTGGCTTTTTGCCTTTCTTTAAACTTGTGAGGTTCTTGGATGGGTGGTCCTTCAACTCCACTTGCAGCCATATTCAACTCCATATCATGAGCCCAAGTAGCCAATTCTTCAAATGTCTTGAATTAGATTCCTTGAAGGATGTATTGAAGGCCCCAATGCATTCCTTGAATGCACATCTCAATAGTCGAAGCCTCTGACAATCAATCTTTATAGTTAAAGCTTAGATTTCTCCAACGATTAATGTAGTCAATGACAGACTCTTCTTTCCATTGGCATGAATTTGTGAGTTCAATCATGTTGATTGTTCGTTGGGTACTATAGAATCGATTAAGAAACTTTTGTTCTAATTGCTCCCAACTGTCAATTGAATTCGCCTTCAAATCAACATACTAATCAAATGCATTTTCTTTTAGTGATCGAACAAATTGCTTGATCGGTAGTCTTCATATGTTCCAGTATTATTACACATCTCAATGAAATGAGTCACATATTGCTTTAGGTTGCCTTTGCCATCGAATTGTTGAAATTTTGGGGGTTGGTAGCCAACTAACATTCTTAAATTGTCAATTCTTTGGATGTATGGCTTGTCATAAGTCAAATATGATTTAGAACTTCCATCGAACTTGTCTTTAATAGTCCCTATGATAAATTCTTTTAGTTGGTTAGCAGGAATCAATCCATTAGATAAAACTTGCAACTCTTTAAAAGACTTCTCTCTTTCACTTGGTTGTTACTTCATGGATGTCTCAGCTTCGTCATGAGTTTCAACTTGTTTACCCATGATACGATTAGTATCAGCATTGTCCACTTTGTTTATCAGCTTTGTAATTTGAGAGTCTTATTTTTGAACATGTTTCATGAGTCTCTCAATGGCCTTTGTTAAACTTGCAATTTGCTCTTCCAAATTTGTAGCATTTGTCACCATAACAGGCGCCATGTTCGAAGTAAATGAGTAACTTGATGCTGAGTGAGGAGTGGATGATGCAAAATCATCCTTCAGGTCCCTATCATCTTCATTGGAGTCGGCAAGATGTGGTAAGTCTTAACAATTTTGAGCAAGGTAGTCATTTGAGAAGATGCTTGCAATCTTTTGGACATACTTCTTGTGATGGCACCAAGACTTTCACTTGTAGCATTTGAAGAATTTGAAGTACCAATCTTCACTATTGTGATCTTGCGAGCAGCTATTATGATACTTCAAAAATTTTTATGAAGACAAAAGATGAGAGGTAGAGATTGTCCCATTGGACGTGCCAAAAATTTATTACACAAATTTTGTTGTCTACAAAGATTAACAAACATGAAAAATAGTACAAATTGAATTTTTAATATATCAAAAGAATTAAATGGTTACAATCTCTAACTAATTTTTCTGATTCTTCTCTTTAAAAATAATATCTTTTGAATTTGTAATTTTAGAGGTAGAATTGTTGATTTGATCTCCTCCAAATTGATTTCGTCCCTCAATAACGTTAATTCGAGGGTTTAACACCTTGATTTTGAATTAAACGTCACAATTTCAAGAATGTTGACTTGGTGAATCTGATAACATTTTGATGAAATCGATCATCTAATCTCCTCCAATGTGGATTGAATTTTTTAATAATATTAATTCGAGGATTTAATAACTTAATCTCAAATTAAATATTATTATTTGAGTAGACTTCACGATTAATGCCTTAACTTTCGTCTTGAACACTATACATCTTCTCGAACTTGATCTCCTTAATCTTAGAGAATTCTTCTAACACTTTTTTTGTTTGGACTTCTTCTTCTTCTTCTCAACTTGTGCTTTAATTTCTTGAAATTGATCCCTATTTGTACTTATAGGATAGGAGTTTTTGCCATAATTATTTGATGAAATGACATGATTTAATTGGTCCTTCACGATTTGATTGATATTTATTGCGTTAATCACAAGATGTGATTTAAATTACAAAATATTGGTATTTATTTCCATAATTTGCAAGATACAATTTTGATTGCCAAGAATTGAAATTTGATATTTGGCAATATTTGATTAGCTGAAAATATATATTAAAATATCAATTAATTTACTATTTATTTTATGAATTAAATTTGATTAAATTCTCAAAATATAAATAAAATTGATATTTAATATATTATTTTACACGTATAATCATTTAATTGATCATAAATTTAATTTGTTATAGATGCATAAAAGAAGACTCTTCGACTCAAGGCAAAATAACATGATTAATCATTGCTTCATAGAAACTCACGAAATTTAGCATTGAGGAGTGCATTGCATACCACACTCTTCGGAGAAGAGGATTAGCTTTTTGGGAGAAAAGCGTAATTGTTTAGGGGAAGAATTTGAATATTTTGAAAATATCGATTCACCATTTGAAGGGATTTATAGTTTTGAAGGAAGTTCAACAGTGTAGATTTCAAGTCGAGGGGTTTCGTTGAACAAGTTCAACCAATTAGTTCATACAAGAACAACATTAATTACAAGAAAGTTTTTCTGGTATCTATTTTAATTTTTGCAGTATATTACAACTCATAAACTGACTAATTAAATTAAAACGGTTAAAATAATTAAAATATATCGTTAGAAAAACCTTAGGGCATATGATAAGTGGCTTAAATAAACTCTACTTGACACATGACATAATTGAATTTGTAACGTCAATATATTAATCATTCTATTTTAAATTGTTTTAATAAATTAAAAAAATATATAAAACATTAATTTGTTAGCATGTGTCAACATAGAACAAGCCAACATGTCTACAGCTTTTCTTTGCATAACTCCATCAAAAACTATTGTCATTAAGAGCGTGACATGATAAGAATGTCTGAAAATGAAAATTGAAAGTAAAATTTGGTAAATTTTGTTAGACCCTCGTTATAAGTTGGAGTATGTTAATATGTCTTTTGGTGAAATGTATGGCAGTGAGATTGTTTTAGCAAAATCACGAAGCTTATTTGCGGTTAACCTATTTGAGGTATGGATTTTTGACAAAAATCTCATTTTTAGAATTTTTTAATAAAAAGTTTCAATAAAATTTTATTTAAAATAAAAAATATCCCTCTTCCCATACTTTGCAAAAAAGAAGTAACTTTTAAAAAAAAAAACTAATTGGTAGTTATTTTTCTTAAGGCATATCTTTTTTGAAGAAAATAATAAGTGAAATCAAAATTTAAATTCATCTCTTCAGGGAAACTAGAGACCTAAGCTTAATTACAAAGTCCATCTTTAGTAATATAATAATTAGTATATTTAAAAAAAACAAAAGCGGTTACATGTACTATTTTTTCATAAATAAATGAAAATATGTATTATTTATATTGTTGCACCTCACAATTTAAATTTTGGTCTCACATCTTTGTTTCAAAATAAGGTAATCTTGCTTAATGTTGTCAAAATTAAGTATTTATTTTAAAACATATAAAAGTCAATCTACACTCTTTATTTTAGTAACTATGGCATTAGCTTCAATTTGATATTTTTCTTGTTTTAATAAACTTATGCATTTCGAAAGCTAAGTTTTTTGATTACTATGTATTGTTTACTCATATCAAAATTAGTATATTCTTGTTAGTTGTCGAATATGAAAAAATTAATTCGGTCTCTCTTTTTGTTTTTCTAAATATTTATTTATTTTCTTTTATATTTTAAAAATAGTTCTCATACAAGAAAGTAATCAATATTATTCATATAGTTGAATATGACCTTAAATTAAAATAATAATGGTCTTTCATTTCCTTTTAAAACTATTTATTATTGTATCATTTGCTACATAACTTTTTTTTTTCTAGAAAATGTTAGAACTTTTGTGCGAAAATATAGAATAATTTGTGGTTTTGAGCCGTGACAATACTATGTATTAGGTGGTTTTTGTCACCACTTGACCAAATAAAGAAAATTATTTTCCTAACCAGCTCAAAATATAAAATTTAAATGGAGCGACTGTAAAAATACATAAATATAAATAAATAAATAGGTAAAAAAAATGTTTTTTTTCTTGTTCTTTAAATTCCATTGATGTATTATAATAAAAAAAATATTTCAATTGTGGTTGAACAATTCAGTGTACAATTGAAGAGAGTTCGAAATTTAAATATTGACTTTTAATATTTTTATATTTTTACTTTGGAAAAAAAACTCTAAAGTAATATTTTAAAACCGATCCTTTGTTTTCATATATATTAATTTAAGGGTAATTTAATCTCCAAATAAAGTTTCAATAATCTTTGACCAAAAAGTAAAGAAAAAATATTTGTCAAAAATCTAAACCTCAAAAAACTAATTCCAAAAATCAAAATATCATGAGAAGTGGATGTAAATAACCACAATAAAACTAATTTAATCAGCGATTCAATTATAAAAATACTGTTTTGAAAAGTTAATGTTATGAGTATGAGTTTTTCACCTTTTTTACATTTATATAATATGCTGGAAGTTTAGCGTTTTAAGATTTCATGATTCCAATATTTACAAAATCTTGATAATTTGTCGGAATTGATTATTAAATATTTGAAAGAGGACATTTACAACATTAAAAAAACTTTGATCTCACAAATAGTTGAAAGTTAATGATTCCAAATATCCAATCATATATCTATAATTAGTTTACAAGTTTTTAATACTAGTGGTTTGTGTACTGATCATTATCCTCGAACTTTAAACTGGTAGAGTCTCTGTTATGTACAAAAAAATTTATTTTCAAAATATAAATTGAGAAAGTAAATGAATTACCCATACCCAAAATAGGATAAGTTAAAGCATACGTAGACAAGAGTTGAGGAGGTCTAGCTCCAGCGGCAATAGATGAGGATCGAATTCCACGTATATATGGATATTAGTATATTTTAATAGTAAATTTTATTAATTTAAAATTATTGACTATTGTACTTGATTTTTCTTTAAATCTTGATGTATTGAATCATACAATTAATCATTTTTATTAAAAAAAAATATGTACACAAGAAAAGGAGTTTTTTTTGTCAACAATCGTGTTGTGGAGAAAAAAGGGTCAAGAATTTTGAATTTGAACTATTATCATTTAATTTTTTAGAATATGTATTAACATTTTCTTAACGATACCGAAGGCCTATTATTGGATAAAATAAATGATCATACACAAGCAATTTCAAAAAGACACTTGCTGCGATTAGGTCCAAAATCTTGACATGTAATATTTCTAGGCATTGAACTTGCTGGATAAACACCCACAGCATGGGAAATGCATTCTTCATCACCTTTGGCACCACATGCACCCTTCCTTTGAATACTCACTGGGCAATATTTGATTTGTCCTAGAACCAAAATAAATAAGTAATACTGGTAATAAAATAAAATAATTGTTAAAAGGCCATCTCCAAAAAAAAAAAATCAAGTATATTAAATAATTACCTAGAGATGGAGTAAGAAAATTCACCAAGTTTAGTAGGGAAATTCAAGAAACCACAACAATTGATTTCACCATATTTGTTTTAGCAGAGAATAATGAACTGTTTTATGCTTCTTTGAATAAAGGCTACTATTTTATATGCACAAATTTATATGTAACTTGATTTCAATAATTTGAAATAGGATTACTTAAACCAAGATTTCATTAATCACTTAACCAAAAATTACAAAAAGTAAATTAAGAGGGTCAGAGCAATAGGTCAAGGTGGATAGCTATGATCCGCATAACTTTCGATTTATGAGTTATTTATTAAAAATATATATATATTTTTTATTTTTTGTATATGTTGTTAGCATTGAAGATAAACCAATTCATTTATGGTAGGATTTCAAACTATAGACTTTATCGATAATATACATCAAACGGAAAACCCAACATGAACTTGCTTACATTACAATTTTCACCAACTGAAATAATAGCAATATGAATTTATTTTGATCATTATTCTCAAAAGCCTTATTAACAATGTCCTTATCTCATCAGGACATCAAGCTTATCTCCTTAAGGTGAAAATATTGGTGGAGCATTATGTCTTTGTCTAATCATCACCAATAGTTCACCTAAAAGATAAAGGCATTTAATTTATTCATAGCATAGTGGTGTTTAAAGAAAGTAAATATCTTATTATAGAAGACAATAGAATTGTAAAAAGGACTTTAATGTCCTTATCAAAGAGTAGTGGAATTATCAACATAAATTACATTTTAGTTAACTTTTATACTCTGTCTCTATCCAAAATTTATATCAACCATTTCTTTTTTGGATAATTTATAATAAAATTCCATTATCTTAAAGGAAAATTCTTTTTATCATGAATATCATCTTATTCAAAAAGTAATAATATGAAAAAGGCAATATTTTTCAATTCTCATTTAAAACTCTGGATTCAATCAAATTAGATGGCAGAGTATATCTAAAAAGGTTATACCTGAACATAATGGCTACCCATGTTTAATTAGTGATTTTTATTTGGTAGTATTCTTATTCAAAATATTTAAATAAAATAATTTTCTATAAATTCAAATGATTTTCTTAAAGATTTTTGAGAAATTGTTTGTTGTAAAAGTCCCCCTGCTAAAACCTTCGATGGTTAGAGATATACAAGTTAGAACCAAGAGAGTAGATAATTTACCTTTCACCGTATGAAGATGGAGTATTTATAGTTCACTAAAGGGCATGGGATGAATTTTGCTACTCGTTTAAAGGGTGTGCTGGTCTCAAATTGTATGAAAGGGTCCGCAGGGAGGAGGAGGAGGAGGGAACAGAAATTCAAACAAAATTGAAGTATAGAACTTACACACTATTTACAAAAAGTTCAATCAACTATTTTTTGAAAAGTTTGATCATTCGACTACTGACTTAAATGTTCAATCTACAGGAGACTTAAAATATGTTAAGGGCTTAGAACAATTGTGCAGCGAAAATGTAATTTATCACTTCAAAAATATTTTAGGCTACTATTTTTATGTTGAGAACAGTTTAGTGAAAAATATTACGCATTGAACAGTAAAATAATGAAACAATAAGTATGCTGGAATAAAAAGACACAAGGAATTTGTGTAGTTTTTATAGTAGTTGGAAAGTACAGTAATACTTCTACATCACTTTTACCCAAACTGTTGGAGTTCATTAGAGATTTATAGACTTTACATAAAAGTCGTGCTCCTACAAACTTAGGATTTAACAACTTTTCAATCTGCCAACAGAAAGCACAATTTGTACTGGTGAATGCGTCATCCTACATAAGTTAGACTAAGGTGCTAGCCTATATAGGGATAACACTCACTCCCTGTTACAACACCAATAGTGTTTGTGTTTTGAATCAATCAATAATCTTCTAAGCCAACAAATTTTTTAGCTGAGTGAAATGAAATGGACTGTGTAACTTGAAAGTTTTTTTAGAGATTTTTTCAAAGGGTGTTCAGCTCTTGTTCTTCTTGTACTTGTGTCTGTTTGTGTGTATATTTCCTTTGTCATGAGTCTCTTTAATAGACTTCCAAAAAATTTGCTCACTGTACCTACTTCCTTGTCTTTTTGAACATTTGTCTCGTCCGTGCATCAAGAAATGCATAATAAGAGTATATTTTTATATATTTTTGTATAAATTTTTTTATATTTTTCTTGTTTTATTATTATTAATATTGAGTTTTTATTAATATTTTGTGTTAGAAAATTAATAAATAAATAAAATTAAAAAGAGTCAAAATGAAACCAAAGAAAATAACACGTTTCGTAAGCAAGTTGGGAGATAATATTTTTTTGGATTAAAGAAATATTATAATTAGAAGACAAGAGTTATTTTTGCCTAAATCCATCATGTGTAAATTAAAATATATGCAATAAATCACTTGAACTTTGTAAGTGATTATTGAACTTTCATTAAATTCAAAATCAACATATTTCCAAACTTGAGCAATTTTCGTATTTTAGGCACAACTCCACTCTTATAAGCCCTATGGACCTACAACTTGTTGAAAGTTCAGCTCAATTCAAACTTGATAAAAGTAGAAAATTCATTCAAATATTTGTATTGGAATGAATTTATCTATGCACAGATATCTTCTTAAATCAAGTATAATTTTCTCTCTCATGATTGGAATCAAGTGATTCAAGTTGAACAATAAAGATAATAGAAAATCTACCATTTTCATGTTGACCACTTTTCTAAAATTAACTAATTTTATGGGAAAAAAAAATATGTGACAAAATTCATATCTAAGAAGGACATGTGAATTTAGAGTATATTTGAAATAAATTTGGAGTGCATTTGGAGTGAATTTAGAAATATCAATTTAGGGCTCTCTTCTACTATAAATAGGGTCTCTTAGATATCATTCAAGACACACAAAAAACCTTAGAAGGGGGAAAATAAAGTTTTATTGTTGTCTTTTTTTAGGTTAAGTTTTTTAGTAATAACAAAAATATATTCTTTAGTTTCTCTTTTATTTTTAGTATTTTCTATTTTCATTATATCTTTCTAAATTTCATTTAACTAAGGAAAAAGGGTGAACTTATTAATGGAGGGAAAGAAATTGTTATAAAAGTACAGAATGTTTAAGTGTGTAGTATTATTATTTAAATTTTTTATTAAAATCCTCCTTATTTAGTGACGATTTTTTATTTATGTATTACTAATGACACAACAAATACTTTGGTTCATTTAGCTAAATATCTGGTTCTACTATACCGACTACTAACGTGAAACCTTGATTTGTTGTAGGCAAATGTGTGCATAAATACTTAATTCATAAATAAGTATCGGCATTAATACCTTCCTTAATTAGTGATAATTCTTAATTTATATATTATTAATGGCACAAGAAATGTTTGGGTTCATTTAGCTGAATATATGGTTCTACTATACTGATTGATAACGTAAAACATTAATTTGATGTAAACAAATGTGTGCATAAATACTTGATCCCATAAACAAATATCGGTGTTAAGAGATAATTTACAAATAGTAAGACAATATCATAATCACCTTAATGCATGAGATATTTGATAATATCTTCCTATTGGAACTTTCATTATGTATGGATTCCAATAATGGCATTTAAAAGAGATAAAAATAATAATAAATAATCGTTCCTCTATCCAAAATTCAAGAGTGGATTTCTAATTTTCAATACTTTTATTACTTTGATTTCTTAAATATAACATAAATTTTTCTTTATAATCTAAATCATGTAAAACTCATTTTTTAAGAAATATAATCCTGAAAACTTCAAATAACTTCATTCTAGATCGACCTCGAACTCACGAGAAATTTATTACTTGACATAACCTGTATTTGGGTTTGCAACCTTAAAGTTGTAGTATTACACTTAATTGTCATTTTCGTACGAACGTTATCCTCTTTAGGTATCTGCTTTTTGCGGACTTGTTATGTTGCTCAGCATGAGGTAATAGCTATGAAATTTGCTCCTATGACCTAATCCTCAGTCTATTAAAGACCTTGTTAGAGTAATGCTTGGTGAGCCATTAGATTGGTCGCTTTAGTACTCTTTGTATAAATGATCATTCTTAATCAATATCAATAAAATAGGCAATCCTTCGTCTTTATTTATTTGCTTTAATTTAGATGAAGTTCCTAGACTATATATAGTTATGGTTACATGATTGCGCATATGATAACGATAGTGGAATATGCCTATATGAATTTGGTCTTAAAATATTCCAAGTTAAAAATCATTGAGATGGAACATCAATGATTAAGTAAGACTTGCATATATGACATGCTCGCAAGGAGGATAACTCGTTCATGGGCATTGGTGTACAAATACTAGTACATGTATTTGGATGTTTGTCAAGAAACAATTACACTCAACAAACCTACCAAAAATTCCTAATTAAAAATAAAATATTATAGAATAAGAAAATTTCTCATTACGATAGTATAAGAATTAGTTCTTTGACTTGAAATACAATCGAAACCTTGTGAATGGTTTTTATTGTACTTTCATTAATTCTTCGATTATATATATAATCACAAAGGGAATATTTTGACTACAATATAATCATGTATTGAGATTAATTAGTGGTCAAAAAAAGATTTGTCACCTATCTAGTTAAATACGTGAATTAGGGTTTTTTTTTTAAAGAAAATTGTCTTGATTTTATGTGGGGGACTTGGCATAAACCTCTACCTATTTATTCAAAACTATATAAAAAAAAAGAATACAAATAAAGTTTAGTGGTATATTTTGCCATCCGATTATGTTAATTTTATACTCTGTCACCTAATTTTATTTTGTTTTTTTGTTTTTGGTTATACTTTACCGTCGAAACTAACAATTTTTTTACGTTCCATATATGACCCAAATTCGATAAAATATTCTGTAGAGATTCCCTTATATGCATGACACACATAATTTTGAAAGATAAACTATCAAATCATATTAATGTTATCACACTTTATCACTCAAACTTTACACAATTTCTCACTTTGTCACTTCACTTTAAAAAATTATTACAATATATATATATATATATATATATTACCTCTTTTTTGTTCACAAACAATAATTTGAATTAATACTTTATTTTAATAACAATATATAGTTAGTAAAATTATTTTATTATTTATTTCTTTTCAACTTTCTTGTTGAATCATGAATTCTATTATTGTACTTCGCTAAATCTTAAATTGGAATAAATTATAACTATAAATGGCAAATTCTATACAAAAATGAAGCAATAACAAAATTTTAAATATAAGAACAATCAATTGCACTAAAATCGTAATATTTTTTTATCTTTTCTAAATTTTATTCGAGTTTAGACTAATTTATTTTTCAAATGCATTGTAGTATGTTCAAATTTACATAGTGTATATTTGCAATCTTACATATTCATCATTATAAATTATAACTACAAATTACATATATGCAATCTTACAAATTGGAATAAATTATAACTATAAATTAGCATATTCATTCTAGCATGCTATATTCATCACTCTGCTTGTATTGATAATTTATATTTGTACAATCATTCTATGGTACTTGAATTTTTGGTCAAGGATTAGGTCCTGCCCACTATCTCATTTAACTCTTCTACTTGTTATCAATCAAGTGATATAACAAATAAATGGCAATGGTCAGAAAAGTTGTATAACTATAATATCCATATAGAGGCATAACTATCATTTGTATAAAAATATGTATATAGCTGTGTAGAATCACAGACAGTCTTAATTATTGATTTATTGTTATCAAACATTCTATTGGATCCATTCTTTTTCTTAATAGAAGCCACATCAATAATTTTATTCATCTCAAAATTGACAAACAATTATTTATATTTTTTATTATTTTTTCCTAAGTAAAACATACCTCAATAATAACAAATATACTCCTTATATTTTTTCATAAGAAAAAAACACTCAAGCTAAATTGAAAATTATCAAACTTTTATCGACTAAGTTGTTAATTGTTTTATCTATAAAAAAACAATAAATACAATTTCTCTTACAAAAACAACATTCATTTTTTTTATTTATTATAGCATAAATTATGTACAAATTGTAGTACACATGATAACCAAGTTTCTCGATCAAGAATACTATATTATAAGACAATCTTCGAACAATTGTCTGAGTACAATCGTAGTACCATTGTTTAGAAAATGAGAAGCAAATAATTTAAAATAGACTCATTATATATACTTTAATAAGAAATGCAATTAAAAAAATATTACAAGTTTAGTGTACCTGATTATTTTTGTATTTAAGATATCATTATTGTTTCATATTGGTATAGAATTTGCTAATTTATAGTTGTAATTTATTTTAATTTAAGGTATAATGAAGTAAATTAAATAATAGAAATTATGATTCAACAAAGAAGTAGAAAAGAAATAAATAAAAA